>QEPC01006523.1:1477853-1507371 GCA_003113815.1 Sphenodon punctatus | reverse complement strand
CTTGCACAAATACACACACATCCTCCCACCATTGCTAGCCCTAGAGCCCCCCCGCCCCCCGTTCATAGACTTACAGGCATTTCAGTATCTTCTCATCGGTGCTGTACCTATGGGACTCCAAAGGGTTCTCCCTGCCCCACTCTAAGACGCTAAAAAGCGCTAAATGCCAACACAATCTGCTCTTTCCGACAACATCCCTGGCCAGGTATGGCCCCTCTCCCTCCAGTCACTGGAAGAGCAGAGTAAAAGCAACACGAGGGAGAGGCAAATTCAAAATAGCCCCGAGCTTCCCCAGACCCTGCTCAGTGATATTGCAGCAGCAACTCCCTGGCCATAGTGACATGGGCAAAACTGAGACAGGCTCTCGCCCAGCCTGGAGTTTGGAAGCGCAATTGAGAGGGGGGAAACGGGGCAGATTTTGTTTTCTCTAAGGCAGCAGAGAAGCCTCAGTGTGTTGTCAACAGTCTTGGTGACTGGAGCTGAGACAAGGAGTGTGGGGTTTGAGAGACTCTCTACCTCCACAGAACAGGCGCAAGTGCAGTTTACCCCCCAGCCACCCCGTCTTTGCGTGCGTGCATGTTATGAGATCAAGGGTGAGGGGGAGAGATCAGCCTGAGTGCCCACCCCCATTTTCAAGGCTGATCCAAGGGGTTATGGATGGTGCCCAGCAGCAATTGGCTCTCCAGAGCAGGATGTTTAGCAGCCTGGCGCAGACAGGTGAGCAATGGCGATGGGCGGCTTGTGGTCACGCAGGGAGGCAGTCGTGTGGGAGAGTCGGGGGGGGATTAGTGCAAACAGCAACGAGGTCACCCCACCCCACTCCACAGCACCACCTTAAGGGGCTGGGGAAGGGTGGGGTGGGTAGGTTTGGGGTACGGGGGTTGGAGGTGGGATTGGGTGGGTTTTGTTTGAATGCGGGTGCATTGGGTTTTCTGGGGAGGTTATTATGATTGTATTTTTTTATTGTAAGCACAGCAGCACACAGTTCCCTCTTCTTCCCTCCCCTCCCACCTAATACAATCAGACACCCTCCGCCTCCCTCCCTGCTCGGCAAACTTTGAGCCGAGGCAAAGGCATTTCAAGTGCCCAGTGTCATTGGGGGGGGACCCCTGGGATTCCCCACGTGCGCTCCCATCATGGCGGGCTTGTGCAGACACAGTCTCTCCGTCCCTCCTCCCCTAATGCTGCCGCAGCTTTTGAAACTGCAGCCAAGTTGAAGTTCTGGGAGTGAGGCTGCAGCTGCACCCACTTGGTGTGAAGTGGGAATTACGGGATTTCTGGGGCTGCGGGAATGGGACTGCACAACACACAAAGTTCCTCTCGCTCTGAAAAATAAGCGGGTGCCCCCCTTCCCTCCCCTGTGTGCCCCCAAAAGGCTAGAACTTTGAGTGTATATGAGCCGGGTGCCGGGTTCCCTCAGTAAGCATGGCAATTAGTAAACGCAACACTTAGTTGTAACATTAGTCCCTTCCCAACTCCCGATCTTTTGCCTGGGGGGCGAGGTATAGTCGGCACCATTTTGGGAAGCAATACGCATGCGCAGAAAAGACAGGAGGGGAAACAATGTGCATGTGCAATATAACGAGTCTCTCGGCTGGACACACAAATGGGATGCAGGCGAGAGCTCAACGGCGTGTCTCATATTTCGGGCGAGCTCTTACGAAACTCCTCTCGTTTCAACTCTATTCATTACGCATGAGGCAGAAAGATTCTTTGCTCTGAGTCATTTTTATTTTAACATCCACCCCGTTCAATAGTAGTTTTTCTTGAAAAAAACAGTTCGCTGTGGAGGGGACCCAGCAGCTCAACTTTTCTGCTCTCTCTGGTTAGGTGTGCCCTCGTCTTAAAACTCTCATTACCGACCTCCAAATCTGTTGCTTCATGTTGTCCAGCAGTGTCTTTGTAAAACAGGCCTGCAGAAAATTGTGTAGAGAGGGCATCTCAGCCGTAATTGAGCACAGATTATATGAATGCTCTGTAAGGGTAGCAGTTGTTGCTCTGGCTAATGAGTTGATCCCCCAGCGTGACATCCAGTTGACTGAACATAGAGGCCACGGGATAGTTCACCAAACCCACCGCAGTGTCTGTGTCTATATTGGCTCCATTTTCCTTGACAATCTTACAGGTGAGGTAAAGTAACGTGTTGTTCAAATCCAAATAGTCTATTCCATTTCCAGCTATGAATAAATCAAGAGGGGCTGTCTCTTCCACAGCCAAGAGAGTGGGATTTCAATGTACATACTCTTCTCTACGCTGGTGTGCGTGAGGGCTACTTGAAACAGGTCTAGTTCAGATTTGGTGCATTCCTCGGATGCACAGTGAATAAAAGCCATGTTGATTAAAAGATATCACCCTTACTCGTGGTAGCACGTCTCCTCTTTCGTGAAGCCTTCCCCCACTTCTGGTGTGGTCCCTTCTATAGAGCCTTTCTTTTATGGGCTTGAGGTGGTCGCACCCGACGCATTTGTGGCACCTTTCTCTTAACCCCTCTTTTTCTCTGTATGTACATAAGCCCATAACCCTCCTGCTTCTCAGAAGGGTTGATTTTCTCCATGATAGAATGAGTAACGTGCCCCAACACATCCTTGGCTATATTTTGGGTGGCTGTTTTGGCATGGGGTTTAATCAACTGAAACCCCTTTCTTAAAAAAGGAACGGCTTTTCGAAAGAACTGCAAAATATCCCCCCAATACTTGCCCCATACATCACAGGGGCACCATGAAACCCTGGGAGGGCATATCCGGCTTGGGTTTTGTAATTGTTAGCGTAGACCCTAGGGTCCCTATAATTCTTCAAAATGACCATCTTTAAAACTATGCACTCTTCAGGGGTGCAAATGTAGTTTCACAACCACCTTTCCAAAACGAAATGAGACATGCTTGTTCTGATCCATCTTTATTTCAATGGTGATAGTGTCAATGTGGTGTTTACTCACAGGAATGTAGTGTGGCTTATCATAGTTGATGGTCACAATCTCATCGCTCTTGCCTTGCACAGGAACGCAGCACAGTAACAGTACTGAGAAATCTCCCACAAAGTGGTGTTCTACAATGTCTGTGTACAGGAATAAAGAACTGAAACCTGCTGTAACGTTAGCTACAAAGGGGAATTGTTGGAATGTTAATCCTGGGATTGCCCCCAATATATAGGCTAGTTCGCCATGGGTCAGGAAATGGAATTTGGGTGAAGCAGGAACGTCCAGTCTAACTCTTCTCGCCACAGGCTTTGGGTATCTGTTTGTTTATATGCTCCAATACTTCTGCGACGCTTGAATAATAGCCTTTCGCAAAGGTGTATGCCCATTTTACTGGCCCAACGATGATTTCATAAACAGTGGGTGTAGAGATGTTGTCCCAGCTGTGGGGGTATTGTATTTCAGTCAACCTCACTTCCCATGCCCTGGGGAGGTCCAAGGGTCTAGCTAGCTGTACGGTAAAATTAGAACTGGTGTTCTGGGGGAAAGCAGTGGTGCAGGCGCTGCTTGGCAAAGTAATGTAAAAGTCACCCATGATGATTAAGCATCAGTGACCTCTAAAGCTCTTACCCAACTGTTAAATTTAGAAGGTCAGCCTAGCCACTTTACCAAGCACTGTTTGTTTCTCCCTTTCCCCTTTGTGGATATCACTTTTTCAATCCTGTAAACTTTGTCCTGTTTAGGGTTGACTTTTTGAAGCTCTTCAGGATAGAAGGTGCCAAGGATCGCTTCGCCTTTGTAATCTGTCAGTCTGTACACAGGCCTCCGTGCTTTGCTAAGCACTGCATCCACTATGAATATTTCCCCTGTAAAGCTTTGCTCATAACCTTTCTCAAATTTACCCTTGAGTTTGGAAATCCTCACGATCTCCTTTTCTAAAAGTGGCCACTTCCTTTCTTACCCCCAACACATCCCCGTAAAGCATTTTCCAAACCCTCAGAGCATTTGTGGTGTTGACATATACAGGGCTGGTGCATACGGACCTGTGGTAACGGTGATTATAGCTCTTGATGAGCTAAGGCAGGACGTCAATATAGCGAAAGGTGTTGCGAGCTGTGAAATACCGTGACACCTTTGATTTTAAAGTTCTGTTAAAGCGCTCCACCACCCCTGCCTTCATATGGTTGTTGGTCACAAAATGGTACACCCCAAGCTGCCTGAGCAAATTTTTGAATGCCTTATTTAAAAATTCTTTCCACTGATCTGTTTGTAATTTTAGGGGTACCCTCCCTTCCCTGAAAATGTCTGCAAAGGCCTTAGCCACTTCACAACTGTCTTGTCTTTCAGACCTAAGGCCCAGGCATACTTAGACAGGATGTCTATGATGGTCAAGATGTACTTGAGAATGCTTACATATCCACCAAATCAGCCTGCCACTGTGCATTCATACCTGACACGATATTTTACCAGAAACAAAACTACTTTTGCGCGGGTTTGTGAAGGGTATAGGCATCCTGGTCTGAAAGCCATGAAACCACCTCTTTCTTAGACAGAATTTGACTGTTTTTTAGCAGCCTGAAAAAGAGGATTCACCTCTCCAAAATTCCAGGTTCTCCTGGAGTGTAACAGATCTCCCTTAGCAGGTCCTCGTGCGCAGCCATGCTTCCAGCATGCCCTGCTAAAAAACACCAATGACTACCAAAGACATTTCAAATAAAGTTTTTATTCTTCTGGTGTTGCTAGTTTCTTTTTACAGCAATCCATCTGGTCACCTCCTCTTGAACACGTGCAAAAGCAAGAAACACAAGATACGTTTACCCCCACAGGATCTCCCAACTTCAGGTTTTCAAAAGTCTTTAGAAAGTCAGACTTGACCTGAAACAAAAGATAAAAAAGCCAATTCAGCTCCTGTGTCTGTATTTTTTCCCCCTCATGCTCATTCCCTTCTCCCTCATCCCCACCAATTCACAGTAACTTACCACAGGGTCTTCAGCCTGTTGCGTCTCCATGGGCTCAATGTCTGGCTCTGAGATTTCAGCCATTTTCTTTCCTGTATAGAGCCTTTTAACAAGATCAAAGGGGGTAGCACCCCAACGGTAAGCCATTTCAGTTCTTCCGTGCAAGTGGTAGCAATCGACTCCCTGCTCTCTGTCAGAAAATGGCAGTCCCATCTTTCATACCCCTAGGGGTGAGACTACAGCTCCACAAACCTTTCCAATTGGTTTCGAGTGGCATGGTGGGTGGTTTGAGACCTCACATGACCCCCTTCGGCCAATTCTGACTGCGCACATCCCCTTTCACACCCTAGGTCAGATCTCATCAACGGGGCAGGTTAGAACAACAAAACCTTCACCGATTGGTTCAGCTCACACTCCTGAGTCGTTTGAACCCTCACATGACCCTCTTTCTGTGACTCATCCTACCCTGGAAACCCCACCCCATTGGGCCCAATCTTCTCCAAGATGGAGTGGGTTAGGATGATGAATCCTATGCTGAACAGTTCAGCTCAGTCAGCTGAGCTCGTAGAGGGGTTACATGACCCAATATCTGCAATTCACCCTACCCCGAACCCCTGCACCATAAAGTTGCTCCGATCCTCACAAAACACATGCCTACTGGTCCATCTCACTCTCCTGAGTTCATAGAGGCATTACATGCATGGTCCTCGTCAAAGGACCTTGTGGGTCCAGGGAGGCTGGAACATTTGGCCCACCCTGACCCACAAGCAGAGCCTCCAAAGTCAAGCGTAAGGACCTTCTGGTTCAGGGGGGCAGGGCCTCCCTGATCCGGAAACATTACCTCCTTTCCATCACTTCCGCTTACCCACATCACTTCCGTCCCAAGGCGGGATTTGCAGCCCCAGGAGGGCAGGACTTCCATTGACATAGGACCCCACCTAACCTGTCAAACTGATAACAATCAGTTTGATGACTAGTGTCCCCCTTACTACTAAGGCCTTGCAGAGAGGCTCCACAATTATGGAACTCTCTCCCCCTGAAGATTCATTTCAGCCCAAGCCTGCTCATCTTTCAGAAGCAATGTAAGACTTTATTTGGCTGGGCATTTGGAAGCCAGGGATAGGGTCTGTGGTAAGGGATTTTAATTTTTATTTATGTCTATCATGCTTTTATGTTCTGTAGCCTGCTCTGAGCCCTTGAGATAGGACAGGATAATAAATAAATAATATGAATAAATAAATACAGCTTGAAAATAATTTTATTCTTCAAGTTTCTTCATACTAAGTTTGATTCCAGGTCCCACCAATTTCAGGAGGTCCTCAACCATGTTACTAAGGAAATTCACACACCACAGGGGAAAGTCTACAAATATTTATTTGCTCACCTGCACATTTACACAGTCTCTTCTGGTTTCAGAGCATGGACATGTTGCCCTTCACAGCAACACCGCCTCAGGAGTCTTACATTTTCTCTCCTTTCAAGAAAGCACCTTCTTCCTATTCTTCCTCTGGTTGCCTGCCCAGCAACAACCTCAAGCCCTTCTTCAGCCTACAGCCCTTCTACTTGTTGGTCCTTCCAGACGTGTCTACCTATATTGCGCATTAGGGTACCATCTGTTCTTCATTATAATTGCCACAGTATATAATGTATTACATGAACTGCATTCCCCTTATCTGCTAAACTGGTAACTTCATCAAAGGAGGAAACACGGTTGGCCCAGCATGATTTGCTTTTAACACATTAATTAATTTATTAATTATTATTATTATTATTATTAAGCATTTATGTACCTGGTGCTTTACCAGCGATGTACCTGGTGCTTTACAAAAAAATAAGATAGGCACGGTCCCTGTCCGAGAGCTTACAATCTAAAGACAGGGGGAGGGGAGACAGGGAAGAGGGAACAGAGGGAGAGACAAGGGCTGCGACTTTCATGAGGATGCGAGAACTCAGGTACAATTTCTTGGCATGGTTACAGTAAATTGGGAGTTTACAGATAACAGGTGGGGGATAGTCCTGATCCCTGGATCGAGTTCCTATCCCCACTCGCTGAAAGACTGAGCTCAGAGTAAGGGAAAAAAGAGGACGCACACAGAACCATGATCTAGAGTTCTTCCTTTTCCTGAGTGCACCCTCACCACCAACCTCTATGCAGCCCTCAGAGCATACACTCATTTTCAAAGTGGCCACTGGGAGGGAAAAGGTTCCCACCTCTGCTCTGGGTGTTTATAAAGCACTTGTTTCATGCTTTACTTTCATATCTTCCCAAGAACTAAAATCAGTCTAACTGGTCTTTAAGTCCCTGGGTCTCCCATTTTTCCTTTTTTAAAGATAGGCACTATATTTGTTGTCCTTTTCCAGTCATCTAGGACCTCACCAGTTACCTACCATAAGTTATCAAATATAACAATTAGCTCAGATTTCTTCAGCTAGCTCTTTCAAGATCCTATGGTGTATATCAGAGGTGAGGAACCTTTTCCCTACCAGAGACCCACTTCGAAAATTAGTACAAACTCTAAGAGCCACATAGATGTTTGGAGTAGGGGCATGCTTATGGGATACACTCAGGAAGAGGAGAGTCTAGATCATGAAGCTGCACCATGGATCTTTCCCCTCTCCTTAAACATATGCCATAATCCCTGCTTCCTTATCCAAGTCTTTCGGGGTAGGAACTGGATCCAGCAACTGGAAAGGAGCCAAATAAGAACTAGACATGGGCCACATTTGGTCCCTGGGCTTGAGCTTCTCCATACCTGATGTATATCATGGGGCCCTACTAACTTCTTTACTAAAGTCCCTCCCAACTAATTGTTTCCTATGGAACAATCAGCCTGCCCTCTTTTTTCTACCTATGCTGGAATTTTAACTCTCTCTTTACCTTGTCCTTTTTCTTACAATCCCCTTCCTTATTTATCATACAGACAGTGCCTAGTCTTTGTGTATCTGATTATAATTTGATTTAAATGCTATACATGCCACACACACTCTTTTTTTTACATTCACCCTCCTAAATGATTGCTATAGATTGTCCCACATTTGCTCAGTTTGTATTTCTGCCTGCCTGATGAAGAGCCATGTGTGGCTTGAAAGTTTGCGTACTCTCACCATCAGTAGTTGATCCAATAAGATATTATCTGAACTACTTTGTCTCCATCTCTATCATTTTTCATAACATTCATATCCCTTCATAAAACTCTAACTCAACAAGGGGTGGATGATTCTTTGCTGGAATACTGGAAGCATCTTAAAAGGTAAAGGCATAACAAGAACTGTAGCAATGTTAACAGATCACCATTCTGTATTAATCAACATTCATTAGGAGTAAAATTTTCAAAAGTACTTAAGCAATGGGAGCCCAAGCCCCTATGTCACTTGATATATCATTATGGGTGGCGGCTGAAGCACCGGTAGCGCTGGACTCACACTGAAGCTGACCGACTACAGCATAAAGCTAGTTTAAGAGCTTATGCTGTTGCAGTACGGGCAGCAAAGAAAGAGTTCTTTGCTGTCCTCATTGCATCTGCAAAGTCAGGTCCAGCGGAGCTTTTCTGCGTGGTACAGAGGCTGGTCAGTCCGGCCTCTCTCCGCCTGGAACTGGAATCTTCCAGTGCCCGCTGTGACATGTTTGCTGACTTTTTTGCAGATAAAATCACTCAGATTAATCACAACTTTGATGCTGCACTTGTGACAGTGGGTAAATCAGAGGAAGGGGAAGCCCCGCCATGTCTGTTGTTGTGGGATCAATTTCAGCGGGTATCGCCTGCCAACGCGACGGATGTCCTTGGGACAGTTCGGGCCACCTGTTGTGAATTAGATCCGTGCCGGTCCTGACTGGTGAAGGCCAGCCAGGAGACATTAGGGCTGTTGCTGGCAGCGGTGAGCAATGCCTCCCTTAGGGAGGGCAGAGTGCCGAGCCGTCTCAAAGAGGCAGTGGTGCAGCCTCTGCTCAAGAAGCCATCTTTGGACGTTGACTCCCTGGCCAGCTATTGGCCAGTCTCTAACCTTCCTTTTTTAGGGAAGGTTATTGAACCGGTGGCCCAGCAGTTACAAGGACATCTGGACTGGGTCCGTTTTTTTGATCTCTTGCAGTCTGGTTTTCACCCCGGGTTTGGCACGGAGCCTGCACTTGTGGCCTTGATTGATGACCTATGCCGTGAACTGGATCAGGGCAGATCATTGCTTTTGATCTTATTGGATCTGTCAGCGGCATTTGATACCGTTGACCATGAGATGTTGGTGACAAGGCTGTGGAACCGGGCTGGGGTGAGTGGGATTGTTCTTGCATGGTTTCGCTCATTCCTGGCTGGGAGAACTCAGCGGGTGGTTCTCGGGGAATGTACGTCATCTCCCCGGAACCTCACGTGTGGAGTCCTGCAGGGTTCTATTCTGTCCCCTCTCCTGTTCGTGTATATGCAACCTTTGGGTGAGGTCATGAGAGGGTTCGGCGTGCGATGTCAAAAGTACGCCGATGGTACACAATGTTACCTCTCATTTTCCAGAGACCCAGGCTCAGCAGTCTCTGTACTTGCCCGGTGCTTGGCAGCTGTGGGGACTGGATGAGGGCGAGCCGTCTGAGGCTGAATCCCGACAAGATGGAGGTGATGTTGGTGGGTAGGGCTGAGGGGGTGGTGGCTCCCGTCACTGGTGGGGTCTGCCCCCTTTGGCCGCTCAGGTTCATAGTTTGGAGGTGCTCCTTGACCCACAGCTCCGCTGGGATTGTCAGGTGGAGGGTGTGGCGAGGGTAGCATTCCGTCAATTAAATCTAGTGCAACGGCTGTGGCCGTATATCTCAGACTCTGATCTGGCCACCATCATCCATGCCTTCATTAACTCTCGACCGGACTACTGTAACGCACTCTACGTGGGACTACCCTTGAGGATGGTCCGGAGGTTGCAGCTGGTGCAGAATGTGGCAGCCCATCTCCTAATGGGGACGGGCCACCGTGAGCACATTACACCTGTGGTCTGTATTCTGCACTGGCTGCCTATTGTCTTCCAGGCCCAATTCAAGGTGTTGGCAATGACCTATAAAGCCCTAAACGGCTTGGGTCCTGCTTATCTGCGAGACCTCCTCAGGCCCCAGGTAATTTTGCGGCCCTTGCGGTCAATCAGGGGTGCCCGACTCGAAGTCCCCTGGATATCCCGGGTGACGATGGCAGAAAGGGCATTCTTGGTGGCCACACCTCGGCTGTGGAACTCCCTCCCGATGGAGGTCCATCTATCTATCCCCAGACCTCCCATCTTTCCAAAGATATTGTAAGACCTGGTTGTTCCACCAGGCCTTCGGGGAGAGAGGTGGGGGGATTGTGGGGGGAGGGTTTTTCTGCCTTTTAGCTTTTCTGCTTTTGGTATTTTTTTAATATTTTAAATATGTGTAGTATTTTAATTGGATTTTATAGTTTATTGTGATTATTTGTTATGTTGTTCACCACCCCGAGCTGCCAGGGTGCAGGAGGGTGCGAGATCTAAATGTTTGTAATACTAATAATAAATAATAATAATATACAATATACTTTGAATAATTTTATTCTATGCAGCTGCTGGGCGAGGTCATGCGACGGTCTGGTGTTCGGTGTCATCAATATGCTGATGACACCCAGCTCTACCTCTCTTTTTCATTCGACCCAGACATCTCAGTGCTCACCCGGTGTTTGGCGGCTGTGGGGGACTGGATGAGGGCAAGTCAACTGAGGCTGAATCCTGAGATGATGCTGGTAGGGAAGGCAGAGGAGTTGGTGTCCCATCATTGATGGGGTTCATCCCCCACTGGTTCCCCATATTCGTAGTCTGGGAGTGCTCCTTGATTTCTGGCTCCACCTGGATGTCCAGGCTGGGACGAGGAGTGCATTCCACCAGCTACATCTGGCTGCTTTGGCCATATGTCTCAGACTCCAACCTGGCCACCATCATCCATGCCTTCATCAACTCAAGACTGGACTATTGCAACTCACTCTACGTGGAGCTACCCATGGTGATGGTTTGGAGACTGCAGCAGCCCATCTCCTTACGGGGACGGGCCACCGGTAGCACATCACACTGGTGCTCCACTATCTGCATTGGCTGCCTATAGTCTTCCAGGCCAGATTCAAGGTGTTGGTGCTTACCTATAAAGCCTAGGTCCAACCTACTTGCGGGACTGCCTCAGTCCCCGGGCCCTGGATCAGCCCCTGCAGTCGGCCGGGAGCACCCTTCTCAAAGTCCCCCGGGTATCCCGGGGGGTGTGTGTGTGTGACTATGAAGAGGGCGCTCTCGGTGGCTGCAATGAGGCTGTGGAACTACCTCCTGGCAGAGGCTCAGATGGCCCCAGACTTCCCCTCCTTTCGAAAACAATGCAAGACCTGGCTATTCTGCCAGGCTTTTGGTAAGGGAAATGGGTAGGGGTGGGGAGATTGGGGTAGGGTGCATTGTGGGGTGTTTCTTTTGGCAGTCTCCATTACATTTTGTTTTATGACATGTTATTTATTTTTAGATGTGTATTTTTTAGTATTGTATTTTATTGTGTTTTATGACTGTCAGCTGCCCTGAGTTGCTTCAGCAGGAAGGGTGGGGTACACATTTATTTAAACAAAACAAACAAATAAATAAATGCTAATACCTGATCTCCAGTTATGTTTGATACCACCTTCTGTGGATCTGTGATGTGCAAAAACATATGACAATCTAGAAGAGAAAAATATTACAAATACAAATTATTCTTTAATAAAGATTTTATAGTCCTGCATGAAAGACTAAAACCAGAATCAGGGACCCACTTCCTTGCAGGGTCTGCCTCTTTGCCCCAGCTCAACCTAAATCACAGAGCTAGACAATCTCTAACCCCAAAACATTTATCATAGAAGACATAAACATACAAAAAGAAATACACTGATAGCCAAATATATTCAATTTTAAAGCACTTTTGTTTTCAAAATGTATTTTACATAAATACAAAGACCAGCATTCACGTTTAGCCACCCTCAAATTTAGCCCTCACTAGATGAATATCAGGCTCTCTATGCCTGCCTTATAAAACTGCAACTCTTTTCTTAATTGACTTTTTCCTTCTTTTTCCTCTATCTTCATCTCCAACTATCAAGATTTAAGATGTTTTTGACACTGTCTTTATGTGGTATTGGAGGAGTCAGGGATGGAGGTGAACAGGGTCATTCTTAGGCAGAGACATTAGGAGTGACTAACCCAGGTCCTGCACTTTGGGGGCGGGGGCTGCAGGAAGCACTGCCCCTGGAACCCCATTCCACCAATTCCAAGGGGCCCTGGGAGCCCCAGAAACATTATTGCTGTTCCTGTGGGGCCACATTACCGCTCCTGAGGTTTGTTGCGGTGGCAGGTCTTCCAGGGGACTCTGGAGAGCCGTGTTGGGTGGCAGCAGGAGCTTGTGGGGCCTCCAGGGTTTACCAGAGGGTGGGTAGCTAAACAAGACGGCAGGACCTGTCAGTGAGGAAGTAGCACTATGACAGAACAGGACCCACGCATTTGCAGAGCACTTGGGCAGACCTGCAGGGTTTGTCTCTCTGGCCCAGCTCATCCTAAATCCTGGAGGTCCCTAGGAGCTCCTGCCCAACATAGCACCCCATGATATGAGTAATTCAAAGAACAGGATTTAAACAAACTGGAAGGATGCGGATGCAAACCACGTGAAGCATTTAGACGAGAACAAAGTAAGGTGGCTGATTAAAGGATCAGCTGGGTTTTTTGTCTCGTCTAAAAATGCCCCTAGTCAGGCTGTGAGTGTCTGTTGGGGATGACTGGAGATTGGTATGGGGGAAATCAGTAAGGAAGTGAGGGGATGTAAAGAGATGATGAAAGGATGAGTTAGGCCAGGCCTGTAGCTAAGGAGGCAAAGATGTATGGGGGGGGGGGCTTGGGGGGGGCATTTCTCCCCCTTAAATCCTTCCTCCTTAAATCCCTCCTGACACACACAGAAATAAGGTGTGCTAGGATATCGGAGGGGGGTGTCAGCAAGAGAGGTGTAGGGAGTATGGAGGAGGCAGGGGGGATGAGAGTGGCAAGTCAGGCTGTAAGGGGGGCAGTCAGGCTGTGAAGGGGTCTGACCCCTAGGGGGATGGAGGGTCAGCAAAGAAGGATGTGGGTATCAGTTGGTCAGACTGTAGGGCTGGTCAGGGGAAAGTTAAGGATGTGTCAGTCAAGCTGTAAACCCCAGACACCTCCATAGTCAAACATTTTCATTTTCCCAATGCCTCTCTTGCTAATGATCCCCTCACCTGCAGCCATCCCTCCCATAGCCCAGGCACCACCACAGCTTGACTAACCCCTCTATATTTCCAGGGCCCATATTTTTTTATGGGCCCTGGAAATATAGAGGGGTTAGTCAAGCTGTGGTGGTGCCTGGGCTATGGGAGGGATGGCTGCAGGTGAGGGGATCATTAGCAAGAGAGGCATTGGGAAAATGAAAATGTTTGACTATGGAGGTGTCTGGGCGGGGGTGTGTGTGTGTGTGTGTGTGTGTGTTGAGGGAGGGGTTGGTGAGATATTGGCCAACGCCAACTCAAACTGAACATGGCGAAAACTGAACTCCTTATCTTCCCTCCCAATCCTTCCTCTCCCTCTTCCCGGTCAATTTTAATTGACGGTATCTCCATCCTCCCTGTCCCCAAAGCCTGTAGCTTGGGCTTCATCTTCGACTCGCACCTTACCTTCAAACCCTACATTGACTCCGTGGCCAAATCCTGCCGCTTCTCCCGCCACAACATTGCTAAGATCTGCCTTTTCCTGTCTGTCTCCTCTGCCAAAACTTTCATCCACACCCTAGTCATCTCACACCTTGACTATTGTAACCTCCTCCTCACTGGCCTTCCCCACTCTCACCTTGCTTCCCTCATCTCTGTTCAACACTCTGCTGTCAGGGTCATCCACCTAGCCCGTCGCTTTGACCATGTGCAACCTCTCCTCCCTCCACTGGCTCCCCCTTCCTGAGCGTATTCTACGCAAGCTCCTCATCTTCACCTTCAAAAGCCCTTCAAAACCTCACTCCCCCCTACCTCTGTGCCCTGATCTCCCTCTGAACCCCTGTTCAAGCACTCCGCTCCTCTTCCATCCCCTCCCTCACCCTCCCATGCCTCTCCCGCTCCCCCAACCCTTTCTCCCTCGCTGCCCTGCACACCTGGTCCACCTGGCCCCCACCCTCCACACCTTCAAGTCCCTCCTCAAAACCCACCTCTTCCACTCCACCCTTCCTAACTCCTGCTAATCATCCCCACCCAGGATTATCCCCCACCTGTTATCTGCAAACTCCTATTTTACTGTAACCAAGCCAAGAACATGTACCTGAGTTCTTGCATCCTCATGAATGTTGCATCCCTTGTCTCTCGCTCTGTTCCCCCTTCCCTGTCTCCCCTCCCCCTGTCTTCTTTAGACTGTAAGCTCTCGGGCAGGGACCAGGTCTATTTTATTCTCTGTAAAGTGCCAGGTACATCACTGGCACTATATAAAAGTTTATAATAAATAATAATAATAATAATAAATTAATATTGGGAGAGCAGGAGGTGGTGTCAGGTTGTGAGGGGCTGGTTGGGGGTTCTAGCAGGCTGTGGAGGTGTCTTGGCTCTGGGAGATGGGGTGGGGGTCAGTGAAAAAGGCATCAGGAGGATGGGGTGGCAGATTGTGGCAGGGCTTAATTTGGGTGGGCAGGATCAGTCCTGACAATTAAATTCAAGGGCAGAAACCCTTGGAAGTGTTACCAATAGGAATGTGCACTCCAAAATGTGAGGGACCAGGAAAAGGCTGATTTCAGTCAGTTCAGGTTTGGAAATTAAAGCCAGAAAAAAACTGGATGCTTTGGGGGGGGGGGGGGGGGGGTTGCGTGGCTTAGTCAGGGTGTCTGCGGCTCGACTCTGATGGTTGAGGAGGAGGAGATGGGTGTCAGGCGGGGGTTGATCAGTCAAGCTGTGGAACCAACTGGATCCTGGCGGGGATGGGGGCAGTGGTGTCTTGTGAGAGGGACTCACCGAGACCGGCGAGGAGACTGGCGAGGAACACCAGGCACAAGAGCTCCATGGTCCACGGACTCAGCTCGGGCTGAGCAACGGGCCGGCTCCGCTCCCTTGTCTCGGGTTCAACAATGCGGGGAGCAGCCCTTATCGGGGACGCGGCAGAGAGCTAGGGCCGAGTGGGGAATGACCGGTAGGAAACACCCGCGTCTCGAACCAGTGTCTCGGGTGAAATGGCAGTTACACACCGGCCGTTCCACCTGAGACCGCTCACCCGCAGAAGTCGCGTTTGTAGCAGCTGGGCCTGCTGCTGCTGGGACACTGCCCGCCTTCGCACACAGCTGGCGCCTGAAAGGCAGGATTGATACGGCCAAACTCCTGCCTTCAGAAGCGTCCGCTCTTCATACGAGGGCGGGCTAGTGCCATTGTTTCTCAATCCCAAACGTTTGGCGGTAATAAATTGTTCGTGGCTCCTCTGGATCGCTGCAGATATAAAGTTAGATCCAAATTCAGTTTGTTCAGTAATTAATGCTCACTTCAGCGCCTGTCTGCAATTTATACACCTGTTATTGTAGTTTCTCCCACTCAGAGTTGCCTGCAAAAACCGGGTCCCTCTCTGTTTTCATTCTTTATTTGGTAAACAAGATGCTTAAATCCAAATATAAGAAATCAAAGGTCCAGTTCCATAGCTCATATTCTTAAACCGCAATTGTTATTCCTCTGAAAAAGAACAAATTACGGTAAAGCTGGCAGACAGAGCCAAACCAAGCTAGAGTCAGTTGGATTGGAGATCTTCCATGTAGAGGCCATTAATAAAAAAGGCAGCGTTTCCCATCAGAAATCCCACAGCAGAATCCGTCAACACATTTTCTGGTTTGGTTTATAGCCAGAAATCTGTGTTGTGCAGTGCCTGTTGGTAAATGTGTTCCAATAATGGCAGTCACTATAATTGTAAAGTATTATTATAACAATTGTAATTAAAAAATGTCATTGCCTGAGTCTATAGCACAGGCTATTACAACAGAATTGTGGAAACCCCTAGTAGTAGCAGTTATTCTAAATATATGCTTTTTTTAAAAAAAAAAGAGGGAGAAATAGATTTACTTTTTAATTTAAAATATAGTTTCCCATCTAAGGATATAATCTTTCACCATTACAGTCAGTCGGAGTCAAGCCATTGGCCTTCAATAGATAGAGGAATGCACTTCAATTATTTCCATTTAGTCATACATTTGACACCCCCCTCCAACAACCACTTCCATAGAAGTTGGAACCATATCAAAATATAAACATGGAGGCAGAACACTTCTGAGAATTATAATTCTAACCTTCACCCTCCTGCCCAGCTGAGAGCTGGTGAGGTGAAAGAGTAGGGATGGTTGGAGACCATACAAGCTGCTTTGCAAAGGCTGCTTCACAAATACAACTGAGAAGGTGGAAGAATAAGATGCTTTAAAGAGAAGCCAAATCAATAAGTAAAAGAATCTTAGAGAGAAAGAAGCTTTCTTTGCTTTGGAAAGCTAAGCAAGCAAGCTGTCTTTCCTGTTTTCCACAGTTAATTTGCTGAATCATAGTGGGTAAAGGCAGAAATTTGTTCCATCTTACACTGGTGCTTCAAGAGTGAGGAAAGGGATTTTGCAACATCTGCTCTCCCTAGTAATATTTATTTAAATTCATTATTCTGCTATATTTATTTATTTATTATTTTAATTTTTCCCCTGCCCTTCCTGCCAACAGAATTAGTCTGACATTACTTATTCTTGACAAATCCATGGTGGCTTCTAGTAATCACTGCATTGTTTTCTAGATGCTTAGAGATTGGCTGATTTATAATCTGTTCTAGTATCTTTCCAGGTATTGATGTCAGGCTGACAGGTCTGTCATTTCCTGGAGTTACTAAATCGTTTGTGTCATTTTCCCTACAGTCCCTAAGCGGGACTGGAGGAGCACAATCCATAGCTACTTCAGCTATCACTGTATCTGCTGGAGCCAAGAAATTTTATGTAGCCTAAATGGGCTCCCACCCAAAGCACCCCACATACGCCATAAGCTGCTCCTTTAATGAAACCAAAGACTGGCTCATATCAGTAATTTTAGTGAATAACAATAAGATAGTTTGGGCTATTAAATTACACTGTGACTCTAAATGTTCCCCGTGGTGTAAAGAGCTACAATTGTGTGACTGTGAGGTATGGCAGTTTCCTGAAGGTTTTTGTTCTGGGGAATCTAAGACCCGAAGACTTGAAGTCGTTTAGAGTAGCTAGGTAATCTCTGACCAGCAATTTATCTATCTTGAGCTACAATCTTTTCTCCGCATCATTCATGCTACTTCTGCCAGGTTGGACACAGTTTTCCGTTTTGGAGAAGATGGAGGCAAAATAGGAGTTGAGTAGTTCGGCCTTCTCTTTGTCACCCCTTAACATTTCAGCATCTTCACTGAGTAGCAGACCTACCACTTCCTTTTCCTTCCTTTACTTCTAACATATCTGAAAAAACCCTTTTTGTTGTTCCTAGTATCCCTCGCCAGCCTCAGCTCATTCTGTGCTTTTGCCTTCCTGACACCACCCCTACAAGTCTGGGCTACTTGTCTGTATACATAACCAAGCCAAGTACATGCACCTGAGACTTCGCATCTTCATGAATGTTGCACTCCTTGTCTCTCCCTCTGTTCCCCTTCCTTTGTCTCCCCCCCCTCCCCCTGTCTTTCAGATTGTAAGCCCTAGGGGCAGGGACCATGTCTATTCCATTACTTTGTAAAGTGTCAGGTACATTGCTGGCGTTATATAAATGCTTGCTAATAATAATAATAATAATACATCCTTCATGACTTGTCCCATCTTCCATTTCTTATACATGTATTTTCTAATTCTCAACTCATCTAAAAGCTCTTTGTGCAGCCACATTGGTTTCTTTAGATGTCTCCCATTTTTCTTTCTTATTGGAATTGTTTTCGATTCCTCATTTTTTAGAAACTCCCATCCATCTTAGACTCCTTTTTCCTTTAGTTTATCTAGCCATGGGATCCTGCCTAGCATTTCTCCATGTTTATTAAAATCAGCTTTCCTAAAGTCCAAGGTACACCTTGGAGTATGCTCACCTTTACTTTTTCTTAAGATCATGAATTCCAACATTTCATGATCACTTCCTACTTCCCCAAAGTTCCCACTAATTTCACCTCATAAACCATGTATTTTCTGTTGGTTAGGATCAAGTCTAGGATAGCAATTCTTGCCTTGCCTTGCTGACAACTTCCTTTTTCAGAAGGTGGAGGGAATTGGCCATGTTAGACTTGATCCTAACCAACAGAGAGGACTTGTTTGATGAGGTGAAAGTAGTGGGAACTTTGGAGAGAAGTGACCATGTAATAAATAATAATATTTATTTTTATATAGCAACCCCCTGCTATGGCACTCAGAGCGCTTTGCATATAGCTAATAAACACAATTTGTAATCCTCACAACAACCTGTGAGGTAGGTTAGGCTGAGAATATTGTGACTGGCCCAAGGTCAACCAGTGAGTTTCTGGCTCACACAAGACTTGAACTGGGATTCCCCCCCAGTACACAGTCCACGTACTACACACTTGGCCATTACACCACAATTGGAATTGGAATTCATGATCTTAATAAACTCAGAGAAATGCTAGGCATCCCATGGCTAGATAATCTAAAAAAGAAAGGAATTCAAGATGGGTAGGAGTTTCTGGAAAATGAGATACTGAAGACACAGTCACAAACAATTCCAGTAAGAAAGAAAAATGGGAGACATCTAAAGAAACCAATGTGACTGCACAAGGAGTTTTTTGATGAGCTGAGAATTAAAAAGGACATGTATAAGAAATGGAAGGAGAGACAAGCCACGAAGGATGTGTACAGACAAGTAACCCAAACTTGTAAGGACAGTGTCAGGAAGGCTAAAACACAGAATGAGCCAAGGCTAGTGATGGATGTTAAAAACTAAAAAGGTTTTTTTCAGGTAGGTTAGAAGTAAGAGGAAGGAAATGGTAGGTCCACTGGTCAGTGAAGATGGTTAAATGTTAACAGATGATGAAGAGAAGACAAAAGCTCACCTCCTATTTTTCTTCCATCTTCTCCTAAAAGGGGAACTGTGCCCAACCTGGCAAAAGTAGCATGAATGATGAGAAGAAAGGATTGCAGGTTTATAAAGTAAATAAAGAGATGGTCAGAGAATACCAAGTTACTCTAAATGAGTTCAAGTCTTTGGGCGTGGATGAATAATATCCCAGGGTACTGAAGGAACTTTCTGATGTACTCTCAGAACCTCTGTTGGTCATCTTTAAGAACTCTTGGAGAATGGGTGAGGTGCCAGAAGACTGGAGATAGGGACAGCATTAGCCTATCTTCAAAAAGGGGGGAAAGAAGGATCCAGGAAACTATAGACAGCCTGACAGACAACCGGAGAGATACTAGAACAGATTATAAAGCAGCTGATTTGTAAGCATCTAGAAAAAAAATGCAGTGATAGATTACTAGAAGCCAGCATAGATTTGTTATGAATACGACATGACATACTAATCTTATCTCCTTTTTTGATTGAGTTACTAGTTTAGTGACTCACAGGAACGCTATGAACATAATATAATTTGATTTCAGCAAAGCATTTTACAAAGCTCCCCATGATGATCCTTGTTGACAAGCTGGTAAAATGTGGACTAGATGTAGGTGGATTTACTTTTGAATCCTATATCAGCACTATGTCAGAGAACAAGATAACCTCTCAGCCAATGGCAGTTTGCATGTTCCCGGTGATGCCATCAGGAGTCAAAAGCCTGTGATAGGCTGGCCGGATTGCAATTTAATTTGGGACAGTTCCACAAGCTCACTTGGACAGTCATGCCACTTACCCACCAACAACTTGAGATTATCTGGGCCCTGGAGAGCTGCACCATGTATTTTGAGCTCTACATCCAATTCTGTGTTGCATGGGCCACTAACAACAGCGCCTGATCATGGCATTAGCAATACAAATAGAGAGCATGACAAATCAGAGACTGCTTGGAGTGCAATGGCAGACACACCAGTTGTACCGGTGAGGGCACATGGAGCAATGCAGAGACTACTGCTGTGCCTGCAACTTACATTGGGAGTTCACTAATACCAACACTACCTGCTCCCTGGATGCACTGCAGGATACGTTGCCAACAGCTAGCCTTCTGTGAGTGAAACCAAGAAGAACCAACTGGTGGGTGACCATTCCGGATTGCAAATTTCAGGATGCTCCAATATGTTGTGATGGAGATTGCATAGATTCTCTATGCACAGCTGGAAAGGTGCTCCAACAACATGCACAGGCCCATCCTAGTGGAGAAGCTTACCACCCCAAACAGCTGCCGTTTGATTGCACAGCAGTTTGGTGTGGGACCAATATGGTGGGCAGCATCATAGTAGACATCTCTGAGGCATCTGTGAAAGTGCTCCTGGTTCAGGTCATGCAGCTTGTAGGTGATGAACTGATGATGGCCTTCGAAAGGGATGGTTTCCTCAAATGCATTGGGGCTGTAGACAAGAGCCTTATAGCCATAATCTGCCCATCACATAGGAAGGAGGACAACTACCTGAACCACAAGGGTTCTTCTCAGTGGTTTTGCTGATAGCTGTTGTTCACCATGTCTACTTTATCAATGTTTTACCTGAGTGATCTGGATGGAACCATGGGTATTTTCAGACGTTACGAGATCACAGTCAACCACAGTGAACCACGGTCAATCCCGCAGCGGGGCCAAAGTGCCCTGAACGTCTGTTTCACGGGCACCAGGTGTTCACCACAGTCAATCCCCACCAGGGGTCAAAATGAACCACACTTCCAGAGCTCCGGCCCAGACCATCTCCGAAAGCATGGTCAAAGCGATTCCCACTGGGAAACAAAAAAAAAGTAACAACTGAAGGGCAACCACCGGCCGGAATCAAGCAACATGATTCCCAGCCAGGGACAAAGCACACAGCATCACTGCCAGGCAACGAGCAACAACACAGGCTGGGGAGGGAGATTTAAAAGGTACACAGCAGCAGGGGGACGTGGCGGGATGGAGCAAGGTGGAAGGGAGAGGAGAACGGAGGGCGAGAGCGCAAGACAGGAGAAGGAGGAGGCGGCAGCGGCGGTCGTGCTGCACATGGAGGCAGTGGAGGGACAGCAGCAGCAGCCGCCGCCGGCGGGATGAGTCACCCTGGCACCTTCCGACTGCTTTGACCACAGTCCGGGATCAGCATAACATCAGTTGCGCTGCCCCGGGCCGTGGTCTGCCGGTCTGATTGCCTGCCGTGGTCCCGCTCCCGTCACGTCTTTTTGGGGCCTCTCTTGCCCACGGGGGGTGGTTAGCCAGTTCGCCACCGCTGGGAATCCACTGTGGTGAATCGGGCGCCCGTAACGTCTGAAATCACCCCATGATACCCGGGTTTTTTCACCCTTTTTTGGGCACAAATATTGGGAACTTTGGGCCACCCCTTGAGGTTGCTACTGAGGGTGTTCACATACAACACATTGTGCTTAAGAAGGCTGCGTAATCTCTGAAGCCCTGGCTAATGAAGGCCTACAAGTGTTGCCACGACTCCAGAGCAGAGACAGCTCAGTGCATCTTGCTGCATTGTCAAGAAAGCATTTGAACTTTTAAAGCAGCCATGGTGGGTGGTGGCTGCGAGAATTGATTTCAAGCTGGAGACAGAGGGCATCTTTAGACATAACAAAGATCGGGTGTCGAAACACCTAAGCATGTGCTTGGTTGTTGTGTGTAAGCACCATAACAATCCCAACACCAAATTGACTACCTGTTGAACATGCGATGTGAAAACCATTGCATCACAAGGACAATTTGCGTGTTCCAGCTGAACACATGGCCAACACTCTGTCTTCTTAATAATTTATTTTTCTTCTTTTCTTTTTTCAAGGCCTCCAGATGCTGTATTTTCTAATTTTAAAACCTTAATAGAGAGCACACCACTAAGAAACTCATAGTACTTTTAAGTCCCACTTAGAGCTCTGTAAAATCATAACTCAGTCCCTTACCTGTCTCAGCTGAGGAGATCATAATTGTTGTCAACTGACTGTCTGGTATTCTAACTTTATAAAAGAATTATTCTCTTGCAGAAGACTCCCTTGTACAGGGTTAGAAACTTCTACCAATCTGCAACTTACACAAAAGGTTATATTTCATCTTTTAATCTGGTTCCAATTTATTTAACAGTAGACTCTATGCCTTCAGGAACCGAACTTACTGGGGGCGTTTTCTGGCTGCTAAAAGCAGTTGTTTACAAAATTTTTAATACCTGTAATTAACCGTGGCTTTTATTTCTGTGGGAAGAGAGCTCTATTCCTTCAACATGCAAACTGCAAATACCAGCAGGACAGATCACAGCAGAATGCACCTAGTGTCCATCACCTGCTTAAATAGCTAAGTAATGGATCTGGTAATTCAAGGGTGATTGGCTACAACTGTCCTCACACACTGCTGTAACTAACCATGTTTTTCCAATTACATTCTCTTTATTTGTCACACTATTGCATCTAAGATGTCATTCAATCCCCGAGGGTGTACTGTATCCAGAGTAACAATCCAAAAACTCTCCCTTTCAGCTAGAAATTGCTGATTAATAGGGAGACTAACCTTTTCAATTCCCCAAAAAGAAAAATCATTTTGGACCTTGTGCTATGTATTATAATGTTCTACCAAGGGAGCTGAAACAGATTGGTTTTTAAATTTACTTCTGTGTTCTATAATATGTACTCTCAGGTTTCTTGAAGTTTTCCCAACATAGAGTTTCTTACAGGGACATTCAATAATATAAATAACTCCTTTTGTGTTACAATTTATAAAATCTCTAATTTCAAAAGTTCTTCCATGCTGGTCTGAGAAAGCTTTTGTTTTCAAACTCATAGGGCAATTTACACACTGGCCGCATGGGAAATTCCCTGTTATAATTTTTCTGTCTACTGTTCTTTGAACCAATCTTGGGGGGACTAGTTCTAACTAAATAATTACTGAGATTCTTTCCTCGTCTATAGGCAAACATAAGAGGATCATGACAGCCATCTATATGATTAACTATATTCCAATTATGTATAATGATTTCCTTAAGTTTATTAGTACGTGTGTTAAATGTAGTCACACATATAAGGCAATTGACCTCCCTCCTACCATCTAATTGAGGGGTCTGTAAAATAGCTTCCCTTGTGACTGCCCTTACGTTTAGGAGATTTGTATCAATAATATGAGCCGGATAACCTCTTTCAAGGAATTCTTTGCGCATTAAAGCTGCTTCCTTTCCAAAATCCATCTCTTTAGTACAATTTCTTTTAATTCTTCTAAATTGACTGTATGGAATATTGTTAATCATATGCCTAGGATGGTGGCTATTATACAGTAAATATGTGTTCTGATCCATAGGTTTAATATATGTATAGGTAACAACTCCATCTCCTGTTTGTTGTACCCATAAATCTAGAAAATTAATTTTATTTACATCAAAATTAATTGTGAATTTAATAGTATTATGTAAACTATTAATCCAATCTTTAAATTCCAATAAAACCTCTTCTGTGTCTATCCAAATCAAAAAAATGTCATCAATGAACCTTCTCCAAAGGAATATATAGTCAAAATATGGGTTTAAACTTTTCATCGTATATAAATTTATTTTCCCACTCGTGCATATATAATATTGCGAGTTCTGCTGAGATGTTGCTGCCCATGCTGATCCCCTTTATTTGTAGATAGAACTCATGATAGAATTCAAAAAAATTCTCTCTTAAAATAAACTCACTTAAAGTAAGTAAAAAGGCTCTTGGGGGCTTAGTACATTCCCTCAGGTTAAAATATTTCTCTAAGGTCTCCAAAGCTTCCTCATGGGGAATGTTTATATATAAAGCTTTTACAACCACATGGTAACAAGAATGGGACAAATACCAGTGAAATCTATGTCTTCAATAATATTTATAAAATGTGTAGAATCTTTAATAAATGAAGGGACTTTCTCAACAAAGGGTTTTATAAAGTAGACCAAAAATTTCAAAATTGGTTCTAAAAGAGACCCTATTCCTGACACTATAGGCCTGAATTCCAAGGGGGAGAACCCTTTATGTACCTTCGGTAGGCCGTAGAAGGCCGGAGTACGAAGAAATTCTTTATACAGGAATCTAAATTCCTTTTCTGAAATTATATTATTTTTCATACTTTCCTCTAATACTGTTCGTGTTTTTTTGTTGGAGGGTTTTAGTGGGATCTCTCCCAAGGGGTCTGTAGTCTGTTTCGACCAACAGCAGAGAACTGCATCCTTTTTTATAATCATCCTGGTTCATTACCACTATGCTTCCCCCTTTGTCTGCCTTTTTAATAACTATGCTATTATCCTTTTTCAAGTTTTGCATAGAAACCCATTCCGATCTAGTTAGATTGTAATATCTTTTTTGGGGGGGATCTTCTTCCATCTTTCAAATCTCATTCATAATTTTCTGCTTGAACACTGGAATTGCCCTATCTATATTATTTTTGGGGGAAAAAGTAGATTTAATATGGCAGGGTCCTTCTTCTATGCTACAAGGACTACCTTCAAAAAAACGTTTAAAACAATTTTTTCTAAATAACTCATACATCTCTTTTTGTGTCTGGTATCTGTTATATAAGTTTGTTGGTACAAAGGTTAATCCTTTTGAAAGCACCTTAATTTCCTCTACATTTAAAGCTCTACTAGATAAGTTATAGACCTTTATCTTTTGTTCCTTTTCCAAGGCCCTCGTTTCTCTTGTTCTCTTTTGTTGCGAAAAGCCATACCTGGCCTTTGGTCCCTCCAAAAATATCTTTCTTTGGAAAAATGGGTCAGGTCAGTAGTTTCTGATGAAGTCGCTGAATCTGTACTACTTATTGAAGAAACTCCCCCTCTTTGGGGGACGTTACCAACAATGTTCCATTGATAAACCTAGTTTTTTCATAGTCTATTCTGTCTCTTTCAAATTTGTCTTTCTTATATTTTTTTAATTTCTGTCTCTAGGTCATGCATTTTTTGTTCAATTGCCTGAACTGATTCCATATATTTATGTGTTTCCATCATGTCCTTTAATTAATTTTTTCTTGTTCAATCTCATTCTCCAATTTTATAACTTCTTTTTGACTTGTTTCTATTATCAAGACCATTAGGTCTAACAAACATTTATTGCAAATTTTGGTCCATTTTTGTATAAAATCATTATTTTGATTAAATAGGGATGGTCTTTTATTCATTTTAACCCTCTTGGGATTCGTTTTACCCTCATATAATCTGCTAAAGTAACAGAATGTAACGACTCTAAGTTGTCGAGTCGTAAGTTTAAGTAAATCATTATGTGGGATTTTACCTCTTTCAGATCCACAGAAATAAAAGCCACGGTTAATTACAGGTATTAAAAATTTTGTAAACAACTGCTTTTAGCAGCCAGAAAACGCCCCCAGTAAGTTCAGTTCCTGAAGGCATAGAGTCTATTGTTAAATAAATTGGAACCAGATTAAAAGATGAAATATAACCTTTTGTGTAAGTTGCAGATTGGTAGAAGTTTCTAACCCTGTACAAGGGAGTCTTCTGCAAGAGAATAATTCTTTTATAAAGTTAGAATACCAGACAGTCGGTTGACAACAATTATGATCTCCTCAGCTGAGACAGGTAAGGGATTGAGTTATGATTTTACAGAGCTCTAAGTAGGACTTAAAAGTTCTATGAGTTTCTTAGTGGTGTGCTCTCTATTAAGGTTTTAAAATCAGAAAATACAGCACCTGGAGGCCTTGAAAAAAGAAAAGAAGAAAAATAAATTATTAAGAAAAGGGAAAGACCGATAGCGTCCAGCAAGGTTAATCTTTACCACAAAACTCTTAAGTATTCTACAAAGATTTAAGTTACACCAAACTGGTTGCAAAGGGAGATTGGCAGGTCTGCCATCACACACTGGTGAACAGCCCCGTAGGGTAAGAACTCTGTTGTTTTGTGGAAACTAAAGAGTTACTTTTGCAAGGTGACTGGTCTGTACTATATTATTGAGGTTGCCTAGTAAGGTTTTGTGTGTATTGTAACATTTCTAAGCACTTTATGTAGACTTTAACTACATTGAACTGGTGAAAAGGAGGGTTGACGAATCTGTCCTCATATATTGGCAAATAGCCCTTAGGGGTAAGAATTCTGTCCTTTATATAGAAACTACAGAACTGCTGGTATTTTTGCATATATTAAATAAATAGCATTATTATGCTAAAACAATTTGTTTATTGAAACCTAGTTGAAATTGTCTCTGGGAAAATTAAGTATTGCTTATTTATTACTGTTTGTATGTTACATTGTGCCTGTATTTTATTGATTCTATCTGCTACTGTTTACAACAGAGAAAAAGAAGCTTTTGAACACCCCTGAAGAAGCCAATTGTATTGGCGAAACGTTGGGCTTACGTACTTTTGTAGCACTATTACTTTTATTAGTTGATTGTATACTGTATGTACTCATTCTCCTAATATACTCTGAATCTGTATAGGAACATTATATATATATTTTTTATGCAGACTGTTGTTGATTCTATATTAGCAGGTACAACATGGGGAACGAGGCAGCAAGGTTTGTGTATTGAGATCAGGTGGCGAGCAAAACGCCGATTTGCCCCAAGATTGGCTGTGTGTCTAAGCAGCCCCACATGGTGAACGCAGGGCCAAACCGGTGTTCATATCAAGGTCAAAACACACATTCAGACACCCATTGACGTTATGTCTAAAGACACCCAGCACCTTTGCTTACTATACCCACCTGTGTCCTGCACAACATATGCAAGGCCAAAGGAGCAGTCCTGCAGTATCTCCTTCCTCACACCTCCCATGACCCAATTAGGGTGGCCAGATATGCAAATTTTAGAGGACATTTATGAGAAATACAGGTTGCAGGACTGCAGTGGCTCCAGGGTTGCCCTGCAACCTGTATTTCTCAAATGTTCTCTAAAATTTGCATATCTGGCCACCTTAGACTCAATGCCCTTATTCATGGAGCAACCCAACCTGGCAGAGCAGTGCATCACGGGCAAGATCAGGGACACGCTCTATCGACACAACAGGCACTCACAGCACAACGCAGAACCACAGTGATGCCCCCAAACCCAGTAAAATTAGGTTATTAAACAGTTGAAACTAGTTCCTCGTAGTTTCTGCCCAAAACACTGTCCCATTGTGACATGCCACACAAACAGGCCAGTGAGAGTGGCTGCCCCATACGAACCACCATCCTCTTTAATAATTTTTTCTAGCTACCATCTTGGCCTCACTCACTGCTGAGCCAAATCCCCCCTAGCCCTCTTGCCTATGTGCATCCCTCAGTGCTCTGATGCATTTTCAACCCCTCCCCCTTAATGCAAGCCATTGCAATGCTGCCATCCCCCATTGCCCCACAGGGTATTTAAAAAGTAACAACAGTTGGGGCAAGTGTAGGCAGCTATGTGCACTTGATCCAAAGGGTGAGAGCCTAGTGACCCACTACTATCTGGTGGTTGGCATTTCTTTCCATAGATACCCATTTAGAGGCCACAATAAATAATAATGTACCCTCCAAGCACCTCAGCTGCCATAGTTTCACTGAAGAATAGGAATCTAAGTGCATCATACCCAGCAATTCTTCTGTTTTTGGATCTTCCTTTGAAGTTATGCACTAATGAGAGTTATTTTGGTGTCCATTCTTGAAGGTAACAATTGTAAGTATATTAATGTCCAACAAGTCCAGTTCTTGACAACGCTAATATTTAGCTGCTAATCAAACTTGAAGTAATCTTCGTTCTAATTCTCAGTAGATATTTTTTCAAATTTGTGCAGAAGCTCATGATAGGGTTAGTGAAATTTCAGCATTAGAGGAAAACCTGAGAGAAGCAATGTGTTCCAACACTAAAAAGGGCAGAACTGCTTTTATAAATGACTTGTTCCCTTCTGTAGTTCATCTCCCTCTCCCTCTCCCTGCAAAGAATGAAGGCATTCTTGGCTCTGACTTTGTGGTCTTGGTGGAGTAGGAATCATTTGGGAGGGTCAGTCAGGCTGTGAGGACAACTGGAGAACCATGATGGACGTGAGGACATGAGGCAGATCACTTAGGAACTCAAGACAGGCTGTGGGTGTCATGGATCAATATTGGCTGATCAGTAAGGAAGTGGGGAGATCATAGAATTTACGGTTGGAAGGGACCTTCAAGGGTCATGTAAGGGGGATGATGAAAGGATGAGTGGAGTTTGAGTCAGGCTGTGGAGGCATCTAAGTCCATTTTCACACAAGACACTCTCCACCCATTATACATGTTGCAGGGCTGCAGTGGCCCTTTGGTTGCCCTGTAACATGTATAGTGGGTGAGAGGGGGGTGGAGTGTCTTGTGTGAAAACACCCTAAGAAGGGTTGGAAGATCAGTGAGGGAGGATGAGTGGGGAGGGATCAGCCAAGGGATGGCTGTGGAGTTAGTGTGGGTGGTCTGAGAGAAGGTGAGGAAGGCAGTGGGAGATATGTCAGGCTGTAGGGTTGCGGTTTGGAATTGAGAAGGCCAAGGAGAGTCAGACTGTGGTGATATCTTGGCCCTGTGAATGATTGGGAGCAGGGCACAGGGAGAAAGGCATTGGGAGGGAAGAGTAGGGAGACTGATCAGGCTGTGTGGATACTAGTTGGAGGGATGGTTGGTGAGTCAGAGTTTTAGAGAGAGTGGATGAGGGTGTCAGGAAGGTTTTCCGCATGGACTCACCAAGGCCAGGGAGAAGACCAGCAAGGAGCACCATGGTGCAGAGGCAGCTTGGACTCTCTTGATCACCTGGGCTTCTCAATGTGAGAAGCAGACAGTAACAGCTCAGTTCCATATGCTCCAAACCCCTGTGACCCCCACCCCAGACATGGAAATGGAGGAAGATGCTCGTCAGGGATTTATATTTTTTTTGCAATTTAAAAAAAACCAAAACAACTTGTTGGGTCCCCCTGTTGGGTTGGGTCAGGAGGGGGAAGGGGGGACTCAGGCCAGCGCATTCCAGCCCGCTGCAGCCTGGAACGGGCCAGCCTTCCCCCCTCCTCTCCGCTCCCACCCTCTGGGCGGGCCTCTGCCCCCTTCTCTCTCCTGGAAGTTGCATAAAAGCAACTTCCGGGAGGGAGAGCGCACAGCGTGCAATGCAGGTGAGAGAGGAGGACTTACCTGCATGCAACTGAGGGGGCGCGGAGCGGAGCCTGGAGGAGCAGCGACGGCGAACGAGAAGGCCGAGCGGTGGCGGACAGACGAGGAGCGGAGTGGCAGCCCTGGTGGTCGGAGAGGCTCGGGGGGGGGCTCCGCTAAACAAGCTACCATCTGTGAAAGGGGCTCCGCTAAATAAGCTACCATCAGTGAAAGGTGAACTGTGGTGGGACATTAACAACTGTGAATTGTTTCTACTGTGATTGATCCCGCCCCCTTGTGCGGGGATTTAAAGCCCGAAGCACCACAGGCGTGCGCTCTGAGCAGGGGAAGGCGTGCTTGCCAGCTGAAGGAGAGTGCTGGGGGAGCTTGGCCCCACGTTGATCTGCTGCCTTGCTACTGTGTATTTGCAGGGGCTCCGCTAAACAAGCTACCATCTGTGAAAGGGGCTCCGCTAAATAAGCTACCATCAGTGAAAGGTGAACTGTGGTGGGACATTAACAACTGTGAATTGTTTCTACTGTGATTGATCCCGCCCCCTTGTGCGGGGATTTAAAGCCCGAAGCA
>QEPC01006523.1:1447759-1459993 GCA_003113815.1 Sphenodon punctatus | reverse complement strand
AGTGCCTGGGTGGCCTCTCCGACCCGCCCGTGTCCAGCTGCCTGTCCGCATCCACGGGCGCTGCCACCTGCTGCGGGTCCCCCCCCATCTTGGGTGCTTGTGTGACCTGGCGGTTGGGCCCCCCCGGACTGGGCCATGGTGCTTCCCGGGTGGGGGGGGTTCGTGTCGTTGGACCTGGAGCACCTCTCCGCCTGTCCTGGCTGCCCTCCCTGTGGCCCTCTGTGACTGTGGGGCCCGCGTTCCCCTCCTGGACCGTCTCCGCCGGGCTGGCTGTGCCTTGCGGGCCCCCATCGTGCCTTGGTCCTGGGGTCTTGGCCCCCCCCTTTCCGAGAGTGTCTATGTTGCTGTGGGGGCGCCTATGTGGACTGTGGTGCTCTGGGGGTGGGGGGTTGCTGCAGTCTGTGTCCTGCCCTGCCCCTTTGCAGTGCCCCCCCTCTTCCGTGTCCCCCCCTGCTCCCGTTGTTCCTTGTGCTTTGTCCGGGCACTCCTGCCCCCCCCCCTTCCCGACCTTTCCCTTGGGTGTGTGCTCCCGCGTGTGCGTGTGTGTGTGTGCCCGGGCATGTGGTCCTGCTGTCTGTTGCGCTGTGGGACCGCTATGTGTGTGCGCCTGCTGAGTGCGGTACCTGTCGGCCCCTTCTCCCTCTTCCCCCCTCCCTTCCCGTTTCCCTTGTCTGGGCGTTCCCTTGTGTGCCTTTTTGCTTCGTTTGCCCTCAGGCGGCCATGTCTGTGTCCCGCCCCTGCCCGGTGTCTTCTGGGAGTTCTGACCATGGCCGGGGATGGGCGTCACGTCTGTTGCGCTGCCTCGATCCGTGATGTGTCGGCCCAATTCCTGGTCATGGTCCCGGTCCCGTCACGTCTGTTTGGGGCTTTTCTTGGCCCCGCAGCGTGGTTGTTTTATTCACCCCCACCGGAGATCCACTGTGGTGAACCGCCCGCCCGTAACGTCTGAAATCACCCACTCTTCCCCCACCACCTAGTCTTGTATCGCCAACCAGCTTTCAGAAATCTCTACTTGGATGTCTCACCATCAACTCAAGCTTAATATCACCAAGATAAACTCCTCATCTTCTCCTGAAAAGATCCATCTCTCTCTTCCCTCTTGATTTCCACCAATGGTATCACCATCCTGCCTGACTTCTCCAAATGTATAGCCCATCCCCCACACAGCACATGTCTAAGTTCCTTCCCCTCTACTGCCCTGCACTTGCTGCCTCCTCCTGCCAGCCTAGTCCCAGACTGCTCTGTTAACCAGAAAGGGAGACCATATAGAGGCTGGCACTTGGGGCAGCTGCTATGAGCCCAATTAAGCCCACCTCCTGTCCCCTCTTCCCAAGGTCCAGAAGACCACCCAGCAAATTGATTTCTCCTTCTTTTAACAGTGTGGAAACCTCTAGCACAGGTGGTCATAGTCACCAGGGGATGTTTCTTGGAAACAGAACCTTATGTTTTTCTCTATTTTCTTATCACAATATTAGCTGCTGCATGAGAGCTGGCAGTTCCAACTAGCTGTGAGGGAAAAAAAGAAGTTTTGGAGGCCATTTTGACATTTAGTCTTTCATGACTTAAGCCTTCCCCCTATTACTTTCAAAACATAAAGTTTCTCACCCAGATTGCCAAACAATGAAAAAGCAAAGCCTTCCTACCATGTGACTAGGTACACCCCTCGGAGAACACGGCACATTATTCTGGAAGTGTCTCGGGTCTCTGTCTGTCTGAGCAGGAGGTACTGGCATACTTTCACGTGATCTAGAATGAGATCTGTACTGAGAATGCATGTAAACTGCTAGAATCCAATTGGTTTCATAATAAAATTAAGAATGCCTTTTATAGACACACACTTAAAGCCAGCTAGTGTGTTTTACCCTTCAAATTAGCCAGAGTCCCTAAAATGTACACCAACTTTTACAAGCACAGTATACCCAGGCATATCTTGAGCCTCTGCCACCCATTTGGAATAGGCCCTTTTCACACAGACTCTCTTAACACTGATAAAATGGGTGTTACATTTTATTATACATGTTGCAGGGCACTCAGAGCACACCTGCAGCCCTGCAACATGTATAATAAAATGCAACACCCATTTTTATCAGTGTTACAGTGTCTGTGTGAAAAGGGCCATAGTTTCAAAAGCCAATTTCCACCAAAGAATAGAATTATTAAAAATATGCAAAACAAGGATTCTTGAAAGGAAAAAGATGCCCATGCCATTACAACTGCACGTAGAAAGGCCTGTCAGATCCGAAACTCCATTTGACTTCAGCAGGCTTTAACCAACCCTTAAAAGGCAGAGACCAGCAGTAGAAGGTCCTTCAACTCTTCAAATTTCTCTTGTGTAAAGGATTGTCTGGCTAGCTTAAGTAATAATAGCTGAGTGAAGTGGGAAACATACTCACTGATGACAGCATGCCATCATTCTTCTGAAGCATCTCTTTATGTCCTTTCTGTTTAAAATTACCAACACAACAAATATTATGAGAGGAACAATCAGGAAGAAAAAAACTAGCAACCCATCTCTCAGTGAAGTATCTTTGTCTGGAAAGAAAGGGGGAAAATATAGCACAGAATTAGTTTGGATTTAAACCCTTCTTCACCCTAAAAACTTTCTGTATTAATCTACTTTACAGGATATGATATACCCCAATTAAATCACAGTTGAAAAATATAATTATGATTCATTTGAAAATGAGTAAATTCTCACCAGTAACAGTACCGGTTTGAATTGAACCCCTCCCCATTTTTGGAAAATAAGATGTACAGAAACTGCAAAAATAACAACATTTTCAACTAGGTATTCACCATTACAAAGAAATAAGTATACTTGAATAGATTTCCTTGGGTAAGGGACAGCATATTCATATGCAAATCAGATAAAATCTAGGTGATACGTGTTAACATCCCAAAGTTCTCACCATTCATAGGCCAACAAAGATAAACTGTGTAACTCACCGTGCAGACCTCTTGTCTGCCTTTCAAGGGCCTGAGCTATCAGGAGCTTGTCTGCATTTCAATTGCCAGTTGACATAGTAACTAGGGGAGGGGTTGAGAGTTCCCCTCAACCTAATGGGGTGGGTTTTTTTTTAAGCCAATAAGGTCTACCTATATTTTTAAACACATACAAAAATAAACACAATATATAGAATCATGTGTAACATCAAAGCTTCAATATAACCTATACAATATTCAATATGTTCTCAGTGCAGCCTATACAATATTCACAAAATAGCAGAGGTAAGTTCATAGATATATAGTCAGATCCTCAACACAGCCATCGCATTTCGACAGCAAGTCTTCTTCAAGGCTTTTCCTTTTTATAAGATATTTTCCTCTCAATATTTACTATCTGCCCTCCCTGCAGACTCCTGCCTAACTGCAGCTAAGCCAAGCACGTGCACCTGAGACTTCGCATCCGCTTGAATGTTATTTATCCCTTGTCTCTCCCTATGTCCCCTCTCCTTGTCTCCCCCCTCTGTGTCTATTAGATTGTAAGCCATAGGCAGGACCGTGTCTATCTTATTGTTCTGTAAAGCGCCAGGTACACAGCTGGTGCTATACAAATGCTTATAATAATAATAATTAATAATACACAATCCAATAGTATGTCAAAGCTATAAAAGAAAAAGAGAAAAAAGGGCACATAATCCTAAGAAACCTGGTTAGTGGTGTAGCTTCAAAGAAACAGTAATTAAAGTGCCACTTACAGAATCATTGGGACCACTTCTAAAAAATGGTAACTTTGATTCTTGTTCTCTTGATGACATCTAGAATCGTCATATAAGCTTCAATATATAAAAGCAGAAAAGTAATAAATGAAATATCTTAAACCACAAAGTCTTTAGGACAAAATTGCTCTTCAAAAGATCTTAATAACCTGATGACTCAAATATATAATTATTCTTTATTAAAAATAGATTCCATTTATCCCAACATTAGTACTCCTTGGGGGTACACCTGTACTCCCATATGGAAATTTCCATTGTGTGGGGGGGTACAAACATACCCCAGAACCTCTTTTTGTTCACAGGAAAGAAACAGTTAATGGTATCTCACTGTTCTTTGGGTATGTTGTGCCCCTGGGCGCAGGTGACAATGTCCTAAAAGGGCCAAGCCAAAGAGCTACTAACTTGTGAGTTATTGCAGTATATACATGTCTGGGGTACAAAACTACCCCAAACTCTGCGTAAGTGTTAAGCCTTAGTATTTAAGTATGAAGGATGAGCAGCTGACTTTATTTCTGCCATTGTAAAGGAAGGGGAATGTTTCCTGGTGAACATGGTCTTGTAGTGCAGTTTGTTTTTTGAATTCTTTTCTGTAACAACCATTACATACAAATAATGATTATGATTTAGGCGCCTTTACATGGGCTTTACATTGAGAAATTTCTGTTTTAGGACATTTTAGTCCTTTGGAGACTGGTCTGTATTTCAAGTCACTTTTTAGGAGTGATATATCCAATTTAAAGGGATTTTTTTTTTTTTCTTATTTATGTAAGAATACTTTATAATATTTTTTTTATATATAAAGAATAATTATTTTTTATGAACCATCAAATTATTAAGAATTTTTGAAGGGCAATTTTGTCCTTAAAGACTTTGTGGTTTAAGATATTTCATTATTATTTTTTGTTTTTATACATTACATCTTATATGATGTTTCTAGTTGTCATCAAGAGAACAGGAAACAAAATTACCATTTTTTAGAAGTGGCCAGTGACCAATGATTTTGTAAGTGGCACTTTGATTACTGTTTTTTGAAGCTACACCACTAACCAGGTTTCTTAGGTTTACATGCCCCTTCTTTCTCTTGTTCTTTTATAGCTTTGACATACTATTGGATTGTCTATATCTTATAAAAAGGAAAACCCTTGAAGACTACTTACTGTCAAAACATGTTGGCTATACTGAGGATCTGATTATATATAATCTATGAGCCATGTCTTTCTTGTTTTGTGAATATTGCACAGGCTGCACTGAGGCCATGTTGAATATTGTATAGGTTATATTGAAGCTTTGATGTTACATAGGATATATTTTTAAGTATATACTATATATTTTGTTTCTTTTTGTAAGATTGTATTGGTTTGTTTTTTTGGCTTGATCTCCACGTATTTAGGTCCCTAAATTCTTCTTTTTTTTCAACACAACCTTGAAAGTAAAAAAACCAACCCCATCATTGAAGATTCACACTATGAAAGCGTTAACTGATGTGTAAAGAATCTAAAGATAAAGTTGTACATTGGTAGCTGGAGTTTTCCACTTGGGGTGTACTCCCCACAATGCACTAGTACTGAAGTTTTTCTGTACACACAGAAAATGGCATATTATGAAAACAGACAAAATTCTACATTGTGTTTAGAGTGAATATGACCCTGCAACCCTGGGTGCATAGTGCTTTCATTTTCCTATTCATTCAAATGGCTGCCAATTGTAACCCAAAGTTCTAGTATTCATCGAATGCTGTTTTTTAAAAAAACTACAACTTGGGGGGGGGCATGAACCAGTGGGACACAAGACCCCATTTTTCTTGAGAAATACACGGAATGTGATCTAGAAGGAATACTATAAGGCAAGTACAGAACTGGTTGAAAAAATCACACTCAAAAGAATAATAATTAACAAGTCAACTTCAAACTAGGAAGAGGTGTCAAATGAAGTTCCCAGGCATCAGCCCTGGGTCCAGTACTGTTCAATGTCTTCTTTAGCAACTTGGACGAAAGCATGAACAGTACGCTTACAAAATTCGCTGATGACACAAAACTGTTTAAAATTCAAAATGATCTGAAAACAATAGAATTAAATTCAGCAAAGACAAATGTGCATTTGAATTTTCTTTCCTATGTGCACAACTTTACAAGTATAAGATGGGAGATCACCAGTTAGGCAGGAGCATTGCTGAGAAGGATTTGGGTGTTACAGTGGCTTACAAACCGAGCATGAGTCAGCAGCGTGATTCTGCTGTAAAGAAGGCTGATGCCATTTTGGGTTGTATAAAGAGAAGTATATCCAAGACTTAGGAAGTTATAGTACCACTATCCTCAGCAATCGTCAGGCCTCCTAGAAAACTGTGTTCAATTTTGGGCTCTTCATTTCAAGAAGGATGTTGACAAACCTTGAATGATTCAGAGAGCAGCAATGAAGATGATCAAAGGTCTGGAACGTAAGTCGTATGAGGAAAGGATGATGGCACAGGGCATGTTTAGCCTAGAGAGAAGATTAGCAGTGGGGGGAGCATATTGACAGTTTTCAAGTATGCAATAGAAGGATGGAGAACATCTGCTCTTCATTGCCACTGAAGGCTGCACAAGAAGCAATGATTTTAAACTGCAGGAAGGTAAATTTAAGCTAAATATTAGGAAGTACTTCCTAACTGTTAGGACAGATCAGTGGAACATGTCTAGAAAGGTTGTGGTCTTGGGAGTAACTTTGCCAAGCCACCTAAGCCTCACCCCCATGTCCCTAGAATTCCACAGGTGGGAGGGAGAGATTTTGTGGTGGACATGTCCCCCTACTAATTACTCCATGGTTGTGGAATCTCCTTCACTGGAATATTTCAAGGAAAGACTGGACAGGCATCTTTCAGGAGTGCTTTAGGTAGAAGTTATCCTGCCTCAAGGCAGGGGTTGAACTAAGTAATCTGTGAGTTCCCCTCCACCTCTACAATTCATATTTTAGTCCCTTCAGAACTCTTGGGAGAATACCGTCTTGTCATGGTGATTGCTTTTATCAATCTGCTCTAAAATCTCTTCTATTGTCATTTCCACTTGTGACAGTTCTTTAGATTCATCAGGTAAAAATAATAGTTCTGGGGTGGGTATCTCCCCAACATTCTCTGCAGTGAAGGTTGATGCAACTTTACGGAGGTCATTAAGTTATTATTTATTAAAATATTTATGATATTGCAAAGGGACTGGATTTTCCTTATTATTTCCTGTAATATCCCTCTTCCACTTGATACCATATTATAAGTCCTAAATGCACAACCACTCTCCATTATAAACAGGGGGCTGCTGAAGCCCCGATTTTCAGGAAACCGCTTGAGCTACATTTCTGAAAATGTATCCATTGCTATAATTTGTGAGGACCATCATATGCACAAAGTTTGAAGATGATCCATGAGGAAAATAAAATGTTATGACTGTTTAAAAGTTAATTGGTTGTGGTCAAAATTCACATGTTCTCATGATTTTGAATCATCAATATCTCCTCCCCCTGGCTGAATTGAGCCCCCAAACATCACAGGCTTGGAGCATGAGATCAATAACAACTGCTTCTGTAATATGATAGTGGTTGGTGCAGCCAAAACCGAGTTATTAATTATTTAAAAATCGGTTCTGCTGGCTCGCGCATGCGCAGTCGAGCAGCTGCTGACCGGCAAAACACAGCATAAGGAAAGTTACGTGACTTTTGAAAAGTTGCATGCTTTTGATTCCGTACTTTTAAAATTCTGCAACTTTTGAAGAGTTACACACTTTTCACTCCTATGAAAAGTTGCAGACTTTTCAGAGTCAAAAGTACAGTCTCAAAATTCTGCAACTTTTCAAACCAAGTTAAATGTCTGCACCTTTACAAAAGTTACAGACTTTTCACTTGGTATGAAAACTTGCAAAGTTTTGACTCCATACTTTTAAAAGTATTAACTTTTCAAAAGTTGCAGACTTTTCACTCCTATGAAAAGCTGCAGACTTTTCATAGAGTCAAAAGTACAGTCAAAAGTCTGCGACTTTTCATACTTAACTCTGTTTCTACAGAACTGCATTCTGTACAACGAATTCTATAATGTTCTCTACACTGACATTGGGTGTTTTCAGACGTTACAGATGGCCGGTTCACCACAGTGGATTCCCGACGGGGGTGAACAAAACAACCACCCCCCGGGGCGAATAAAAGCCCCGAACGGACATGACGGGACCGGGACCACGGCCGGGAATCGGGCCGCCAGATCACGGCCCAGGTCAGCGCAACAGACGTGACGCCGATTCCCAGCCATGGTCAAAACACCCAGAAGCCACCGGGCAGGGGCGGGACACAGACATGGCCGCCTCAGGGCAAACAAAGCCAAAAGGCACAAAAGGGAACGCCCACACAAGGGAAACGGGAAGGGAGGGGGAAGAGGGAGAAGAGCCAGACAGGTACCATACACAGCAGGCACACAGGCAGCGAAGGCACAGCGGAACACACAGCACGAGCACACGGCCAGGCACGCGCACACACAGGAAAGGAAGGAGGACACAGGCGCCCGGACAACACATTAGGCACAACGGGAGCAAAGGGGGGGGGCGGGACACGAAAGGGGGGGGAAATCGCAAAGGGGCAGGGCAGGACACAGACAACAGCAACCACAACCCCCACAACAGCACAGTCCGCACGGGCGTCCCCATAGCAACACAGGCAGTCTCGGAAAGGGGGGGGCCAGGATCTCGGGACCAAGGCACAGCGGGGGCCTGCAATGCACAGCAAGCCGGGTGGGAACGGTCCAGGAGGCACACGGAGACCCTACACCCACCGAGAGCCGGTGCAGCGCTGCAGGTTCAAGGACGCACACACACCCAAGGAAGCACTGAGGGCCAGTCCGGGGGTCCCGGAACCCCCAGGTCACACAAGCACCCAAGGGGAGGGCGGGCAGCAGGTGGCAGCGCTGGCGGGTGGGGACACGTAGCTGGACGCAGGCGGGTCAGTGAGGCCATGCAGAGCGCCGCACCCAGGCACCACGGAGGGAAACCCCAGGTGTGCAGGCAGACCAGGGGGTGGGGCCCAGAGGGGGCCCAGGGCCACAGGCAGGGGCAGCAGCACCCCGGGAAGCAGGCTTCACCACAGCACAGCAGAGACATCAGGGAGGGAGCAGCCAGCGGGGACCAGCCCCCCCTGACAGGGGTGGGAGCGCACACGGGGGGAGGAACACCGGGACTCACAGGCAGCCGCTGGGGGCCACTGCGGGCCCAGGTGCCCTGCCCGGTGAACCAGGTGGGGCCAATGGATCAAGCCCCGGCGGTACCCTAGCAAGGACATGTGGTGGGCGATCAGGTAGTAGGCCTCGAAGGGATCATGCATGGAGAGACCCAGATGGACGTCCACACAGGACCACACCCCCAACAGGGCCGACAGTTCCGCCGTGGAAGGCTCCGACACACAGCAGGCAGCAGAAGGGGGCCAAGGAAGATGTCTCAGCTCCAGCAGCCGGTGGTACACCGCCGCATGGGTGCGCTGGTACCCACGCGCCCCGTGAACACAGGCAAAGTAGGACACAGCCAAGACAGGGCCACCCTCAGCAAGGCATAGCGTGTAGGCGCCCAGGCCGCACACACTCAGCGCAGACACGGTCTCAGCCCCAGACCAGGGCACATGAGAACACCGCTTGTCCGGGATGCGTCCTTCAGGGAAGCGAACCAGCCCCAGGGTGTCTGCATGCAGCCGGAAATCATGAGTGCTCGCCTCATAACCGAAGTCCGGAGCTCAAGCTCGCAAAGGCACCAGCACAGCTGGCCGGGCTGCCCAGGAGCAGCTGCATGGCCGGGGTATGCCACAGGTCGCACAGAGACATGGTTTCGCGGAAGGTCCAGATATGGGGGGCCCCATGGGGGCCGGGAAGCGGGAGCCCGGTGGACGGACAACCAGCCTTGGTACTGCAAGACAGGGAGAATAACACCACAGACAGGGGGGCACACATACCCTCCAGGGCCAGGAGGGCCTCCGGGGGGTCGCAAGGACAGGAAAAGCGGCCACGGATCACAACATTGTAGCACAACAGAGCGAGGCATGGGGTGCGGACCCGGCACAGCTGCCCAACACAATAGCACTCGCATAACAGCTAATCGGGACGCCAAGGCCACGGTGTTGCAAACAGACATGGGGGTGGGGGGTTGATGGGTGAAGGCATGCAGCTGCAGAAGGAGCACATGGAACCGCGCGCCCATGCAGGCGCGAGGACCCATGCACAGCCAGCACGTGTAACCATGGGCATGCCCACAGACCTATGCACCACATTGGGGGGCCCGGCCAGCTGGGGGCCGGCCGCTGGCACGGCCGCCCATTGAAGGGCCATAATAAACATCCCACAACCTCCGGGGGCCCCACCACCATGGAGCGGGACAGGGCAGCTGCTTACTGGATGCACCTCGCACTCGCAGTCGAGTGGTACCGCGACCACACCGAGCAGCTGCGCCTCCTTGGTGCGGAGGTGCACCTGGCCGCCTGGCTGCAGGTTTCCTTGACCTTGAGAGCTGCAAGGGACCGCAGGGCGCACCAGGACCAGAGGAGAGCCCGTGCCCAGCTCAGGGCACAGAGGCTATCTGCGGCAGACTGGCAGGCCGTGAGCTGGGCCTGGGCCCGGCCCGCAGCGCTCCGCAAGGCGGCCAGGTGCCTCCTGTGGGCGAGGGTGACCATGCGCCGGTCAGTTCAGCTCACTATGTCCATTGAGAGGTGCCTATGGGTTGCAGAGCACCCACAGGGTTGGTGGGCAAGGGCGCTGGCCCAGTGGGACGAGGCAGCCTGGAGAGCCCACCTCAGGATGGACAAGCTCACCCTGCTGCGGCTAGCGGTGCTCCTTACGACCTGGCTAGAGCACACCTCCATGAGGACCCCCATCCCCATGGTCCAGCGGGTGGCCATAGGGGTCTGGGCCCTGACAACGCTCGACTCCTGCCAGTTCGTGTCCCAGCACTTCGGGGTAGGGCTCAGCACCGTAGCCTGTACCCTCCAGGATGTGTGCGAGGCTGTGGAGGGCGTGCTCCTGGACAGAACGATCCAGCTGGTGGACCAGGAGGCCGTGATGGCGGGATTCGCGGCCGGAAGCTTCCCCAACTGCATGGGAGCTGTGGACGGCACCCACATGGAGATCCTCCGCCCCTCCGCAGGGGAGGCAGCAGAGTATGTGAACCGGCACAGGTACCACTCCCTGCAGCTACAGGCAGTTGTGGATCACCGGGGCCGGTTCATAGACATCTTCACGGGCAACTCCAGCCGCAGTCACGACGCCTGGATCATGACCATCTCCCCTTTCTATGCCCGGATGTTCTGGGGGGATTTCGCTGACATGGGGATGACCTGGATCGAGGGGGTACTGATGCCCCACTGTATCCTGGGAGACCCTGCCTACCCCCTCACCCGCTGGTTGATGAAGGTCTACCCTGTCGCACAGACCCCTGCGGAGGTGCTATACAATACCCACCTGTGCTCCAGTAGCACCGTGGTGGAGTGAGCCTTCGGGGCCCTCAAGCAGCGCTGGAGGAGTCTCGCTGGGCGCCTAGACTACACTGTGGAGACCTCTGCCCTGGTGATCGGGGCCTGCTGTGTGCTCCACAACATCTGCGAGACCAAGGGGGCAGCCCTGGAATACCCTGAGTCCCACCAGGCCCCCGTGCCCCTGTACGTGAACGCAGAGAACCCCAGGGAGTACCGTTATGCCCAGTGCATCCGGGACGCCCTGGCGAGGCATATTGCATGGGGGGCCCGGGTGTGAGGGGCTCCCCTCCACCTGGGGGGCCCACCCCCTGGGGTTCCCGGGGCCGGCCCCTGCAGGGGTGCGGCCCCCCCCGTCACCCACATACGGACCCTGGAGGCATACTTGTGCTTAAACATTTATTTTACCGGTGTGTACATGTGACCCCCTCCACCCCTGTAGTGCCCTGGCCCCTCTAGTGCCCCCCTCACACCGCCCTCCCGCTCCCTCCCTTTCCCCCCCCCTCGTTTCCGGGGCCCGTGAGCGCCCAGTGTGGGCTATGGATCCCTGGGAGCTCCCCTCCCCTCCCACTGTCTGTGTTCCCAGCAGTGTCCTGGGCCTCCTCCAGGTCCAGCAGGGGGGGCAGTGGTTGGTCGGAGGGAGGGGACCCGGGGGGCCCCCCATGGCGGCTGCACCCTCCTGAGGCCGGGGGGCACCGGGAGGCGGATGCACGGCCCCTGAGGGCACGGGGCCGGCTGGGGCGCCTGCGCAGGGGGTGGGGGCGCCGAGGGACCTGCCATGGGGTCCTAGGCAGGCAGGGTGCCCGGGGGTGCGGCTGCCATCACGTACGCGCACATCATGCCGATGTGCAGGAGCAGGGAGGTCCCAATATCATGGGACCTATCCATCTTCGCAGAGTGCTCCCGCACCATGCCTGTGATGGCCTACTCCAGCCTCCCGAGCACCTCCACCTGCCTGCTGTGCTCCTGGCGCTCCCGCCTCCGCTCCAGGCACACCTCGGCCTGGAGCCTCTTGTCCCTCGCCTCTGCCCGCTCCAGGGACCGCTCGATGGCCGCCTCCATC
>QEPC01006523.1:1430851-1444016 GCA_003113815.1 Sphenodon punctatus | reverse complement strand
GGGAGGGGGAGGGAATTTAATTTATTTCATTGGTTTCAATGGGGACACAGCGCCCCATTGAAACCAATGAAATAAATCCGGTACCGGTATACCGGATTTAAACCGGGAATCCGGTTTTCGGGGAACCGGTAACCGGTAAATCCGGTAACCGGTAATGGGCCCGGGGTCCCACCACTAGGAAATACTGATCTGTTATGGAAATGACACAGTTAAGCATACAGGACGGCACATATATGGTGATGTTTATATATATCCCAGTAAATATACTGGTATAGAATAGTAATGATACTTACACATAATAAGTAATGATGTTAACATAATATACGTTATGAGTTTTAAAGTACTTCAAAAGTCAGGCTAAGAAGTTGACATGAGCAGAGAATCATGGGATGGTTGGGGGGAAAGAGCAAACGAGCTAAAGGGAAATCTTATCAGGAAATCAGGCAGATTCGGCAGGAGGATTGACACCCCAGTTGGTGTCTCCCCCTTGGCATGACAAGGAAGGGGAAGAGATCAAGGGAACAGTAATGGATGGGTGATGCTCCGCCTTAGAAGGACATGAAAATTTAGGAGGCAGCCATAAAACTTCAAATAACCTATGAATGAACCTCAGGTCTGAAAATGCATATGCAATCAGATTGGAGCATGTCTTGATAGAGGGGTGTCACTCTGGGTGGGAATATCATAATGTTGTAATTAACTTTGAAAGGTGTAAAAGATATGGACCAACGTAACTGTCTTTGTTGGCTGAGAAGGCACCAAGGCTGGGGGGTGGGGGGAAGGGAGGGGCAGGGTGTACTCAACCCACGAAGGTTCCACAGAGGAACTAATATACTCGTACACCGCCAACTGCTTGTCTGTCTCTGTGCATCCTGCGTGCGTGGAAACGACCCCTAGGGAAACTGGTGCGACAACCTCTCCTCAGCAGCAGCTTTCTCCACAGTATGCTGCATCAGAAACCTGCCCCTTCCTTTCTGTCTTGATACATAAGACACTTATTCCTCCATTTGCAATTTTTCACCTCAACTCTTTGGCTTCCCCCTCAGATACCGGATTGACCCATAGTGGTGTCCATCCAGAATATAGCTGAAAAAGTCATTGCCTTCACAGTCCTACACAAATCTATCCTGAGGTACATTTTGGACCTTGCTTCTTATTACACCCCTTTCCCCATAATACTGGCATTACATCCTCCTTCAGTCTCCCTTTGTCCCTCCTTCTGGCATGCCACCAGGCTCCCTCTCCACTTCTTCCAGTAAGACCCACAAACATTAACCCACATCAGTCTAATGCCTCATCCACGAAAGCATGGTTTTACATATGGTAACCAAAAACATACTGAATTGACACCAAATTCTATTATATGGTTTTTATCTGTGCCTCTCTCATATACCATAAGATCTTTGAGGTAGACACTACTATCTCTCTGTTTAGTACAACCTTATGTACGATGTCTGTACTCCAACAATGAATATTTTAAAAGTGCACTACAGCAGTACTATCATTATGTGCTGTGCATGATATGGTAAGCCCTCCATCACACATTACTTGCAGTACTCTACATCTATCATGTAGAAGTGATGGTAAACAGTCAGGAATTGAACTTTGGACCAATGTCCATGGGGATCTTAAGGCAATAGCTAGCTCTACAGTGCCACTGCTATGCTTCAACTCAGGCCAGAAACCTGCCTGGCTACATGCCCCCACCTCTTGATTGGCTCTTACCTGAATATAAAGCAGCCAGTGGAAATGGGAAATTAGGCAAAAATGCTACTTCCTGTTCCCATTCTGTTCCCGTTCTGTCTTGGCTCTGTCTGACCCTATCCTGTTCCTTTTTCTGATCCTGTCTGCCTGGACCCTGATGCGGCCTCTGTTTCCACCTGGTCCCCAATGTCCACTCACTGACAAAAACACGGAAAAGGAGTTGGGTGCTATCAGCATTCACAAAGACTGCAAATGCAATCACGCAAATAAAAGAAAAATTTGAGGTGCCTTATTTGGAAACGCTGACCTTCACAATCTTAGTGTACATATTTAACTCCACAGATTCAAACCTGCCAGTTTTGTGTTCCACCTAGTTAGAGAAGGGGATTTCCATATCTGGTTTGAATACAGCTAAAATGTTTAGCCAGCAGAGTAGAAGACTGCGGAAGCTGCAAGATCCCCAACATCCCAGAGGTCTTCACTGGTAGGGATGACACCCCAGCCCCCACCCCAAACCTGAGCTCATAGTCTGCTTGAAAGTGAAACAATGCAGAACCAGCCACCAGCACTTCAGTCAGCTAGGACTTAGCCACTTGCAGAAGTGGCTGCATCTGCACTCAATGTAAACATAACCAACAGTAGAAGGGAGCAACACCATGCCTCCTCAAATACTTGCCATTATACGGAGGCCCACTGTCCACACTTCCACCATATCCTTTATTGTCACAGTAGGGAGGAGCCCAGTCTGCATCACAGTGACAGTTCTTATTGTTATTGCACACCTGGAAGAGTGAAAATATGGTGTCATAACCTTCACATTGACCTGGGGGGGAGGGGTGAAGAAACACAGCAAAGGGCCAGGACGGTGACAATGCACAACTGTGAAAGTTTGCTCCCATACCTTGCACCTACAACTCCTCCCCAAAATGTGCTCACCGCAGTCTTAATACTAGACCAACCCATGCCAGACAGCAAGCCATGGGATAGCACAATGTTACAGCTGTGAGCTGGACTTACTCTCTGTCATTCAGCCAGCCCCACAGGCAGTGGCATAGCTACCACAGTGACAAGAGGGACATGTGTCCCAGAGCCCAAGCTGGGGAGGGGTGCGGGGTGGGGGGGGGAATGATTCCTCCTGTCCCTATAGTATGATAGCTACACCTCTGCCACAAAATAATCCCCCCTGTCCTGTTGCGGCGCACAGACTGAGCAAAGAACGGGAACAGTGACAGAAGCAGAAGTGCTGCCCTGCAGTACACGGGACAGAGTAAGTGGCGGTGGCACAAGGCAGGCAGCACGGCTTTAGGCTCGACACAGCAAGCAGAGCTGCGCAGAAGTCAGAAGAGGTGCTGTAGTGGTGTCGGAGATGGTCAGAGCAGAGGGGAGAGCGGTGGCAGCTGTCTGTCTGGAGGAGTTTAAGTGACTGCAGCAGGGGTAGGGCAGGGCAGGGCACCGCTGCTCTCCGCTCCGCTATGACCCCCTCCAACACCATTACAGTGCCTCTCCTGACTCCTGCACAGCTTTGCCTGCTGCACTAAGGCTACGCTGCCTGCTTCATGCTGTCGCTACATGCTGTAAAGGTGAGTGTTTGCTGGGGTGAGGGGGCAGGGAGGCTGGGGAGGTGATGGTGAGGGGCAGGGGTGGGGTCATTTCTTGCACCTGGGCCCATTTCAACCTAGCTAAGCCCCTGCCCACAGGACACCCTTTCAACTGACTGCTTGCACCAGTTAAGGAAGATTGTGAGATAAATGCCATTTATGGACAGGCACTTTCTACTCTCTGTAATTTGATGACTAGTAGAGCAGCATTTGCTAACAAGCCAGTATTTCAAGACCAAGATAGAAAAACCACCTCCAAGAAATGGGAGAAACCTTGTTTAAAAGAATTCAGGAGACTAATTACATCTTGTTGCAAACATGGAATTTATAAAAGGTATCTTAAGAAAGAATCAGCCTAGAGGCTGCCAATTTGAGTCCAATTAAATACAGAAGGACTAGGAATACAAATGTGTTTGGACTGCACAGAAACAGGAACTTGCAAAAATCAAGGTAAAAGTTTAATTTAAAAAATCCTTAAATTCTTTTTGCTTCTGCTAGATTGACTACCTCTCTTTACAACAGCTTGAAAATCCCTCCTCCTTGCTCAAGGGTTTCTGCATTCTCTTGCTTAGTGTACGCCTGTTAAGGGTACTTCCAATATTTATTTATTTATTTATTTTTACAAATTTATATACCACCCCCTCTCCTGTCTCAGGGATCTCGGGGCGGCTGACAATATATTAAAACATTTCAAAACATTAAAACAAACCATCATAATTTCAATTTAAACAATATAAAACCCCATCCCCCCTCTTACCCTAACCCAACCCACCCACCTCATCTCCCTCGGTAAAGGCCTGGTGGAATAGTCAGGTCTTATATTGTTTACAGAAAGAGGGGAGGTCGGCAGCCATGCGGATCTCCAACGGGAGGGAGTTTCACAGCCGCGGAATATATAAAATAAATATTTATATATTTTAACAATTTTTTACCCTGCTCCCACCCTGCCTCAAGCTGCTCAGGGCAGCTAACATACGAAGTAAAACAACAACATATAGAAACAACTAAAATAATCACAAATAAATAAATAATAGGAGAAGTAAAACAAAAAGCAACTCCACTCTGACACTTTTTCCATCTCCCTCATATATTGGTTTGTTGTTTTTTTAAAACAAATCGAACCCAATAATTGCCTGGATTTTTATAGGCAAGCCCATGTTTATCCACAAGTGGGCATCTCTCTAAAAAAAACAACTTCAGATTCCACCATATCTCTTGGTAAGTTTTTCCAATGGGTAATTATTACATTCATTGTTAAGTATATGCTTGCTATTTTCCTTTTAGGGTCCCAGTCACATTGCAAGTCAAACTAAGTTGGCTTAAATGGTTCAGAGTCTTTTTTAAAGCACCATTTTCCACTTCATTTTAAAAAAAAAAAATTTCTGGACTAGGCAGCATGTAATAGGTTTTTAAAAAGCAGTAAGTCACAGGGGGAGAGATTTTATAAGACAGATCTGCCCAGGGGGTACTACTCAGAAAAGCCAAGCTTTCCACAGTTTTCAAAAATCATGTTCTAATTGTATGGCTTAACTGCCAGTGCAGATGCACCCTTAATATTAAACCACTCCTCAAAACATCTAACAGACGTCTGGCATTTATAGAGAAAACACTAGGTCCTTGCAAGTATCTAGCAAAGATGCACATTTCTGTCTTACCCCATGTCCTTGGAATTTTGTCTGCACGTCACAATCATAATTCAGAACAGACACACTTACACACTGGAAGTGCCTACATATCTAGGGAAACAAAAGACACAAAACACCCACTCAGAGATCCAAATAAATCCATTATATTGTCAAGGACTCTGGGGAGGACATATTGTATTTTTCATACATAATCCCCACCATGAATAATGTCTGTTCAAGAGGGAAAGCAATGTGGCTTTGGACCTAACTGGCATTAGGGCTTGTACACTTTTCCCCAAGATTGTCTGTTTTGTTAAAGGCCTGATGTGCACACATGCTTCTTGAGTTATTCACAAACACCTCTTTCAGTTGGTACTCCCAGCATCTGAAAGACAACTGGGACACCAGCTACAGGTAAACATGCTACTTAGAAAATGCACACATTTTCCCACCCTGACAGCTTTCAATCTTATGAAGAGTGTTTGCCCTGGGTGTGGTGTAATCTGGGCTTCTGGAAACTGGCTGTAAGCAATCCAAATTCTTATCTAAATCCTTTTTGCACAATCTAAATACGCAACAGTGGCCGTCTGAAAGGTCTGTGTTATAAGTGTGGAAGCAGCAAGTTTCCCTAGCAGTCACACAGGAAGTAACATGCAACTCGTATGCTATGTGCAGCAGGAAAAAGTCTGGTCCTTTCAGCCAGCTTGATTTCTCATTAACAAAACTGAAACTGAAAAAAAAAACCTGAAACATTACCAAATATGGTCTTGCACTGAATTTAGGGAAGTTGTTTGAAAGGCAGTTTCTGTACAGCCTAGAGGTTCCTAGTTATTGATTCAGTGGTGGCTGGTGAACTTTGCGACTGGTGGTGCAGCGGGTGAGGTCACCAGCATGGGCAGGCCACCCAAACTTAACATTGCTATACAAGTTATTAAAAGACTACAATAAATGCGAGTAATAATTTTATATACCTCCACTCCCTCCCAATGATACTTCACAAAAACATGAAAATACAGTAAATAACCAAAAACGAAGATGCAAGGCTCTAGACCTGAAGCATTATGCAAACAAAAGAACTTAAGATCCCTGTTGGGTCAGACCAATAGTCCATCCAAAAGGAACACACCACACACACACCAGCCCCACCAAAATGGTAAAAAAAAAGATTAGCTCTTCCTCTTACCTGAGCTTAAGTGGAGCAGATGAATCCTGAATTTTTTTTATTAATTTTTTAGGGGGGGAGGGGGAGGTGCTCAGTTTAAGTGGTTTTATAAGATCTAGTCCCCCTCCCTCTCCTTGCCCATCTTCCTTCCTTGATTGGCCAGGGCAATAGCTCTATTGACCAAGCCGATAGCTCTACTGCCCCCAAAATGCCCCCAAATGCTTTGATTTGCCCATGGATTCAGCTCTGCATGGCCAGCTCTGCAATAAGTCCTCCACCCCCACCCCTAGACAGAAGAACACATATGTGAGAGGGATAAAACATGGGTGAAATTGCCCTCACCCTTTCATACATGTGATGCATCCCTGTCCTTCACTCTCCAGTCCCCCTCTCTACCCAGCACAGCCTCCCTGGGCTCCGATTCACTTATCTGGCTCTGCCGGGGCAAGCACACCACCGTTGCAGGCTCCCCTTGCACTGGCCTACACATACGCATTGCTGCTGCTGAGGCAGGGAAGCTTTTGCACATGTGCAAACAGTGAGGAAACACTGTTTGCAGGCTTGCGCATACGCACTGCTGCTGCTGAAGTAGGGAAGCCTTCACACTTGCAAAGGGAGTCTGCAATGGTAGCGCAGAGCCAGGCAAGTGAACTGGGGGTGCCCGGCTGCTGTGGTGCCACTGCCACTCAGGATCCAGGGGCTGCGGCACAGCCTTGTGGGGCACTGCCCCACAGCCAGTAGTGACAGGCTGCCTCTGTATTGATTACCAGATGGCCTGCTTCTTCCACTTAGTTTTTGTTTCTTTTTAAAATAATTTCTCCTTCCCTAAGAGACTTTTTCATATGGTTCATTTTCAGGACCAGTGCTGCTCAAGTTGCATGGGAGAGCAGAGGGAAACAAAAAGTTCCCAAGTACATCAAGTTTATACTTCGATAACAGCTACGTATATACATTTAACCATGCAGCTTCCAAGCAGACACATTTGTTTAAGTTTCACTCTTTAGCAGTTGTAGTTGATTGAAACGTCTTGTATCCATTACCTTTCCGGTGTCACATTTTGTGCCTTCATTGACCATTCCAGGATCTGGAACATCTGATCCTAACTGGAAATCCACTCCCCAACAGGTGGTGCCTCTGATGGGGGTTTGAATAATGGCAGGCTCAATCCCAAAGACAGGCAGGGCTTTCACATTCTCACACTGTAGCTTCCCACACATGGCATTCCTGAAGCATTATAATTTACAGAATGGTTAGAATCCTAGCATTTATGCAGGGATCAGTACACACTTGTTTTCTGGCCTTTGTTTCCCAACAATATTCCAGATAAAGGTAAAATACACTCTCAGGAGAAATACCAGGCTCATGTGAACGGCAGCATGTAAGTAAGGTAGGTGTTGGTCTAATACAGGGGTGGGGAATCTTTTCCCTACTGGGGGCTATTTTGAAAGCTTGCACAAACTCCGAGGGCCACACAGAAGTTGGGGTGGGGGTGCTTAAGGCATACACTCAAGGAAAGGAGGGCCCAAATCATGGATCTGTGCCACAGAATTGTCCCCTATCCTTGTTTGTATGACTTCATCTCTGCTCCCTTCCCTTGAGCAGTTTTTTAGTGATTGAAGGCAAGAACTGGATCCAAGGACCAGATCCAGGAAGTGGAAAGGGGCCACGACCAAATGCCTTGATCCACATTTGGCCCCTGGGCCCAAGGTTCCCCACCCCTGGTCTAATACCATAATTAGGGAATTGCTTTATCCATGTCATTGCCAAAATGCTGTGATTCCCAAACAAAAGAACACACACCCATACACAATCTCTTTCTGTATGGCCCTTTTCACAGAGACACTCCAACACTGATAAAATGGGTGTCACATTTTATTATACATATTGCAAGGCACCCATAGAGCACACCTGCAGCCCTGCAACATGTATAATAAAATGTAACACTGATTTTATCAGTGTTGGAGTGTCTCTGTGAAAAGGGCTTTTGTGTTCCTTACCTAGAGGCGAAGAACCGGTCAAGAACAATCTCACTCATCATAATCCAAAAATGATTTGAGCATTGTTTGAGTAGAAAGGGGGAGGGGAGAACAGCTACCAAGCTTGTGTGCACAAGATGTAGAGCACCTACAAAGTCCTGTAGAAGCAGAAGCATAAAATGCAGGTTGTTCACTTCCAATGTTATCCTCTTGTCACCCAAGAGTCATACATTTATTAAGCCTTACAGCAAGCTGTCACCCGTGGCAGCGCTTCGTGCCACAGGGGACGGGTTACGAGCCTCTGGGCTCGGACAACAGCCACTATTCCCCAATCTGGAGCATGCCGCAGCGTCACTGTTAGATGCTGTGGTGCCGGAGGCTCTGATACAGCGTCCGGTTGCCAAGGCAACCTGCTCTGGCACGGACAGCTTAGACCAACCTTCGACCTCACAGGACGTGAGGTCATGGCCTGAGCCCGTGTGGCGCTCCGCACGGCTTCAGGCACGAAAAGGGGTGGGGCCAGGACTATAAAGCCCAGCGCTGGGAGACACACAGCACCGATAATCAGAGCTGAGAAGCTGGCCAAAGCTAAGTGCATTTTGTTTTGTCATATTGCTATTGTGATTTCAAGACTGTGTTTGATTGTATCCCTTGTGTTCCCTCCCCTTAGTTTGAGTGTTGGTGACAGCGAGAGTGGGTGAGCGGAGTGTACGAGCCCTCTCCCTTTCCTGGGGCTCCTGCCTTCCCCCTTCGTGTGTGAAAGTCCTGGCCTGTTTCCCCCTTGACCTAGGCCCTGTTCCACTTCTCCCCACACCTGCCTTCTCCCTTCCCCCTTGTCTAATATTGAGTAAGTGGAGTGACTGTGTGGCTTGGGGCCATACTCCCTGCTGCGAGCTCTGCGCCCTATGATGATAGAAGCCAGGTCTCCTTGAGACCCAGAGGGCTACCATACTATCCTGACGGGCATTTTCCTCCTACGGGTTCCCTGCAGAGCGTGGCTTCAGAGTTTACGTATGAGTGCGTGCACCTCTCTCCTACCACCTTTCCTGTGACAGAATTGCCGGCCTACGTGTACGCATTCCTCTTCCCTGTTAGGGGTCTCCGAAAGATGGATTTGGCTAAGGAAATAGGTGACTTAGTCAGGGCAGTGCAGACACTAGCCATGGAGATGAAGGATCTGTAAACAAAACATTCAGAGTTGGCGACTGCAGTAGGGACTAACCAGGGCAGGTTAGGTCCCATAGGGGCACCACCCATGGTAGATCCCGAGGCGCCTCCAGCCCCACAACTCAGGGGGGCCGCGGCCCCTCGAGAACCTAAGGGCCCCTGAATTGACAAATTTTCGGCTGACTGACTAGTGTTCCAAGGATTTTTAGCTCTCTGGAACCTTACTTTTACCATGCAGCTAGCTACGTATGCAACCGATACCTTGAAGGTAGCCTTCATTATTGGGAATCTCTACGGGATCGCCTTAGGATTGGGCTACCACCTTATTAAAAGGCAAGAGCCCCTTGCTCTCGAACTATTCTGATTTTGTTCGAGAATTTACTTTATTTGACCACCCTCATCACCTATGGGATGGAGAGGCTGCCATCATGTCCCTTAGGCAGGGGAAAGGGGGGGTCTTGTGTGTGGGGAATATGTGATGCAGTTCCAACAATTGGCCCTCGACTTATGATGGCCTAACGAAGTCTTAAAGGTGATGTTCCAGAAAGGGTTGAGCTATGAACTTATATACCGCCCTTCCCGATACATGGGGAAAAATTGCTACCCTGGCACTACAGATAAATGATCGACTAGCGGAAAGGCGATGAGAGAAGAGACAGGAGTCTCGAAGCCCTTTTCCCAGACCCTCCCTGTCATTCACATCTCCAGCACATGGAGCGAAAGGAAGTGACTCAGAGCCCATGCAGTTAGGTGCCTCCCGAGGACCACTGACAGAGGAAGAAAGGGAAAGGAGGCGTAAGCCTAGGGCATGCTACTATTGCGGGGAACCCTCCCATTTTGTGCATTAATGCCCCTCTCTGTCGTCTCAACGTCGCGACCGGGAAAACTCCAAGGGCCAGGAGGGACAGGGGTCCTCCCAGCCATAAAGTAAATCCCCTCGGTTATTGCACCTCAGCAAGCCCATCTCCGGGTTCCTATTACTTTAACTATTGACCCTCAGCGGTCTCTTGTAGTATGGGCCCTTGTAGATTCTGGGGCATCAGGAAATTTCATAGATTCAAGCCTAACACATTCCTGTGCTTTTTCCATAGAACCTAAAATCCACCCAGTACTGGTACATTCAATAGATGGCTCCCCCTTGGTCTTGAGTCCCATCACATGGCAAACCACCCCGTTGCCTTGTGTGATTGGAGTTCACCAAGAGTATATAGTGTTTGATGTAGTGTGCGCCCCCTTATTTCTTGTGGTTCTAGGCCTACCATGCTTATGTCAACATGATCCCCTTATCTTATGGAAACAAAAGCGAATTTGCTTCATGTTGGACTATTGCTCTTGTACGTGCTTAGGTTCCCGATAGATGAAAGACCACCCCTAACAATGTGTGGATGTATCCCTGTTAAGGAAACTAAGTTACCTGAAGACTATGCCGATTATAGACTTTTTTGTAAAATTCAAGCTGCAAAACTACCACCGCATCGATCATATGATTGCCCAATTGACTTACTCCCAGGAAACGAACCGCCCTTCGGGAGAATATACACCTTGTCCACCCCAGAGTTAAGTGTGCTTCGTCAGTATCTGGATGAAAGTTTAAAGAATGACTTTATTCGGCATTCCTCATCACCTGCCAGCGCCCCGTATTTTTTGTATCTAAGAAGGAAGGAGGGCTTCAGCCCTGTATCGACTATCAAGGCTTAAATAACCTCATCGTAAAGAACTGATACCCCTTACCATTAATCCCCGAGCTCCTAAATCGCCTGCAGGGGCCCCACATTTTTACCCTATTAGATCTTCGAGGGGCCTATAACTTGGTCCGGGTCTGTGAAGGCGACGAATGGAAGACTGCCTTCTGCACTCGTTATGGGCACTTTGAGTACCTGGTGATGCCATCTGGCCTGGCCAATGCACCGGCCATATTTGAACACTTTAGCAATGACATTTTCCGGGACATTCTGGACCCTTTCGTCATTGCCTATTTGGATGACATATTAATCTATTCTACTTCCCTTACGCAACACGTACAACATGTACGACAAGTATTACGACTACGACAACACAAACTGTATTGCAAATTTCTAGGTTTTGTTGTAAGCCCAGAAGGAATAAAGATGGATACTCACAAGGCCGACGCAATTAGACAATGGCCAGCACCCAAGGCAGTCAAGCCCCTCCAACATTTCCTAGGCAGCACAAACTATTACCGCCATTATATACACAACAATGCAGAAATAACCAAACCCCTGACACAACTCTTAAAGAAAAATCAGGAGTTCATTTGGGAACCCGAGCAACGGCATAGCTTCGACTATCTTAAAAGAACTTTCTTGACAGCTCCTATTTTACAACACCCGGACTTCCAGAAACCCTTCCACGTCGAAGCTGATGCATCCAGTGGAACCATAGGGGCAGTATTGCTGCAAGGAGCAGGAACCAATGACAAACTGCTTCCGTGTGCCTACTACTCTCGACAACTAACTTCAGCAGAACAAAATTATAACATCTTTGATCGTGAACTCCTTGCCATCAAGGCGGCCTTTGAGACATGGCCCCACTACCTCGAAGGTGCGCAGTTCCCCATGACTGTCATAATGGACCATAAAAAACTTACATTCCTTCAAACAGCACAAATTTCCAATGTTCGGCATGCTCGATAGACACTGTTCTTCACTCGCTTTTCTTTTACCCTGCAGTATCGACCTGGAAAATTGAATGTCTTAGCAGATGCCCTCTCTAGATGCCATGACGGACGGGACATGAACCTACGATCACAAGGACCAATACTAGACTGCAAGGTTTTTGCAGCAACGTATTTTATTTAATTTAATTTATTTATAAGTATTTTTTAGCCGCCCCCTCATGCCTATGGCATCTCGGGGCGGCTTACACCAATACAATAAAATTCATAAAACAATATTTTAAAAACAACTTCATCAATAAATTTAAATACAGATGGAACATGTCCATATTTACAGATGGAACAGCTACAGCAAGCGACGGAAAACGAACTTGCGTTATCAGATGACACTGCTTACGTCAAGGAAGACGGTCTCATCCGGCAGCATGGACAAATTGTAATTCCCCCTTCCTGCAGATCCCATATCTTATGGTCCCACCACAACGCTCCGCTTGCTGGTCATCCCGGACAGGAATGTACCTATAAATTGATCCAAAGATCCGTCTGGTGGCCTAATCTCTCCCAAGAGGTACGACATTATGTACAAAAGTGCCCTACATGCGCACAGACCTGGATCCCTCAGAAAGCCCCACAGGGGCTCCTCCAAGTATCAACTCCGCCTCAGGGCTCTTGGCAGCATGTGCGAATGGATTTCATCATTGAACTACCTCAGTCCCGGGGGTACAATACTGTCTTTGTTATAGCGGACCACTTCACCAAACTGGCCCACTTCGTGGCATGTAAAGGATTACCTTCAGCCCATCGAACAGCTCTTCTATCTATCTATCAATACAACATTTTTATCCCACCCCCTCCTGCTCACAGGGCACTCCGGGGCAGCAGACAACAATAAAACAATTTTAAAATCACAAATATGCAGGGAAAAGAAACCCTCCCCCCGTCCCCCCTCGCCAAAAGCCTGACGGAACAGCCAGGTCTTACATAAACGCCGAAACAACAGGAGAGTGGGGGCCAACCAAGCCTCCGCTGGGAGCGAATTCCACAGCACAGGGGCGGCGACCGAAAAGGATCTAGCATCGATGGCCACCCACCTCGCCCTGGGAACCTCCAAAAAGGCTCCCACGGACAATCTCAAGGGTTGCACGGGCACATGGGGAGTGAGGTGGTCCCGCAGATAAGTAGGGCCCAGGCTGTGAAGGGCTTTAAAGGTTAAAACCAGCACCTCGAACCTGGCCTGGTGCTTTATAGGCAGCCAGTGCAGAGCCCGGAGCACCGGTGTCATGTGCTTCCTGTGGCCC
>QEPC01006523.1:1395518-1428967 GCA_003113815.1 Sphenodon punctatus | reverse complement strand
CCTCAAGGCCGGTGCAGAAAACCAAATCCAGTGTATGTCCCTCCTCATGTGTGGGGCCACAGATGATTTGGGACAGGCCCATGGTTGTCATGGAGGCCATGAACTCATGCCTCGCTCCTCCAAGATCAGTGTCAGTGTGGATTCCCCAGGACCACTAATCTAGGGGTCCGGAGGATCACATCTGACATCAGATCAACAAGAGCATGTAGGGATGCTGCCGGGTAATTGGGTGCACAGTACACCAGCAGCACCCCTAATCTGTCCCCAGCCAAATCCAACACAAGATGGAGACACTCAACACCTGGTGGAGCCTGCACCGGATACCTCCTAAAAGACAATGCATTCTTGATAACAATGGCTACACCGCGCACCACCACCACCACCCCCAGTCCCTCCAGCCGAGGCTGATGCTGCACAGAGAACCCAGCTGGAACAAGGTCGGCCAGAATAGGGCCTGAGTCATTGTCCAGCCAGGTCTCTGTAATACACACGAGGTCGGCATCCCATTCTGGGATTAACTCCCGGATGGTAGATGACTTATTGACAACCGACCTCGCATTCAGCAGCACCAGACCAAGGCCTGGGGTCTCCTGGGCCTTGACCCACAACCTACCTGCGTGGGGGGTTGAAAGGGGAACAAGCACAAGGCACCACTCCCTCCTCATTGATGGAACACACCTCCCCTTTGGGCCATATCTCCCCTGACCCGTAACAACCCCGATAGCTGCAGAAGCACTCCCATCCTCAGAAAACTCCGTTAGACACCCACCCTCCATGGGTTGCCCCAACAGGCCGGTGAGAGGGATCCCACCCCCCAAACCCCCCTGCCCACTTCTGCCACCGACGGGCAACCCTCCCCCCTGGAGGGTCACCCCTGCTCAAACCAGGGGTTCCCCTCCACACCTCCCCCCAGCCTCCCTCTCCTGCCACCAGGAGGACGTTAACCCCTCCACACACTCCAACTGCCCCACCCACTACCCAAATATTACCCCTCCACACACACAATTCCCCACACAAGAAGTATGAAACCCCACCCCTCAGTCAGTATCTTCACCCCCCTGCTCCCACCCATGCAGGTGGGGGGGGGCGAGGCACTGTCCGGGCCACTGTCACTGTGCTGGGGTCACTCTGCAGAGCAATAATAATAACAATGGTGTCCACCTCCACCACCTCCATCTGCAAATGGCCTGCCAACACAGAGGGCGCCGCCCTCAGGGCAGCTCCCCTTTGTAATAGATGGTTACTTGGAGGGGGAGGGACAGCATAGTGGTCACAGGTGGGGGGGGATTCCCAGGGCCTTGGTAACAGGGAGCCAACACCCCACCCCACCTTTCCATATGCCCTTAGATTATGTCATTGTAATCTTATTCAAGTTGAAGATCTGGTTCATTTATTATTTCATTGTCCTTATACTGAAGACCATCATCAGAAATATTTGGTTCCATTGATACTGAATGAGAATCACTGGTCATCACACCAATTACTAATTTATTTGGCTATGACTAAAGATGATAATTCTATCAGAAGCTTGCTAAAATGGCTCTTGCCCCGATCAAAAGGAAACAGGATGATTTGGAATAGTAGGAGCTGACTCTGTCGATGGAGATTCCCCACTGTCTCTTCTAGCTTTTAGATCTATTTTTATTTGATAAAATTTGATTCAATATATTCAAAATGGATTGATATTTTTATATTGGTTTATGTGGTCCTTTTTGTAATTTTATTTATGTATGGTTTTATCTTTTGAATTGTACTAAAGTTTTGACCTTTGGTTATGACTTTAATAAACTATTATTATTGTACGAAGGGTGGAAACAAATTACTTCAGCTATGACATAAACCCCAGTTCAAGGAAAAGTTACAGAATTGTCTTGAGAACCCTTTTCCCAAAGGCCGCCTCTGCCGAGTCATGAAGAGGGATTTAATAATGTCTGGTAAAGATATGAACCGATAACCAGGTGGCTGCATGACTTAGTTCCTAAAGGTCTGGGTAGTGGCTGTTCCCCTACAAGAAATGAACAAAAAACATTTTGAGGAGGGACTCTCTCCTCTGCCCTACAAGCTTCTATGATGCTTAAAGTCATCCAGTGTGCAATTACAGCTTTGGATGCCCTTTGACCCTTTTTCTGTGGACTATATGCAACAAACAAGGAAGATGATTTCCTGAAAGATGCCATCCTATCAATATGCACCTTAAGCACCTCTCTAACATCAAGTTTATGTCATATCCATTCCTGGGGGGTGGAATGGGTTGGGGCAAAAAAAGCACAATACCACATCCTGTTCTCTATGAAACAGAATTCACGTTAGGACAGAAAGCCAGGTCCAATCTAAGGACCACAGATGACTCTCTAAAATAGCAGAAGGAAGGATCAGTTAACAAGGCACTCAATTCCGATACCCTCCTAGCTGATGTGATGCCTACTAAAAAGACCAGAGATAAGTAAAACAGTGAAATTTCCCTGATAGGCTCAAAGGAAACTTTAGTAAGAGGCCTTAACACCAGATTCAGATTCCATGAAGGGGCATAGTGCACTACCAGAGGAGAAAGCAGTGCACTGTCACTATACCCGAGGGCTGGAGGGTTGCAAATGTTAACAATGATATTTATAAAGGGCTCCAGAGGCGATCCTGGAAACTACAGACCAGCGAGCTTGATATCTGTGTCGAGCAAAATGGTGGAAACAATTATTTTAAATGGAATCTTGGCCATATTGATAAACACGGCTTAATGGGGAAGAGTCAACATGGAGTTTAGCAAGAAGTCATGCTTCACTAATCTATTGGAATTTGAGGGTGTGAACAAGCATGGTGAACGACGAGGTTGAGCTTGTTTATATAGCGTATCTGGATTTTCAGAAAGCATTTGATAAGGTCCCTCATGAAAGACTCTTAAGGAAATTAACAAGTCATGGAATAGGAGGCATTGTCCTGTTGTGGATTGGTAACTAGTTAAAGGATAGGAAGCAAAGAGTAGGACTAAATGGTCAGTTTTCACAATGAAGAGAAGTAAATAGTGGAGCATCCCAAGGATTTGTACCGAGACCAGTGTTGTTTAATGCATTCATTAATGATCTGGAAAAGGGAGTGAGGTGATCAAATTGGCATACGACACCAAGTTATTCAAGGTAGTTAAAACATAAGCAGACTGAAGAATTGCAGGGGGCTCTTGTGAGATTGAATAATTGGGCATCTAAATGGCAGATGAAATTTAATGTGGACAAGTGCAAAGTGATGCACATAGGGGATAACAATCCAAACTTTATGTATACAATGCTGGTTCTAAATTGGGAGTTATCACTCAGGAAAAGAACCTTGGAGTCATTGTGGACAATACATGAAAATGCTCACCCAGCGTGTGGCAGCTGTCAAAAAAGCAAATGGAATGTTAGGAATTATTAGTTAAGAGATAGAGAATAAAATTTAATAATATCATGCCACTATATAAATGTATGGTGCGACCACACCTTTAATATTGTGTACAGTTCTGGTTACCCCATCTCAAAAAAGATATAATTGAAATAGAAAAGATACAGAGAAGGGCAACAAAAAGATAAGGGGTATGGAACCGCTCCCCTATAAAGAGAGGCTGGATAGGGTGGGAGTCTTCAGCCTGGAGAATCTTAGAGTTGGAAGGGATCTCAGAGGTCATCTAGTCCAACCCCCTGCTTAATGCAGGAAGTCCACAGTTAAAGCATCCCTGACAGGTAGCTGTCTAGCCTCTGTTTGAAAGCCTCCAGCGAAGGAGAGCCCACCACTGCCCTAGGAAATCTGTTCCACTGTTGAACAGCTCTTATTAGGAAGTTCTTCCTAACGTTTAGTTGAAATTTGCTTTCTTGTCATTTGAGCCCTCAGGAGCAACAGAGAACAAGTTTGCTCCATCTTCTATGTGACAGTCCTTCAGATATTTGAAGACTGCTATCATGTCTCCCCCTTAGTCTTCTATTCTCCAGGTTAAACGTACCCAGCTCCTTCAACCTTTCCTCATAGGACTTGGTTTGCGGACCCCCAACCATCTTTGTCGCTTTGTGGTGCCCAGAACTAGATATAGTACTCCAGATGAGGTCTGACCACGCAGAACAGAGTGGGACTATTACTTCTTGAGACCTGGACACTATGCTTCTGTTAATGCAGCCTGAAACTGCATTAGTCTTTTTAGCAGTTGCATCACATTGCTGACTCATGTTCAGTTTGTGATCAACTACAACCCCAAGATCCTTTTCACATGTACTGCTGCCAAGCCAGATATCACCCATCCTATACTTGTGCATTTGATTTTCCTTACCTAAATACATTTCTCTCTGCTGAATTTCATTTTGTTAGTTTTGGCCCAGCTTTCCATCCTGTCAGGATCATTCTGAATCTTGTTTCTCTCTTCTAAGATGTTAGCTATCCCTCCCAGTTTTGTGTCATCTGCAAGTCTGATAAGCATCCCCTCTACTCCATCATCCAAGACATTAATCCCTCAAGTTTGAAGAGTAGCCATTTATGAGCACTCTTTGGGTACGGTTCTTCAACCAGCTGTAAATCCACCTAATGGTAGTTTCATCTAGCCCACATTTAACCAGCTTGTCAAGATGGATATCATGGGGAACTCTGTCAAATGCTTTGCTGAAATCAAGATACACTACGTCAACGGCATTCCCACGATCTACTAAATTAGCAACAATCAAAAAAGGAAGCAAGGTTTGTCTGGCATGACTTGTTCTTGACAAACCCATGTTGGCTCCTAGTAATCACAGTATTGTTTTCTAAATGCTTACAGATTGACTGCTTTATAATGTGTTCTAGAATCTTTCCAGGTATTGATGTCAGGCTGACCAGTCTGTAGTTTCCTGGATCCTTCTTTCCCTCTTTTTTGAAGATAAGGGACATTTGCCCATCTCTAGTCTTCCAGCACCTCACCCGTTCTCCAAGAGTTCTCAAAGATTAGAGACAGAGGTTCCAAGATTACATCTGCAAGTTCCTTCAGCACCCTAGGATGTGATTCATCTGGCCCCGAAAACTTGAACTCATTTAAAGTAGCTAGGTGTTCTCTTACTATCGCTTTACCTGTTCTGAGATGCAATTCCTTCCCTTCATCGTTAGTGCTACTCTTGTCAGGTTGGACATAGTTTCCCTTGTGGGAGAAGATGGAGGCAAAATAGAGATGAGCAATTCTGCCTTCTCTCTGTCACCTGTTAACATTTCACCATCTTCACCAAGAAGCGGACCTATCACTTCCTTATTCTTTCTCTTGCTTCAGACATAGCTGAACCCCTCCTCCCTTTTGTTCTTCTTAGCATCACTTGCAAACCTCAGCTCATTCTGAGCTTTAGCCTTCCTGACACTGTCCCTACAAGTTTGGGCTACTCATCCTTGGTGATCTGTCCCTTCTTCCATTTCTTATACATGTCCTTTTTAATTCTCAGCCCATCAGAGAGCTCATTGTTCAGCCAGACTGGTTTCTGCAGTGGAGAAGAGGCAACAGCGGGGATATGATAAAAGGTAATAAAATCATGAGTGGTGTGGAACATGTTAATAGGGAACCATTGTTTACCCTCTCAAATAGTACTAGAACTAGAGGACACTCCATGAAACCTACAGTTGGCATTTAAAACAAATAAAAGAAAGTATTTTTCCACTCAATGCACAATTAAGTTGTGGAATTTGTTGCCAGAAGACGTGGTCAAGGCCAGTAGTATAGCTGGATTTAAGAAAGGGTTGGACAAGTTTCTGGAGGATAGGTCCATTAGCAGCTATTAGCCTGGTAGGTTTGGAGAATTTAACCTCTTACTGTTGGGAGCTGGGAGGGAACAATGGGGAATGGATTGCCCCATTGTGATCTGTTGGGTACGTCTTGCAAGTGACAGAGATTGGCCACTATAAGAGACAGGTGCTGGCCTTGATGGACCATTGGCCTGACCCAATAAGCCCCTTAAGTTCTTAGAAATAATTTATACTGCCCCCCAAAAATGTATGGCATGGGGATGTCTTTCTACCCCGTGACCCTGTATGAAACAAAGAACACTATTTAAAGTTGCTGTCTCTGTAACAGATTAGGTTTCAGACCCTTGTTCACCACCTCTTGAAGGAACTCTAATATAGCACTCGTAGGGGTCTTGGTCAGTTTTCACAGTGTAAGTGTAGGGAAATCAGATTGGCTGAGTCCCTTGGTAAATGCACTTGTTAGTGGAGTGTCTTGACTGCATCATAGTGTCTAAAACCTGCCTGGAATACCCGAGCTTCCTTAGAGCTCTCCGTTCAATTTCCAAGCCGTAAACCTCAGAAGCTCTGATTTTTCAGGTCCCTGGGAAATAGGGGTGGGACTCGAGGTGGATTATCGGATATCAGTTTTATAGGTATCGGATCTCCTAATATCTGTTTTATTGGTATCGAAATATCGGATTTTTAACATTGCTGATTTTCTCGGATTTTTAACATTGCAGTCATTGTTAAAAATGGCAATGATGTTAAAAATCCGAAGAAACTGGCAATGTTAAAATTCCGGTATTGCCAATACAGACGATTATCGGTATTATCGGATTATTCTGATACCAATAGTCCTACCCCTACTTGGAGAGCAGATCAGAGACTATTGGTAACAGGAGCCAAGTTACATCCATTTCTTGACGGTCTGCAAACCACAGCCTTCTTGTCCAAAAGGGTGTGACCATTATCATAAGTGTTCGTTCCCTTCTGAGTTTGGCTAGAGCCCTGTTGATCAGAGAAAACCTGTACGTCAATTCTTGTGGCCATGGATGTTTTAGAGCATTGAAAGCTACTTTGCTTGGTGGTCCGGAAACCGAGACATGAACTTGTCCACCTTCGCGTAGTTTGCTTCTGCGAATAGCTCTATTACCAGGCATCCGAAGGTCTGTAGTATAGCTCTGAATGCTCTCGGGCTGAGTGCCCACTCTCCTGGGTCTAGAGACTTCGGACTCAGCCAGTCCGCTTGTACTTTTGCTGTTACCTTGATGTGAACTGCTACCAGGGACTTCAGGTTGTGTTGCACCCATTGGTTTAGGATGGAGGCTTATTGATTTAGAACCTCCAAGCGAGATCCTCTCTATTGGTTCACATATGCTTTCACTACGGTGTTGTCCGTATACACCAGGATGTGTTTTCCTCAGAGTTCCAATGCAATTCCCCTCAGAGCCAGGTAAATTGTCCTTAGCTCCACCCAACTGATGTGATGTCTCTTTTCCCACACTAGCCATCTGTCCTGCATAGCTTTCTGATCGGTGTGTTCCCCCCAACCTTGCAGGTTCACATCCATTGTCACAATAACCCTGTCAGGTCTGACATCAGCAATCCCGTCTGGAAGCAGGCCTTTGACTTCCACCAAGTAAGGGATTCTTCCACCATTTGAGGTATTGTGATCCAAGGATTCATTCCCCAAGTCACTTCATCTTGCAAGGGGTGAAGGAAACGTTGGAGTGATCTCGCATGGAATCTGGCCCATTGCAGAATCCCAAGGCATGAAATCTTGAGGCCCAGCAGGCTTACTATATTCTTCAGTCTGGTTCTGTCTCTCTCCGTGCAGGGCCAGCCTTAGGGTATGTGGGGCCCAGGGCGGGGAACAAAGGTGAGGTCCTATTCTTCCGCCGGTGGCTTTGCCTCCAACGGCCGGCAGGTGTAGGGGCGCTCCCCGGCCCAGGGGGCGCTCCCCGGCTTGGTCTGGGGGCAGCACACTACCTGGGCCTGGACTCAGGGACAGGCGGAGGGGCACTCCCCTCTGCCCATCCCCAAGCCCAGCCATCAGATCGCTTACCTGATCCTCCGCTGCCGGCCTGTGCCCTGTGCCGGGCTTGGACGCTCGGGCAGGGTGGGCATGTGGCAGCCGATTAAATCTGCCGCCATGCCACCTGCCAGCGTTCCGCTGCCCCCCCCCCCCCCATGACCTGGCTGTCTCAGCCAGGAGGAATGAGGGAGACTGACAGGCAGCGGAGGGGGGGCCACAGAGTGTGGGAGAGGCAGGACCACTGCCTCTCCCTCATTCCTACTGGCCCCCTCTGCTGCCTGTCAGTCAGAGTCAAGTCGGACTCGGCTGGGGGCCCCACGATCAGGATCCCCAGCTCCTGGCTGCTGTCAGGCTGGGAGCTGGGAACCCTGAGTGCGAGGCCCCCCCAGGAGCGGGGTCTGGGGCGGCCTCCCCAAGCTGCGCCATGCAGCCCTGTCTCCGTGATTTGTCGGATCAGTGTTTGCAGCTTGTCTTGCCTCTGCTTGGTGAAAAAGACTGTGCTTTCTAGTGCCCAAGTTTACCCCCAGATGCTCCAGCACCTGCATGGGGGTTAGATGGATTTTTCTTAGGCTGACTACAAATCCATGATCTTGTAGGTACAGGATCATTCTGTGCACATCATTTATTGCCTTTTCTCTGAATGGTGACCGTAGTATGTGGTCCAGATAGAGGTGTATTCAAATCCCCTCTTTCCTCAGATTTGCAATGAGGGGGATAACAACCTTCGTGAAGGTTCTGAGTGAGGTGGTTAGCCCAAATGGAAGGGTTGTGTACTGCCAGTGCTGGCCTGCATATGTGAACCTGAGCCACTATCTGTTTCTGGAGGATGGGCACATGAAGATATGCTGCTTTAAAGACTAGGGATGTCGGCCATTCACACCTTGCAATCACCAGCCAAATGGATTCGAGCATCTCCATTTTGACTTTCTGTACCTTTACAAATAGGTTCAGAGTCTTGAGGTCCAACCCTCCACTCTTGTGATTTCTTTGGAACCAGAAAAAGGAGGAAGTAAAGCCCAGATCCTCTCTCTTCTTTTGGCACCAGTTCTATATCCCTAGATACTTAGCAGTCCGTTTATTTCTGACAGCATTGCTGAGTGTTCTTCCTTTTTTTTTGAAACTCAGGAAACAAAATAAGAGGTTAGTGGGGAACGAAGAAATTCTATGGCATATTCCCCTTTGCACAGTTCAAAGGACCCACGCATCTGAAGGAGTCTCCTTCCATTTTTCTGCAAAGAAATATAATCTGCCCCTTAGTGCCATGGGTTCCATTTGAGGAGAGGCCCAATAGTCACGCCTCTGATTTGGCGTGACTCGTGCCAGTTCCCTGTTTGGATCTGCCCTAGCTACCTGTTCCCCTCTGTCTAGATTATGTAGGCTTACCTCTGGGCTGGTTTCCTCTGGAAACATAGTAAGGTCTTCTGACACCACCTGCTGCTGCATATCCTGCACTGACGGGATGACAAGGTTTCTTTGAGATACCAAAACTCTACAAGGTGTGGCTTTTACTTTTATCAGAGGCAGCTGCCAGTACCTTTTCAAACAAACTCTCAAGAATTTTTGACTGTATTGTCTCCTTTCCAGGAGTGGAGCCACAAACCGGTGGACTGCCATGTTAGAAGCTGCTGCTCTGGCTGCCCAGCACAAACTGTCTGTGGAGGAATCTGCTATAAAGGCATACACCAGTTGAATTCTTGTGGCCAAGACTCTTGTCATTTTTAGTGAGACATTTGGTTCTCTGGCTTTCTTAATCCAGGGTCATTAAGGTTCTGGAGAAGTAGGAGGTGATGGTAGCCATTTTAATGACAGGAGATTTCATCGAAGTTCCTCCTAAGGCTAACTTCAATCTCTTTATCTGTGGGATCTTTGGGGTAGCACTCTCCCTCTGTGGGTAAAACAGATTTCTCACTCAAGGCCATGGCGGCATCCACCTTAGGAGTGGCCAGGAGAGCTTCCTTGCTGCTCATGAGTGCATACCGAGCCTCTTGTATTTTATTCATTTTGAATGACCTGTTGGAGAGCTGGCATTCTTTTTACAGGATTCTTTCATATACCTTTTCCAAAACCATGCCTCTGTCTTTGGATCTAGGCCATGGAATATACTCTCTTTCAGATTCCTCCCCTGAAGATTCTGAGCAGTCTTGCTTGGCCTTCGTCTCCCCGAGGTGAAGGGTCTTCACAACCATACCATAAATTTGATCCCTGTATTTACAAGGGGATTCTCCATTGGGATGAGAGGAGGGCTCAAGGGTAGATTCCTCTAACTGCCCCTCCTGTAGGGAAGATTGTTCCCTTTCCTCCTCAGAGGTCTGGTGCCCTTCAGAGACCAGACCCTCAAGATGCTTCCTCCTGCTCCCTCACCAGGGCTCGAAGGGAGCATTCTTTCCTTTCTTTCTCCCTCTAGGGGTGTGGGCCCTGGGAGCAGCTTCCTGATCTGAGGAGATGACCTCCTACTCCTAAAGAGGCTGTTAGTGCCTCTTCAAAGGCAGATCCCAAGGAGTCAGTGAAATCTAGGGGCTACTTCTGTCTGCGCAGCTTCTTGGCAATGAGGGACCTCCCCTTAACAGCTAACTAGGATTTTTCCTTATAGGGGTGCCTCTTGCTCCTGAGCTTGGTGGGAACCTGTTTGTGCTTGTGATGCTTCAGTCCCTGGAGGGAGACCAAGATCTCTCTCAGTACCAGTCAACCACTGGGGTCTCATTATGGGGGTGGGCTTACCGGCTCCACCACAGCCCCCGCTTCCTCCTGGGCTCACCACCATCTGGTGGTCGCCATCCTGAGCAGGGAAAGTCACTTGGGTGAGTTTTTCTGCCACTACGCAGAGCACTGTCTCAGTCAGCTCCCTCCTGAGGCTCCCTCCTGAGGCTGCTGGAAGGCATTCTTGTACCTGCTATAGGCCGCACGGGCCTTGGCCAGTTTTGGTTTTGCTTTCCCTGCAGCCATTTGCAGTTGGGCCTAGCAGCCTGCAGGCAGGAGCAGACCAACACCTCTCCCAAGGCTCAGCAGGGCTTAGTAGGGAGAAGGGCAGAAAAAGGAGACCGAGACCCCACTGCAGCTCTGTTGTAGCCACTTTTCTGGACTCTCACACCAGCTGGAGTGGGGGAGCCAGGGAAAATTCTTCCTTCTTTTGTCTTCTGAGAAGGAAATCAGTGAAGGAGAAGGGTATACACTTTCCCCAGCACCAAATCTCACAAGAAAAAAAACGAAAATAAAATGAACACACTGCTAATTAAATCCGTCTGAAGAGGAAGGCTGCCAAGTCTACGTCCTACTAGCGTGGAGGCAAACTACTGTTTATTTTTTTAAAAAAAATCTTACTAGAGTCCAAGGGGTAGATGCCTTCTGAGCATGCTCCAGGAGAAAAAAAAAAGGGAAGTCTGCCCCCTACAGGTTGTGGTGGGGATCTAACCCCATTGTAAGAACTGGCCGTCCAGGACTATCCCCCAGAAGAAGAAAAATTATTCATGAGTATTTCCGAGTAGCCAAGTACTGGGCCCAAATTTCTGGGAGCTACTTGGTAACACTGTTGAATACTTGGCACCACTCGGAAAAATACTGAGTATTTTGCCAAGTATTTTACCAAGCTCCCTAAGTGGCAGGAAGTGGGGGCAGAACAGGGGGCAGGGGCAGCAAACTTTCTGAGAGGACTGGACACACACCAGTGAAGTCAAAGTGGAGCCGGCTCTCCGCATGCTGCCAGCACCGGTGAGGTCCCACCAGCGCTGCAGCCCCGACAAGATCCCCCAGCACTGAAGACGACTACATTTCCCAGCATGCTCCCAGAGAAAAGATGGTGGCCAGATCTCCCAGCTTCATGCACTGCTGGGGCACCTCGCCAGGGTCACAGCAATTGGGACCTCACTGGCAGCAACAACAGGCAGAAAGCTGGCTCCACCAGCACGTCCAGTCCTCTCCATACGTTTGCTGCCCTCTCTCCCTTCCTGCACACAGAGTCTGCCCCCTGCGTCTACCCCCTTCCTGCATGCTACATTCGGGGACTCATGCGCGCGCTCCCCTTCCTGCACACCGCATTCAGTTCCTCCTATTCACCCTTCTTTATGCTGATGATACAGTTTTGATCGCTAGAACACAGGTAGGATTAAGGAGACTAATGGAAGCCTTTAGTGTCTACTGTGAGAATGAGTATTTAAGGATTAATTATACTAAAACCAAAGTTATGAGGATTAGTAAAAGTCATAAGACGTATAGGTGGGCCATGGGTGGAAATGATATTGAGCAGGTTACCCAGTATAAATATCTAGGGGTTATTATCTCTGCAACTCCCTCTTGGAATGCCCACCTTAAAACAGCCCAGGCTGTGGCTAGGACAACAGTGCAGGGTATTGCCAGTTTCTACTGGAATAAAGGGGTAGATTGTTTAAACCGGTACAGAAACTGGTAAAAGCAAAGCTGGTTCCACAACTCCTATATGGGGCGCAAATCTGGAGCATAAACAAGCTAAATGATCTAGAAATAGAGCAAAATAGGATGCTCCGGATTATATTACACACACCAAAATATACGCCAGCAGTACTGCTCAGAGTGGAGAACGGATTCAGACACATTGCAATGTATGCCAAACTAGTAATTGTTAAATACTGACTCCGGTTAAATTTGATCCCCTCTGGCTCACTGGCATCCTTAATAGTTCATATTGCAGTAGGCCAATGGCCGAAATCAATAAAGTCTATTTTAAGTTCCCTGGGCTTCTCAATGACCTATTTGTTGACCCTCCCATTCCCTAAGGCCTGGTCGGAAATTAAATCTCATATCCTTGACCAGGAATTACAGATTGAAAAAGCGCATCTGAGGGCCCGGAAGTATCCCTACTGTACAGGAAATTTGTGTTGCCAACCGGGGTGCCGCCTATTTGGGTGACTACAGGATGTCCAAAACAAGAATGGGTCTGACCCTAGCACATTTAAATGTGTTCCCATCAGTTGTCACTGAGGGTAGACTGGATGGGAGACCCCAAGAAGAGCGGTTCTGCAGTGAGTGCTGTAAAATACACCAAAATTTGTTGAGTCAGTAACGCATATATTGGTGGAATGCCCCACTTACTAAGATTGGAGGGAGCTTTTTATTACCCCCCTTCTTGAACATCAAAGTGTTGGAATGTCGAAGGAAGAATTTTTGCTCTGCGATAAGGACTATTTGGTGTCCTCTAATGTGGCAAAGTTCTTGACTCTTGTTAAAAACTTAAAGAATAAATGTAAAGCTTAATTTAAACGGGGCAAGGAACAAGAATGTTATGCTTGTGACCGGGGAAGCTGTGGGAAATTGTCAAAGCTCCTAAACTATTGGATATTGCAAATTTGAAGCTAGGAATGTATGACAAATAGAGTTGGGGGCATTGATGTGATGTGGTTTGGACTCATTGGCGTAGACATTGACTGTGTTTTATATTTTATTTTATCCTATGTTATCCTATTTTATAATGGCTATATAAATAAACTTGTTTGACTTTGATTCCTCCTATTCCTCCATTTACTGAGTATCATACCCATTTCTTGGTTTACTCAGTATTGGTAAACTGAACTGACCTGGATCCTCTGTAAAAACAGAGGAAAACTGAGTAGCAAAATTACAGCCCTATAAAAACAAAATAAAACATTAAAAATCCCTTAAGAAACCTCACCCCGTCCCCAAACACTCCCACCCCAAACCCTATCACCACCTGCCAAACGCTTTGCCAAAAAAAAAAAGAAGAAAAAAGAAAAAAAGGAGTCTTGCACTGCCTCCAGAATATGCTCAGGCTTCAGCTCTAACAGACCTCTGGACAAAGAGAGTTCCACATTACAGGGACAGCAACTGAAAAAACCTCTCTGCAGACCCTTGCAGTATAAACAAGATTGGCAGGTGGTACCCACAAGATCATGCTCCCAGATGACCGCACAGGTCTCACTAGAGTATGGTAGGAAAGGCGTACTTTCAGATACATGGAGACCAGGCCATTTAAGGCTTTAAAAGGTCAAAATCAGACCTTGAATTGTGCCTGGACAACTACAGGAATCCTGTGCAGACTAGAAAGCACAGGTGTAATGCACTCACGGCGAACCACACACAAAAAGAGCCAAGCCGCCAAGTTCTGTACCAGCTGCAGCTTCCAAATAGTAATCAAGGGCAGCCCCACACAGAGCACATTAAAGTAATCTAGCCCTGAAGTAATGACGGCACGGATGATGGTGGCCAGCTCTGAATTAGAAAGGATTGCAGCCTCCTCACCAGATGGAGTTGGTGAAAAGTGCTCCTGGCCACCACCGCAAACTAATGTTCTAGATACAGCAAGGGGTTCAGAAGCACGCCAAGGCTGTGAACCTGGGTAACCACAGAGCGCCAGATCCCCTCAATGACAGGGGTCCCAATGTCCTTCAAGTCATAAAGTTGGCCAACCATCATCACTTCAGTACTGTCTGGATTCAGCAATCAACTCACACTCATCCAGTCTCCAACAGCTGCCGGACACTGGGTAAGCACTGAGATTGCAGGACATGGGTCGGATGAAAAAAAGAGAGAGGGGAGGTAGAACTGGGTGTCATCAGCATACTGATGGCACTTCACTCCAAACCTCCAAATAATCTCGCCCAGTGGCCTCAGATACACTTGAATAAGAGGAGAGAAAGGGTGAACAATAAGGGATACCACAGGGGAGGTCCCGAACTGAGGATAAGCAATCTCCCATCACCACCCGCTGGGTCCTCCCTGACAGGAATGAACGGAACCACTCAAGACCAGTCCCGTGCACCCCTGCCAGGTCTCACAGTTGTGTTAACACCTCATGATCAACTCTATCAAAGGCCACTGAAAGGTTTAACAAGATCAACAGGGCACGGTTCCCTTTGTTAATCTCCAGGCGTAGATCATCAACAAAGGCCACAAAAGTGTAGTCTCCATGCTATACCCCACATGAAAACCTGACTGAAATGGGTCCATGAATCCTATAGCATCGAGATGAGCCTGAAGCTGCTGGGCAACCACCCGTTCATAACCTTTCCTAAAAAGGGAAGATTAGAGACAGGGCAATAGCTGGCCGGGGAGTCAGACACTCTTAAAACTGCGGTTGTCTAGCCCTTGCTCAAGAAATCATCTTTGGACGCGGACAACTGATCTTCCCAAAGGGAGGCGTTGACAAATCCAGCCAGCAACAGCCTCAACATCTCCCAGCTGGCTTTCACCCCCTTTCTGAACCCCTTACTGCACCAAGGAAAATTCACAGTTGGTTACCCGCACTGCTCCAAGAACATTCTCTGCATCAGAGGGCAACACCAATTGAAACTGATCCAAACAAACAGGAGACGGCTGAGCTTCCACAACCTCAAACACAGCAGCCAAGTTGTGGTGAATACGAGCAATATTGTCTGCAAAGTTATTAATAAAAATGTCACAGTGGGCAATAGATGGCTAGCTCATGGCAGACAGAGATTGGATTAACCAAGCCATTCACCACCGAGAACAGACTCTGCAGGACGAGCCTTTGCAGATGCTATGAAGGCAGAGCAAAAACTTTCTTCTCTGTCATCACAGCCATGGCATAGTCCTTCGAAAATTATCTAGGCTTGATGCAGTTAAGGGAAGCTTCAGCATGAGTTGAGCACCACCTGCACAGTAACTACCCTTCCACTTCAACCATCTCAGGTCCCCCCATATACCAGGGAGACCTATGCTGTTGCAGTGTTGGGAGTGGATGCCTGGATGCAAGTGCGGCAATGGCCATGGTCAAGATGTCATTCCACAAGGCATAATGGCATAACAACATAAGAAGTGCCATATTGGATCAGAACAGTGGTCCATCTAGCCCAGCATTCTTTATCTGACAGTGGCAAGCTCCAGTAGCTCAAAAGTAGTATATGTACAGGTGCACCAACTCATGGGCATTTATGGCTCTATCCTCTAAGAATTAATACAGTTTCCATTTTAATCTAATTATGGTGCTGGCTTTCACAGCCTCCTCTGGCTACGAGTTCCACAACTGTATTGTCCCTGTGTGGAAAAGTACTTCCTTTTGCTGGTTTTAAATCTGCTGCCATTTAACTTCAGAGTGTGTCCCCATTCTTCTCTTATTGTAGGAAAGGACGTGTTCCACACCACTCATGATTTCATAAACTTCCACCATATCCCCCCTTAATTGCCTCTTCTCCAAGCCAAACAGCCCTAACTAGAGCTGCAGTGAATAGTACAATTGCTACCTCTGGGAAATACCCACATTTTCAGGCACCTCCAGCGAGTACCCCCTGCCCCCTCCAATCGGGTGCCCAGTGTCCTAAAATGCAGATATTACTGGGGCATTGCAGGACACCCCAGGACACCAATTCCGACACCCACAGCTTCCTGGGTTGACTCTCTCCACCAGCGGACTTCTGCTCCTCCGAGCCCTGGTGGCTGCTAGAGGTTTGCTGCACAGGGAGCAGCAAGCAGTAACTAGACCAGAGAAGGAGCAGCCCAGCGGTGAGGCAAGTCAGTCCCAGGAGTCTGGTAGCCCATCAGGTCATGTTTGGGTACCAGTTGGGCAGCCAAATGACAGGTGAAATTCAGTGTTAATAACTGCAAAGTGATGCACGTATGAAAAAATAACCCTAATGCTAGGGCCTAAATTAGGAGTTACTACTTGGGAAAAGGATCTTGGGAATCATTGTGGATAATTCATTGAAAATCTCAGCTCAGCGTGCGGCAGCAGTCAAAAAGGCAAACAGAAGGTTTAGGAACTATTTGGAAAGAGATGGAGAATAAATAAAAAATATCATAATGCCGCTATATAAATCTACGGTGTGACTGCACCTTGAATACTGTGGACAGTTGTGGTCACCTCTCCTCAAAAAAGGTATAGTACAACTGTAAAAGGTGCACAGAAGGGAACAAAAATGATCAAAGGTATGGAACGTTTTCTGTATGAGGAGAGCGATAGGCTAGCACTCTTCAGTTTGGAGAAGAGACAACTGGGAGGTGATATGACAGAAGTTTATACAATTATGACCATTTACTTGGAACAAGTAAACAGGGAGCTGTTATTTACCCTCTCAAATAGTGCTAGAACAGGGGACACTCAGTGAAACCAGCCAGCAACAGATTTAAAACAAACAAAAGGAAGTAATTTTTGTACAATTAACAAATAATTATGTACAATTAACTTGTAGAACTCGTTTCCAGGAGATGTTGTGAAGGCCAGTAGCATAGCTGAGTTTACACAACAACTGGATAAATTCTTGAAGGACTGGTCCATAAGCCGCTATTAGTCAAGTAGGTCAGGGGATGCAACCTCTGACTGTGGGGAGCTGGGAGTGAACACAGGGAATGGATTGTCCTAGTATGATCTATTGGGTACATCCCCTAAGCAACAGAGTGGCCACTGTTGGAGGCGGGATGCTGGGCTCAATGGACCACTGGTCTAATCTAGTATGTCATTTCTGATGTGCTTCTGGATTTTGGGGAGAATTTTCAGTGAAGTTTTGAGGATTATCTTTCCAAGAAATAGCTGGCAAAAAGGAAGCATGCAATAAAGCATTGGTTTGGAAAGAGAGCTGCTGCGGTGGCCAATAGAGGCAGCAATCTAGAGGGCAGTGGCATTGCTCATGAGCCCTCTGTATGCGAGAGTCGTACTGTTACACATTCTTTTCTCTTAATGCTAACTTACCAGCTTGAACACTTTTTGTAGTCATGGCCATGGTAACCACAGTTGCCAAACCTGTCACCTTTAGAATTCACTTCCGCAAAACAAATATTGGGGGCAGTCTTTGCTCCTGCAAATCACAGATGGGAAACTAAGTCAACTAATAAAACAGCAGCTTTTCACTATCTATACACTCACACACCTCTTACTTGACTAGCCGTGTCATACCAAAAGCTACAGCACAAATAGATGAAATGAAAGATCAAACAGAAATCTATATAGATAGGTTTCAAGGTATCAAGGTAACAAGAGGAGATAAGACACAACTAGAAGGCTGCCAAATGGCTATTTCTTGGTCAGTGCTTCTTAAATACCCATACCTATAGAATCTAAAGGTGTGGGTATAGTCATAGCAAGGACATTAGTTTTACGCAAGACACTATTACAGAGTTTAAACACAGCAAAATCATAAAAAAGCCAGCAACTATTTCAAATCTTTTCTTAAGTCCCACTAGTCTTAAGAACTAGAAGCTACATTACCAGACAGTGTTTTTTTTTCTACATTACCAAACAGGGTGTTATTGGTTTGGAATAATTCACATTCATCCTTCTTACTGGAGCCAAAGATGGCCTGACACTGTGCATCATAGTACTGGCATGCCCCATTGTAGCAATATGCTTCTTCATTATGGCATGGGTGCCCGTTCTGAACAGTGACATCTAGCTGGCAGAATGGAGAAGTCCCGTTGCAATACTCTGGGAGATCACACTCATTGGCACTTGCCCGGCACTCGATGCCTCCAGGGAGGTACTGGAAGAGGGGAGAAAAACAATATATTCTGGTGTGAACAACCATTCTGCAAACAAGTCAAAACGATCTACTTGAACAAATGCATGCGCTGTTACACTATCCTCTGGTGCTGTAAACGTGCACAGCACTTCCCAGTTTCATACATGCCCTTTCCATCCTGCATTTAGTAATCAATCCCTGGATAATTGTTCCATCCTGAGTTGTTTCTTGCAGTAACTTAGAGGAAAAGTCTTACCCGACAGTTTTTACAGCAGTCACCATATGCACATTCAGCCCCTGATTGGAGTTTGCATGTATCTGCTTCGCAACAAGGATCTGCTTCACATTCCTGGAAAGTTAAAAAAGGTGAAGGATGAAGGGCGAAAACAAACAAGACAATAGCCTGCTGCAGTCTGGGTTCAATCTGTGCAGCCTCCACTCACATGTTTAGTGCGTCCAGCCTAATAAACGGGAAGCCCTCTGCGTATATTTCATGTGCTTGCGGGCAGCCACCACTTGCAGCACCAGCAAGACAAAGAACAGAGAGAGGGACAAGAAGCAGTCACTCCTCAGACACCTTTGGATTTCTATGGTTCTGATGGACTTATATGTGTAGAGACGGTGCACACAAGTTGCACACAAGGGTGCACTGAAGGGTCGTGGGCACACATTAGCCCACATTCACCCACATGGTGGGCTCCACATTCTCCAAGATCCTACCGTGAGTGGAGCTGTACGTCTGGTGAGTGGAGGCCACATGGCTGGTGGGGGAGAACACCTAATAAACGGGCAGGTGGACACCCATGTGGTGTGGGCCAATGTCTCATTTGTTAACACCCAAAGAATTATATTCTCACCAATTCATGACTTCTCAGATGTAGATTTCCAATATAAAAGCATATACATGAGCTACATTAAATAGACTGTACCTTCGGGGAGCCACAATCACACTCTTCTCCAGCATCCACTAACTTGTTGCCACAGTATGGGACACTATAGGCTTCATCAGGCCTGGGAACATTGAGCAAGCAACTTCCTCCTTTGTTCAGGGTTAGCTTCTCAAAGTCTTCTTCACTGCAGCTGCTGAAGTTTCTGGACCCTCTACAAGAAAAAATATTAAAAACAACCCTTATACAAAAAATTCTTCACCAGAATGACTTGAATGTGCCTCAAGAACAATCTAGGAATAATCAAAACCAATGTCTAAAGACGAATAAAATTAAACCTAGGAGGAAGGGAAAGACCTTTCTGCTCCTTTTGTCTCTTTTATTTTTTTAACCCCTTCGCCAAACCACACATTAGCAAAATATTTTAAAAGCAGCACCATGAATTAAACTACACCACTAACTGAGCCCAAAACATTAAATAGAACCCCAGCTCAAAAGAAAGGATGAAGAGTCAGGGATGCTTAAGTAAGGTCTTTACATTTCTTAATTCCCTCACTGAACAAGCTTGACTAATTAACCTGCCTTCCTTCCAGACATGCTATGGAGAATTAATTCACAGTTTGTAAAAGTGCTCTGAAGTTTTACAGCACTGTATTAACACAAAGTAATTTGCTTTCTTTAGTACATCTGGACTATGCATGTTCTCCAACTGAAAAAGAGAAAATTTACTTACGATGCTCCTGAATTCATAATGCAGCTCTCGGCTCCACAGTAACAAACTCTATCATCATCATGGTTCATTCCCAGGTTGTGGCCAAGCTCATGAGCAACAATAGATGCAAACATCTGAACACTTATTTGCCCAAACTATAAGAGAGGAGAATTAACATAAGTTCTGCACTAGAAAAGAGAGTCACCTTCCTTCACCCTATGCCCATGAAATATAATTCTATGTTTAGTCACTGCATCAACACAATCTTCATAAATATTGTGGCGAGGGGAGCATTTCGCCAATTACATCTGGTGCGAAAGCTAAGAATGTATGTCTCAAACTAAGAACTGGCAACCATCATCCATGCTTTCATTACCTCTCGACTGGACTACTGTAATGCACTCTACGTGGGGCAACCTTTGAAGACGATTTGGAGGCTGCAGCTGGTGCAGAATGCGGCGGCTCGTCTCCTAATGGGGACAGGTTGCCATGAGCACATTACACCTGTGCTCTGTTCTCTGCACTGGCTGCCTATAGTCTACTGGGTCCAATTCAAAGTGTTGGAAATAACCTTTAAAGCTGTAAACAGCTTGGGACCTGTTTATCTGCGAGACTGCCTCAGGCCCCAGGTCATTTTGTGGCCCCTGCGGTCAGCCGGGGGTGCCCAACTTGAGATCCCCTGGGTATTGTGGGTCGTGACAGTGGGGAGGGGGTTCTTGTTGGCCGCACCTAGGTTGTGGAACTCCCTCCCGATGGAGGCCTGTTTATCCCCAGACCTCCCCTCTTTCTGAAGATCATGTAAGACCTGGTTGTTCCGCCTGGCCTTTGGGGAAGGGGGTTTGGTGGGGGGTTGGGAGGGTATTTTTATTGCCTTAACATTTAGCCTTTTTAGTAATTTTAATATTAGAATACTTTGTTTTATGTATTTTCAAGTTCAAGTTCAAATTTTAATTAAGGTACTAGCTTCCGCCATGACCCAACATAAAATCATAACAAACAAACAACATACAACAGAGAACAACATATAATACACTGTCAATTTAAAATATTGAGCGTATACATCGTCATTAAGCATATAAAGGCCAAAGAGAGAAAGAGTTAACATAACCACAGTCAGTTTCCTTAAACGAAACAAGAGTAAGCAAGTCACTTAACGGCTAATACTTTAATTAAAAAATCACATAGAAGGTATATTAGTCAACAATTTCCTTCTGAGTTCTTACTGCTAAAAGAGCGAAGGAAGCCACAGCATTAACAATTAAATCATCATCAGACGACATAAGCCATATCGTCCTCTGATCTATAGAGAGAAAATCTTTTCCGAAGTAAAGAGAATACAGCCAAGCTCGTCGTAACCCATCATAAAAAGTACACCTAAAGAGGACATGCTGTAAATCTTCTACTTCACAGAGAGTACATGGGCAGAGCCTTTCCCCATATGACTTCCCACTATACCGTCCAATCAACACTGCTGATTCATACAGCTGAAAGCGTAGCTGAGTATACGCCCTTCGTAAATTTTTGTGCTTTAACTTATTCAAATAAGGTTCGAGTCCATGAACACTCTTGAAGGAAGAATACAGAGGGGCTACTTTCCATCCAGAAACCAGAGTCAGATCTTCTTGTTTTGCAATATCCTCTGCTCGTTTTATGTATTTTATTGTATCGTTATATGTTGTTGCCGCTCCAAGCTGCCATTGTGCGGGAGGATGCAGGGTAAAAATATAATAAATAAACTTAAATGCTTTCGTTCCATATCAAAGGCATTTTTGTTGCAAAGGACCAGACTACAGAGGGTTGTGTTTTTTAGGTTAATGATCCTCAAATTCTGGTCCATGGGCCCCTGATGGTCTGCAGAGCACTTGCTCGGAAGTAAAAACAAAAACAAAAAACTTTAGAATTGCTGCTGCAGACACAGGGGCTGTAGCTACCACAGGGATGTTATTCAACTGTGGCCATGAAAGGAAATGCCCATGAGGAACTTGGTATTAAGATATATATTACACCTGTGCTGCCGATAGCGTGCCGAGCCAAGTTCAAGGTGTTGGTGATGATCTATAAAGCCCTACACGGTCTTGGCCCCTCATACCTTAGGGACCGCCTCGCCCTCCACGCCCCAGAGCGGCTCCTGCAGTCCGCCGGGGGTGCTTTCTTGGAGGTCCCCCGTGTTAAGCGGGGGGCCACGATGGAGAGGGCATTCTCGGTAGTGGGGCCGCGGCTTTGGAACTCCCTTCCGGAGGAAGCTCGCCTGGCCCCTAGCCTGTTAACATTTCGGCGACACTGTAAGACCTGGCTGTTCGCCCAGGCCTTTGGGAGGGAGGGAGGAGTGTGGGGGGGGGGGGGTGTTTAGTGCCCCCACCTATTTTGGGTTTTATGCTGTTCTTAGCCCTGTTTTAATGTTTTATAATATGTTGGATGTTTTTAAATTGATTTTATTGTTTTAATATTTTGGAAGCCGCCCCGAGCTGCATGGCAGGAGGGGCGGGGTAGAAATTCATAGAATAAATAAAATAATAAATAAAATAAATATAGTCCTTATTATGCTATTATGGCTCCTAGAGTTGCTGAACACTGCCTGATCCAAAGACTCTAAGCTACAATTTGTACGTATATACGTCTGAATTCAGAGATGGAAAAAGTAGCTGCTGGTCCAGATTCTCCCCTTTGTTGTTGGAGTGGAGATATACTGACTACTTAGCACCATTTATCTTCCTCAAGTCTGATATGAAAGATGCACAATTCAAACTAAAGTTAGTCAATAATAAAGGATCAGCAATCAAAGATATCCTACCACATTAATCCCTCCTGCGTGGCTCTTAGAGCATACTGTTCCCACATAGGCCATTCCTGCTGTTCCGCCAAACCCCTTCTTCCTAGAATACAATGATAGTAGTTAAAACGGACTACCTGTGAACTGAGGCATGTTATCAAACATATAATGTTCAATATCGGTGCACCACAAGCCAAGAGTAGTAGCAACACTGCTTTGGTGCCAAGTATTTGCCAAAAGAAATCATTGTGCCAAGGAAACACACACTGATGCCAATACCATGCATTTTATTTAGAAAAACTTTAAAGAAACTGGAGTATAGTTTAGAACAAGGGTGCTCAACTTGATTCATGCCGAGGGCTGGAAAATTTGGTTTGAACCCAACCCTGGGCTGCATGTGACCCTGCCCCCAATTTGCATACCCCCATCCCCTGGCAGCAAGGAGCTGAGACTGGAGATCTGGGTGGCAGAAGCGGCAGCAAGGGGCTCAGGTGAAGATATCGGCGGCAGCAGGAAGCTGGAGCCAGGGAGGAGGAAGAAGGGATCCAGCCAGCGCCTTTAATAGGCTTCCTGCCCGGAGGAAGGAGGGTTTCGCGCCAGTGCAGGGGCTGGAGGAAAGGTGATTACCAGAGCTGGAGGCAGGATGGCAGGCTGCAGGAAAGGTCTTTGCAGCCAGGGGGACTCAGGCCGCAGGAAAGTTCCTTGCGGGCAGCATTCAGCCCTCAGGCCGTACTTTGTGTAGCCCTGGCTGAGAATAAGGTAATTAGCTCTATGCAGGAGACACCCAAGCCCGCATTACTGAAGCCTGGTTTCCTAAAGGGGAGCAATGCTTGGTGTAAGACAACAGAATTCTTTAGATACAAAATAATTTTTTATCTTTCCATGTCTTCCCTCCATTTGCATCTATTGTTAGGACATTTTGGGACTCCTACGTACCTTTGGCAGAGGACCCAAAGATAAGAAGGGACCCAAAATTTCATAATGGTAAATATATCTGGTGTGGAGATATGGACCCTTTGGTAGCCAAAAATGCCCATTGACTTACATGAGCATTAGAGAACTCTGTTTCTTTAGAAACTGAATTTATTTCAGCCCAAATCCAAACTGACAAATTTAGTCCATTTGTTTTGTTTTGAGTGACAGAGATAGAGGAGCTATTCACTTCCATCTTTGCTTCCCTCCAGTGAATCTCTGTTTTGGTTATTTTGCTTTGGTTACTTCAGTATTTTATTTCACTTCGGTATTTTGGTCACTCTCATTACTTCAGTTTTTTGTTTATAGTACTTTTGGGCACTTTGTTTCAGGTGTGATGCACAACTAGATGGGATACAGGAATGCTCACTACTGAAAACTATATACCAAAATATCAAATTGAAAGAAGTGAATTAACTGTGACTAGTCACAAAATGTGACTATTACATGGTGCACAAAGATGTATTGGGATATTTGTTAGCCCATCTGAATAATCCTTGTGAATGCAAAAAGATGCATTCATTTTAGCTCAAGTTTAGAGGTTACCTTCATGGAACTACTGTTAATCAAAAAAGAGGATGATAACGCTGCAATTATATGAATTTGTCAGTGAGATTAAAGAGAATTAACTAAACCTGAATAGCAATGTTCAAATTTTGTAAGCAGCTTCTACATATTCATTACACAAACAACTTATGTTCCATTAAAACATGACATTCAACACTCTAAACCCATTATTATTGCACAGATCCAAGAAAAACATCTTAGATCTATTAATCAGTCCAAAAGGTGAGGTGGCAAAGACCCATCCCATACAGGACCAAACAAAACATTGTTCTAATGCAATATGATGCCTGCTTGTCAAGATCTAGATGTTCAATTTCAGGGACAGAGTTGCAAGGTTAGGTTTTTTTAAAAAAGACATAAGTTGATTTTGAAGGATTGTCCTCCCGCTACGTAAACAACAACACAGGTACAACAGGTTGCTTCAGAGCGATGCTAATGGCAGTAGAATTACCACAAACACTACAATGAAACTTAGCTTTCATATTTGAAGTTGTAACATAATGTAGCTTCATAGTGATTGCAAGCAGGATGTTTCTAAAACCATATTTGGATACAGAAATATACCAGCTCTTACAGAACAAACTGTGCACTATCATGTCTTCGCCGTGTGATAAGATTCTTCTCTCGCCACTGTACAAAGTTTCCCAGCACATCACCAGCACCACCATCTATACTGATCATGTTTTTAGAAGTCCAGATCTCCAGCCCAACTAGCACAATGCGGATATTCAGCATAACATATATCTGGAAAGGCAAAGAGGGGATGAGAATGCTGAGTAATTCTGTGAAAGCTCATGTATATGCCATGCAGAGATAGTGGTTTATTAATCAATCAATAGCGCACTGAAAGGATCTAATATTCTTATACTTCAATTTTACTAGGTAAAGAACACGTAAAGTTTCTGAATTGGCTGCTCCACTGCTATTTGATTTTAGGAAGCTTCATTGCCTACGTGCAATAGTGATAGGAGCTATGTATAATCCTAATATAGACAAATAAAAGGACCCTAAATACCAATAATGTTACCCAGAGAGCCACACTCAAAAAGTACTTCAAGTAAATACTACCGACAGTGTCACCTGGCATCATGAGGTTATCCTGATTCAGTAGGGACTAAGGAAAGGGCATCCTGTACTGTTGAACAACCCATCTCACTTCCTGTGGGACCCTGGATTTTCTTCATCCATCCAAGTTCTGACCAGGCACTGACACATAATAACAAACCAAGGTGCTGATTCTACAAAATTAAACACCAAGGACTTTATCCTTCAGTCATGATACATTCAAGCATAACCTTACTACCATGAGTGCAGCTGTTGAAGTCAATGGGATTAATCTCCTGTAAGTGCCTGCAGGATCAGAGACCTAAGGCAGCACTTATTTCTAGTTTAAATAAATTTTAAAAAACTCACACTATCTAAGTAATTTGCCAAATGCACCATTTCTTCTCTCACAGCAGTTTGACTCCTGCCCAACAGCTCATACTGCAAAATAAACAGAGTTGATTGTAGAAATAATACAAGGCCAAATACCTGCAGGAGAGATGAGGAGAGATAAAAATCATGAAGCCTGGAAAGAGTACTTGTAATATCAAGCCTCATGCTTGAAAGAAGCATTCTGGAGCCGTGGTGCAAGTAAGGGTTCTAGAAGAAGCCTGCCTTGAAAACAGCATATTTAATGCATGCAGCCAGGACAAGGTGTGTTCAAGAGAAACAGAAAAATTAGGGAAATCCAGGCTTCTTCTTTACATTAGAGGCCTCCTCAGGCCAGAAATTCTGTCTCAAGTGGGGTCCAAGCTGAACTGCATTGGCCGTAACCCCCTAATGCAGGGACATGGCCATGTCAGGCCAAAGACTCTGCCACTGGGCATGGTACTGCTCTTCCAGAACACCATGACATCAGGGCAGGGCCTTCCCCTCCACTCCCAGCTAGGGAACCCAGCCTGAGAATTAAGTACTCACCCAACCTCTGGATTCTGGATCGACCCCTGCGGTCGGCCGGGGGTGCCCTCCTTGAGGTCCCCTGGGTGTCGACCACGAGGAGGGCGTTTTCTGTGGCTGCGCTGCGGCTGTGGAACTCCCTCCCGTTGGAGGTCCACTTGACCACCGACCTCCCCTCTTTCCATAGACAGTGTAAGACCTGGCTGTTCCGCTGGGCCTTTACCGAGGGACATGGGGTGGGTGGGTGGGGTTAGGGAGGGTTTGGGTATGGGTTATTTTAATCTCGGGATTTTATGTTGTTTTAATTGTATTTTAGTTATGTATTTTAAAACGTTGTTAGCCTCCTCGAGATGCTTATAAGCAGGAGGGAGCAGCATATAAAATTTAATAATAAATAAATAATAAACCTGGGGCAACTCAGGACAGATCAGGTTTGGGTCTGGTTACAGGCCTCACCTCTACACAGACTCTAACTATGGCACATCCTTCCATATCCAGTCACCCTGGGACAGATAGTTATTCGAATGGGTATGTACTATGTAGAGCTGTTCAGTGCTTCTTGATTCTGGACATGCCTTATAGCCCCTGAAAGCATAAGCATTTCCAGAATAGAGAAGGATCTGATTCAAGAGCTCCAGATTAGAGTATTAACACTATATTATTAATATATTTCCAAGTAAAGCTCTCATCACAAGCAGTTTTATTCTGTATCCTATTTTGTCATGGAGGGAACATACAACACATACTTGATCAGTTATAGCTACATAGCCCAGACTAGGCAAATATATTATGTTGTCTTTTGGTGATCCATTTGGAGATAGGAGGGATGGATTGTAGACCTGGAAAAGACCTCAAAGATCATCTAGTTCAACCCATATACCTTTCTTATACTACAGAAAGATGCTCTTAAGGCAGAAGGACAATATTTTATAGATATAGTTCTGATTTTTAAGATAATTGCATCTCCTCCCACCTCTTGTATTAGTGAGGAATGAAGAAAAAAAAACCAAACTCAATATAATCCTACCCTTTCCTTATCCACAACTATAAACAGCTCCACGTATCTTGTCTGTGGAAGTATGCCTCTTTTTTTCTGGAAAGAGAGAAAAAGAAAAACATTTTTCTTGCCAGATTGATCATTTTAAACAAAGTGATCTCATCCTAATCTGTGCTCACATTTCACTCTCAAAAAATAAGACAGTTTCTTTACTAATTTATTAAGACATACGCCCAAAATGCACAGAGCCAGGACTATCCCATGTAGAGCAACAATTCTTCTGCATGTGTGTTAAATTAAAACTTGGCAATATAATTAATAAACACTTCTCAAGTGTGAAGGTAAATGAAAGATCCTTTTACTTCCGGGTCTGGTCTCTCTGGAAAAACATCTGGCAATACAGGGAAAGCGATAGCAACTGTAATAAGTGTTGGCTGCTAGAACCTGAAGCTAACAGCATACATTGTAAAAAAAAAAAAAAATGAAGCAGAGGCCAAGCTTTTTATAATCCTCATACATTACCATTGGTGCATCATTTTTATAAACACAAATGTAAACTTAAAAGGAAAAAAAAACGTTGATGTGTATGAAAAAAAGAGTGTAGAGGCACAAGCATCAGCTAGTAGGGATGGGCATTCGGATCAAATTACAGATTCAGATCCATTCCAGATTCAGATTCAGATAACTTACTTTAAACTTTATTGCTCGGCCATTGTACACTATGGGCCACAGTGGACAGCCCTAAGAAATTCATACCAAAATTTTTTTTTAAATCCATAAAAACAATAAAAATAAAATTTTACAGTAAAACTAAATAAAACCCCTAAACAACCCATCCCAACCAGGAGAGAACACATTTTGTTGAAACCTCCAAATCAAACTATTATTTGACATCCTGTTTCAGCTTCCTAGTGTAAACGTGACCCAAGTACGTGGCCATTTTCCCCGTCACTACGTTGGAGCGAACATCCAGAAGCAATTTCACATAAAATTCCCCTACTCTACCAGGAAAAGGGGCAATCAAGGGGAGAATAAATCTCCTGCGTGCCTCAACATAATAGGGGCATTCCAATAAGATGTTTTATAGTCTCAACTTGCTGAAGGTTACATTGGTATCGGCGCTCAGCAAGTGGAGTACCTTTGTATCTACCCTCTACCAGAGCTGAGGGGAAATAATTAAATCTCGCTAAATGAAAAAGTCTCCTGCTCTTTGACAATAACCCACTATCTAAATAGGGCCGGGGTGAGAATGTACAATTAGCCCACAGCAAGTAGGAGCCCATAGTCCTGCTACCATCAATGTCCGATCTCATTTCTTGGCGAGTAATATCTGACAGTCTTCTCAACACTACTTTTTTGGCGCCTTTAAAGCCCAATGGGGCAAGAGCCTCCAGATTGAAGCCCAATTTGTTAATTTTCCCTGCCACCAACCTCATCCAGTCATTTGGGGTCCTATCTTCAGCCACCAAGAAGGACAAAGGGGCGGCCATTCCTGTAATTTACTGCTTAATTAGGGACTTGGATTCAGATCCTATTGAAGTCAATGGGAAACTGACCCGTACTCCCATCCATAGTCCCTCCCGGGGCAGTGGGTCAAACCTTCCCCGCCCCCATCCCTGGGGCCCTGGAATGGTACTTCAAGGGACATCCCAGGTGATTATACTTTTGTAAATCACGGGGGGAGGGGGGGCGTTATTGATTACGCTCTCATGTCTCCAGTTTTGTACAAATCTGTTGATTGTTTCAAGGTGAGCCTTCGTCTACATTTCTTGTCCAGAGAAGGAAATGCTATCTCCTCATCCGCCTGAGGAAGTTGAGAAAGGAAAATTGGGCACTTACCTCCTGAATTTTCTTTCTGCTGTGGTTCCTCCTGGAAGGCCAGCTATCACAGTAGGGTATATCCCTGTCACTACCAGTAGGAGGCAGACATACAATCTTTGTGTTGCCACTGCGGGGATTATCCTTCCATCCCCAGTGTCTTAAGCTTTCCTTCCTCACTGCTGGAAAACACTTGTGCATAAACAACATTATTAATAACTCTATAGAACTTCTTACCTCAACTTGGTCTTGCCAGGTGATTCTTTCACCAATCCTTAAACTGAGATTTCGGTGTATTATACACCCCAGGTTACTATAGAACCAGTCCAGACTCGTATGGATGCTTTCACAAACTCAACATCCCAGAGTACGTTAGCGATCTCCCTTTCCCAGAGTCTTGATCACTCTGGACGGGTCTGGCCATCCAGGAGGAACCACAGCAGAAAGAAAATTCAGGAGGTAAGTGCCCAATTTTCCTTTCTCCCTGTGGTTCCTCCTGGACGGCCAGCTATCACAGTAGGGACCTTCCAAAGCAGTGTCCCCATGATACACAGAAAAACTGTGAAGGGAGGGTAGTGATCATAATCTATCAATCCGAATTAACCTCCCCTAAAACTCCCTGTAACACCCTTCTACCGAAGGCTGCCTCTGCTGACTCCTGTAGGGGAATCTTATAATGCCTGGTAAATGAATGGACAGATGCCCACGTTGCTGCCCTACAAATTTCCCCATATGGGGCTGATTTCCTAAACGCCTGAGACGTGGCTGCTCGTCGCAATGAGTGAGCAAAAATCCCCGAAGGAGGAACCTTATCCTGAGCTCTATATGCCTCTTTTATGCATAACACTATCCATTTTGCTATGGTTGTTTCGAGGCTCTTGAACCTCTATTTAGAGGGCCGTATACCACTAGGAGGGCCGAAGATTTTCTAAATGGGGCCATGCGGTCCAAGTAAATTTTAATGGCTCTTTTAACATCAAGAGTGTGCCACACCCTCTCTTGTGGATGAGAGGGTTGTGGGCAGAAAGATGGGAGATTGATCTCCTGTTCCCTGTGGAAAGGGGAATTTATTTTTGTGATAAAGCTTGGGTCCAGTCTTAGAGTTACTGAATCCCTTTTAAATATACAAAAGGTTGAATCTATGGAAAGGGAGCTAAGCTCTGAGACTCGTCTGGCTGAAGTGATCCCTATCAGAAAAGCTACTTTTAATGACAAAAAATAAGAGGACACCTCCCCCAACGGTTCAAAGGGAATAGTTGTCAGAGCTCCTAGTAGCAAGTCCCATGAGGGAAAACGGTGTGCTACTGGAGGTAATATAGCTTTTGCTGCTTTCAAAAATCGAATAATGTGAGGGTGACCAGAGACCCTTTTACCCTTTCTAGTGGAAAGGACACTATTTAATGCCGCCACTTGTCTCTGTAGCGTATCTGGTTTTAGTCCAGCACTTAGACCATCTTGCAGGAAGTCTAACACTATCCTAACTGATGCTTTAACTGGGTTGACTCCCTTTTTCTCACACCACGCTGCAAATTTTGCCCAGGTACTCTGGTAGATCCGCCTAGTCGCGGGTCGTCTGGACTGGAGCATAGTCTCCATGACCTGTGGTGAGTAACCTAGCTTTGTGAGAGCCCTCCTCTCAATCTCCATGCTGTTAGAGAGAGGGATTCTGGATTCTCATGTAGTATCGGTCCCTGCATTAGCATGTCCCTCCTGAGTGGCAGCCTGAGGTGGGACGTTGTTGACATTGCTAGAATGTCCGCGAACCACGGCCACCGTGGCCAGAACGGTGTTACCAGAATTACTTCTGCTCTCTCTCTCTTTATTTTTGCCACTGTTCGATGTATCAGTGGAAATGGGGGAAACGCAAATAGGAGGCCCTGTGGCCATGGTAGATTGAGAGCGTCGAATCCCGCTGCTTGCTTGTTGGGGAATCTGGTAAAAAATGTCTTTGCCTTTGCGTTGTTTCATTGGGCAAATAGGTCTACCTCCGGAATTCCGAAGGTCTCTATTATGACTCGGAATGTCCGCGGATGTAGGGACCATTCCCTACATCTCCCGTCTCCCGGCTGAGCCAATCTGCTCGAGTGTTCTGTTGTCCCGGTATGTGCTTGATTGATTGATTTGAGGTTTACTTCTGCCCATTTGAGTAGAATTAATGCTTGCTGATGTAGGGACTCCGACCTCAAGCCCCCTTGGTGGTTTTTATAAGCTCTTGTCACGACATTGTCCGTATATATGAGGACATGCTGTCCTCGTATCGATGGTGTCAACTTTTTCATTGCCAGGTACACTGCCCTTAGCTCCAGCCAGTTTATGTGATGACTTTTCTCCCACTGCAGCCATTTTCCCTGCACAAATCTGTTTTGCATGTGTGCCCCCCATCTGGATAGGCTTGCATCTGTTGTTATCGATATTCTGTCGGGATCTGCAATGGGTACTCCGTGAGTGAATCTCTCTTTTTCCTTCCACCACATTAGAGATTTCTTGACCATCATCGGGACTATAATCAATGGGTTCCTTCCCTGGGTTAGATGATCTTGCCATGGTCTCAGGAACCTTTGTAGTCCTCTTGCGTGTAGTCTTGCCCAGCTTATAATGCTTATGCATGATATCATGCACCCTAGGAGGCTGACCAGGTCTTTCAGTCTGGATCGTGTGTCCTGAGAGACTTAGTGTATCAGACTCAGCAGGGATTGACGCCTCTGCTGTGTCAGATACAGTCTGAATAACTTCGTGTTCAGAACTACCCCGAGGTGCTCCAGAGACTGCGAGGGTTCCAGATGACTCTTTTTGAAATTCACTATGAACCCGTGTTTCTGAAGACAGGATATCACCCTGTGTAGGTCCGCCGTTGCCTGCTGGAATGATGGAGATCGAATCAGTAGATCGTCCAGGTAGGGATGTATTTTTATCCCTTCTCCCCTGAGTTTTGCTATTAGTGGGATCAGCACATTCGTGAATGTTCTGGGCGAGGTTGCTAGACCAAATGGGAGGGCCGTGTATTGCCAGTGCTCCTGCATATACTGGAACCTCAACCATTTTCTGTGTGAAGACAGGATCGGGACATGGAGATATGCTTCTTTTAGGTCCAGTGATGTAAGCCATTATTTTGGTGTTAGGGTGGTTCTGATGGAAAAGAGAGTCTCCATTTTGAATTTTCTTGCCCGGACACACCTGTTTAATCTTTTCAGATCGAGAACTGCTCGCCACTCGTCTGATTTCTTTGGTACCAGGAATAAGATGGAATACATTCCTTGACCCTGCTCCTGCACTGGCACCTGCTCTATTGCTCCTATGTTCCTTAACCTGTAGATTTCGTCTAGCATGGCTCGGTGTTTCTTGGGATTGCTTGATGTTGGCGAGGAAATGAAGAAGTCTTTTGGGTAATGGGAGAATTCTATGGAGTAGCCCCAACGGTCTGATGTTGCTCTTTGCCACTCCCCTAAGAACCTTTGGAGCCTTCCCCCTAAACCCTGTTGACTTGTGTGGTAAAACAGGTAGTCATGAGCTTGACTTGGGTCTTGCTCCTTGAGGGTTTTTAGATCGTGATCCTTGTCCCTTCTGCCTGCTCCAGATGGATTTATACTTCTGTTGTCTGCCCCCAGGGGCATAGAAGGGTTTTCTGTTTCCTGCTTGAGCCTGGCGTTGGTTGAAGGGACGAAAATTCCTTTTAGGTTGTCCTATGCTCTTCAGAGTCTGTTTTTTGTTTTTATCTGCTGCCTCGGTCAGGACTTTATCCAAACACACCCCAAATAGCTTCTCCCCCTGGAAGGGGCCTCCTACCAAGGTGTTCTTGGCCGTATTGTCCCCTTTCCAGGATCTTAGCCAGAGTCGGCGGCATGCAGCTACATTAGATGCTACTGCTCTCGCGGACCATCTCAGCATGTCTGTGGATGAATCCGCTATGAAGGAGTGTGCTAGTTGTAGTCTGGTTGACAGAATTCTAGTCATTTTTTCTGATACCTTCGGGTCTCTGGCTCTCTTGATCCATGTCATGAGAGCTCTCGAGAAGTAGCAGGTTACTACAGTCATCCTCATTACTGCGGCTGATTCCTCAAAGTTACACCTGAGGTTGGCCTCGATCCCCTTGTCTGTGGGGTCCCTCGGGTAACACTCCCCTTCAATCGGGAATACAGAGTTCCTAGCCAGAGAGGCCACTGCCGCATCCACCTTGGGGATAGATAGGAGTGGTTCTTTATTCTTTCGGAGGGAATAAAGAGATAGTAAGGTTTTATTCATTTTGAAAAGTTTGTTAGGTTGCTGCCACTCCTTTTTAATTATCTTTTTGTATGCTTTGTCTAGGATGACTCCCTTATCCTTGGCGCTGGCCCGAGGAATATATTGCCTCGCCTCCTCTTCTTCCTCATCTGAGGATTCCGAAGAGGCCTGCTTGACCTTCTTCTGTTGAAGATGCAGGGCTTTAGTAATCTGGTTCAGGGCTTCGTCCCTGTATCTCATTGGGAACTGTCTGTCTGGGTCCCCAGACATCTGCCCCTCCAGCTCCTCTATTTCACCTTCCTCCATCAAAGAGGCTTCTTTCTCCCCTTCAGAAATTATATCCTCCCCATCTTGCTCCTCTATATCCAGCTCCTCCTCTGCTTGGGAGGCCTCCTCCCCCCCTCTGGTGGCTCTGGCCCCCACTATCTCTCCCTCAGAGGATACTGAGGC
>QEPC01006523.1:1378851-1395081 GCA_003113815.1 Sphenodon punctatus | reverse complement strand
GAGGTCTCAAGTGCACGTACTTGGCTTGGTTACGATGAGAATGACAGCAGGCAGGTCCATGTGGCAAGGATAAGGGTAAACAGATCGTAGGTATAGGAATAGTGGCTCAGCAGGATAAAGAGTCAGACAGAGCAGAGCAGAAGAGGTGAGTTTTAAGGAGAGATTTGAAGGTATGAAGGGTGGGGGCAAGGCGGATGTGGACAGGGAGGTCCTTCTTGCCGCCATCTGGGCCTCGAAGGGTTGTCTAAGCCCCTAGCTACACTTCCTTCTGGCACTGTCAGGCCTCGAAGGGTTACCGGAGCTCCGAGATGCACTCCCTTCTAGCACTGCCAGCTGCCTACTGGGAGTAGAGGCTGCGCGCTCCGGGGAGTCTTCTGGTGTCACGTGCAACCAGGCTGCTCACCCATTGGTTGGTCCATAGCCCAGTCCTCCCCCTCCCGATCCGCGCTTGCTGCTGCGCCTGCTTTTTTCCCGCCGGCGCCACGCCGCTCGGGATTGAAGGCGGGAAGGGGGGGAGGGGCGTTTCATGCCTGCCCCGAGGGTCTGCCCCTCAGAGCCGCCGCTGGGCGGGAACTGCCTCCACTGCCAGAGCTCCCTCCGGCACTGCCGGTAATTCGGGGGTGGGGGGGAGGGAAGTTAAGCAGAGCTCCTTGTTGCTCTCTCTCCCTCGCCCCCGGGTGCTCTTCCATCGGCACGGTCCAGGCACGCCGCGAGACCGGTTGCCGCAGTATTCGGGGTTTGTTTTCCCCAGTTTGCACCCCGGTTCCTTAGAGTCTCTCGGGGAAGTTCCCCCCCCCACTCTTGGTAGCGGGAAGAGCTGTCCACTATGCTCTGTAGCTAGCCCCAGAGGCTGGGTGCTATGCCCGCTCTTCGGGGTCTCCCTGCCTGAAGGAGAAGGATCACCCCGGACTAGCTCATTAACCCCCTCCCCTGAGGTTGGCGTGGGGAAGGGGCGGTGAACAGTGGGAGGAATTCCTCCTCCCCTGGCACCTGGAGCTTCTTTAAAGTTGCCTGTCATTCGCTGCCTGTCATTCATCCCAGATTTCTCCTGGAGGCAGCTAGCCTGCATCCTACCTGCGTGAAGGCAGACAATCAACTGGGGATGGAAGGATAATCCCCGCAGTGGCAACACAAAGATTGTATGTCTGCCTCCTACTGGTAGTGACGGGGATATACCCTACTGTGATAGCTGGCCGTCCAGGAGGAACCACAGGGAGAATAAAGGTAGGAATAGAATTAAATGGTCTTTAGCAGTAAAGGACAAAGTTAAGGCCCTCCTTTTCTCTGATGATGTCCTTGATTTGAGATCCAAGTTAGAGGGGGCTGATAGCAATCAAGGGACCTTAGAAATATTAGACTTCTTGGTGTCTCAGCCGAACATTTTATTGTCAACAGGAAATGATGGAATTTGTAAAAATAGCCCATGAGTGGGATGATGAATATGTCCAGCCAAAAAGAAACCTGAGGAAAAAGGGTTGCCTATTTAAAACAATCAGGAGCCATGACATTGGCTCTCTCCATTATAAGGCAAGGAAACAGTATAAAATATTACTTGCTGAGAAGAAAACAGTTTTCCATAAAAAGCAATGGAACTCTCAGTTTTGCTAGAAAATAATTATTCTTGCTTGTTCTGGAAAATGGCAAATAGCGTCTGGAACAGTGACTCTTTATATGTGGAACTAATTCTGCCTGGATGGAACATTTCACATCTCTTTAATAACTCAGTCTCCTCTGTTAGACAGGGGTCAGGATTTGACGCTTCAAATCTACCTATGTGGGCACCAGTAGCTATAGAGGAGGTGCAGGAGGCAATAGGGTCTCTGAAATATGGGAAGGCTCCAGGTTTTCAAATGCTTCCCCGATTGGTGGGAAGCCACATTGGCCAAGCTTTTTACTTTGATAAACAATACAGGTATAGTTCCTCCCCTCTGGAAATTGGGGGTTGTAGTGCCAATTTATAAGAAAGGTGATCATGCCTGTCCCCAAAATTACAGGCCCATAAATCTTCTATGCATCACTTCAAAGATTTACTCAAAATTACTCCTGGGGAGGCTGACCAAATACGTGATTGAAAATAATATTCTGGCAGATGAGCAGGCAGGATTCCAGAGCTCCAAAAGCACAATGGACCATTGCTTTGTGCTTTCTCATTTAATCGAGAAATTTAAGGTTAAGCAGGTCAATCTTTATGCTGTTTATTGCTTTCACCTCAGCTTTTGACCTTCTAAACAGAGAAAGGCTGTGGTATAAACTAGACAGACACCTATTATCCCTAATTTCTTCTTTGCATACGGATACTTCACTGCTGGTTCGCACAAATCTTAGAGGGACCCTGACAGCTCAAATCCCTACCACCCAAGGGGTTAGGAAGAGTTGACTCTTAGTCCCATTTTTGTTTAATCTCTGTATAAGCCATTTACTGGTTAAATTCCTTAACAACTATAGATATATGGCTCCTAAGATGGGGGATCGAAGAGTTTCAATATTAACGTATGCAGACGATACAGTTCCGTTATCTTCTTGTAGACTGGGTCTCACCCGATTAATGGATGATTTTGGCGCCAAATGTTTAAGGTAGGAGCTGGTCATAAACTACTACAAAACAAAGGTGATGGTCTTCTCCAGAAGCTTTAAGATAGAATAATGGTTTCTAAATAAAAATAAATTAGAACAGGTCCGGGTATTTAAATATCTGGGGGTGATCTTTCCATATAACGGTGCTTGGTCTTCACATCTGAGATCTGTAAAACAGTGAACTATTTCCTCTATTCTGCTGCTCTTACGGTTCCTCAGAACCGAGGATGGAAATTTAGTGGGTCCTGCTCTTCAGATTTTCCAAATGAAATTGATCCTACAGATTTGTTATGGTGCCCACGTATGGGTTCTTAGCAAATTGGTCACCTATTTTCTGAAGCCATTGCAAATTACGTTTTTGCGAAGACATTTGGGAGCTCCAATGGTAACATCACCCGGAATTCTAAGATTAGAGACAGGGATGATTTCCTTGGTATCTAGGATTAAATGGATATATTTTACAGTACTGGCTTAAAGTTTTTCATTTACCGTCAAAATTTTTCACAAGACAGTGTTTGGAGGAAAAAATGAAGGTGGGAGGCCATCAAAGGGATTTATAGTGGTCAGGAGTGGAACATAAAATAGGTAGCCTGGGCTTCTCAATGGATTTCTTTAGATTATATCCCTTAAAAGAAGCTTCTAAGCTTAAAAAGCACCGAATTGAAGATGTTGCGTTCCAGTCTATGAGGGCCCAGGCCTCCATTTCAAGAATATCTCCCAGTTATAAATATTGGCTCCCTAATAAACTAATTCCATCATCATACCTTGAAGGTATTACAAATGTAACCCTTAGGAAAGCCTTTACCTCTCTTAGGCTGCAGGTAATGGCGACCAAAGTTCTATATGGCCGCTATTCTGGTGTTCCGCATGAGGATCGCTTATGCATTTGTGCCCTGAACCAAGTAGAGGATTTAGTGCATTATCGTTTAAAGTGCCCTCTATATGCTTGCCCCCGAGATAAATTATTCAAACAGACAATTGCCAGTCCTGAGTGGCCCTCTCAAGGTAACAGTCATTAGCTTCACTCCGTTCCTGATCATGGTCCAGCTAACCACGATTCTGCAGGTGAGGCCGGCCTCACTTCCAGAATCATGGTTAGCTTTGAACCCTGCCAGGAATTCACCGTGGTGAACATCTGGCGGGGCTCAAACAGACGTTCGCGCGATCACAGCCACCACACCGAATCCACTGTGATTCGGTATGGTTGACTGTGTCACGTAACGTCTGAAATTACCCTAAGATTACGGCATATAAAATTGCAGGAAGACCTTTGCCCATAAGAGGTTAGTAATATGAAAACAGTAGTAGTTTATTTCTGTCTGGGTCTTCTTGTTCTATTATGTATAACTGTTTATATTATGTATGTGGTAATTTTTTTGATATTTGCTGGCAGGATACCTTTAATATATAAAAGGACAGGAGTCAAGTATTGCCAGTATGAGCTCCGAGAAGAGTAAGGCATTTTTATGTTTTGTATGGACGTCAACAATTCATGTTTAAGAAAGGGGCTTTAGGTTGTAGAGGGTATGTTTATCTACTGCTAGATAACTGTTTTACATGCTCAGTTAGGTAACATGTACTCCTGGGTAACAGTTACAAAAATCGGTGGTTGTCCAGTATGTTTTTCATATTTAAATTGTGGTCCAGGTTTAAACCTGTGGTTGGAGATGCGATGTAAACTGTGTTATGTGTAGCAGAGGTAAATGTTGCTGCCGTGGTTATTTATATTTTTTATTGAATTGTATTCTTTTGTTACCTATGGCCATGGCAATTGCCAGTACCAAATAAACTTATTATTATTATAAAAAAAGAATGGTACTTACCGACCTCTGAGGGCTTGACTGAATCGCCACCAGGCCACTGCTGCTGTGGGGGGCCTCCTGGCAGGCTCCTTTAATACAATGTATTGCCGAGCTCCCAGCTCCAGAGTACACATGTGCAAAATGGCCACCACCATTTTAGTTAAGGACAATGGCCTTTTTGCACATGCACCAACAACCCCAGTGGCCATTTTGCACATCCACGCTCTAGAAGAGGGAGCTCGACAGCACACTGCTGTGAGGGAGCCTGCCAGGAGGCCCCACCACAGCAGCAGTGGGCCAGTGAAGCTTCAATCACACCCTCTGAGGCTGGTAAGTAACACTCCAGGGTCCAGGGGATGAGGGTGGGGGGGATCCCCAACAGGGGATCCACAAATGGCAGGTCTGCTTCTGATTAATCCGTAATGGCCCGTTATGGATTAATCTGAAATGCCCATCCCTATCAGCTAGGCATACAGAGCGTTTCCCACACAGAACTCTGCCAGCCACCCCCAGTTCTTTCCTATAATTCTAGTCCTGTCCTCATCATCTGGCACAGAGCTCTTTCAGTGCACCTCAATGTACAACCCTACAGGTCCAAATGAGAAATATTTAGCTTTGCAAATTAAACTCCAAGGAAACTAATAAGCAGCTTTCTCGTTACTGACTGGACACAAACCCCAATTCTAGACTACAGCATACAGAGTACAGAGCAGTACTCACTCGCAACAGCTGAGTCATGCTTGGGGCTTGATGCTCCGTGTGCTCTTTTTCAGGGTCTGTGTCAGTTACTCCACATGCCATAGGCTCTTTTTTCACATTCTCCATTCGATATATGATGTGCTGAAAGCCAGAGGAGGAATCCATGGGCTCAATTCCATAGCTGACATTCTCAATTTGCAGCAGTCCCCTAACAATTGCATTAACACATGTCACCATGACAGTTCTTGAGGTAGTGTGGGGTGGCAGGAAAGCAAACTCGTAAAACAAAGCCAAGGGAATATAGTTACCAGGGCTTTTATGGGGTGGGGGAGAATATAGAGGAACCAAACAATAAACATTTAACAAAAAAAATAAACTACTACAAAATTGGGCCCTAATCTGACAACACAGTGCATTTTGCTTAACTTTTAGCATGTGGATTGTCGCATTACTTCATAGCAAGGAAGGAAGGCCTAGTAAGGAGGGTGCCACATTTGGAATCAAAACACTGGGATTTTCTTTCCAGCTCAGCCAACAGCTGCCTATGCATCATGGGACAAGTCACTTGAACTAGCCTGTCCTTTTAACTTTCAGCAGTGATCATCTTGTAAGAACAGCAAGGCAAGCAGCTATAGAAAGTATTTACGCTTCAAATATCAACAAATTCCTGATAAGGATATTAAATATTTTTGAAATCTCTTCACAGATTTGGCACCCAAAGCCAAAATGTTTATTTAAATTTAGATCTATCCAGGACAATAAGCACTTTAAAAACATTACAAGCATATCCAACAATTCCTGGGGATTTTCTTTTAAATCAAATATTGTTAATACTAAATGCAACTTTTTTGCAACCACAAAAGACCAGGCCCAGCTTTACTGCTAGGCAGAAGTAAGCAGAAACCTCATCTGTGAATTTAAGAGGGAGTTATTTCGCTTCCCAGCACTAAATTGATGAGGCTCAGTGAAACTGGTAAGGGGAAGGGAACCTTGGTCAATTTCACCAAACCTCTTCTGTGGGGGCTGGACTTTCTGTTCCCTGCCTTGCAGCTGGCCCTCATGAACAGCGAGCTTCATATGCAGGGATACAGGGAATCCCCTACGTTAGGGTTCCCTCTTCCTCTCTTGTCAGCTGCCAGGGGAGGAGCAGGAAACTTGCCCAGTATTTAACAGAGCCTTATGACATTAACCAGACTCCCCTTCCTCTTGTTAATTTCACTAAGCCTCAGAAGCTGGGCTACCCATTTTCTACCTGACAGCTGGCCAGGGGGGTGGAACAGGGCATTCCCTTTCCAGGAAAATTATTTATTTAAAATTTCTACCCTGCCCTTCCTCTATCTAGCCAAAAAGAAAGAAGTCTCACACTGCCTCTAGAATACGCTCAGGGTTGGGCTCCAACAGACCTCTGGGGAAGGGAATTCCATAATACTAGGGCAGCCACTGAGAACACCTCTGTGTGCTCTTGTCATATGAACAAGACTGGCAGGTGGTACTCACAAGAGAGCACTCCCAGCTGACCATAGGGGTCACAGCGAACATGGTAGGAAAGGTGGTGGGCACAAGTCATTTAGGGCTTTAGAGCACCAAACCAGCACCTTGAATCGTTCCTGGAAAGCTAGGCAGTGCAGACTGTAAAGCATAGGTGTAATGTGTTCACGGTGACCCACCCCTAAAATGGACCAGGCCACCACATTATGTACCAGCTGCAGTTTCTGAACACTCATCACACATTACAGTAATTTAGCCTTGAGATAATGAAGGCACGGATGATAGTGGCCAGCTCTGAATCAAAAAGAAAGGACCGCAGCCTCCTCACCAGATGGAGTTGGTGAAGAGTGCTCCTCACCACTGCTGCAACCTGATGTTCCCGTCCCAGCAAGGGGCCAGAAGCACTCCAAGGCTGTGAACCTGGCTAACCAGCGGGGGACGGACCCCCTCAATGGGAGGGGTCTCAATTCCCTCCAAGTCACAAGGTCAGCCAACCATCACCACTTCAGTCTTGTCTGGATTCAGCTTCAATTGGCTCACCCTCATCCAGTCTGGGTCAGATGAAAGAGAAGGGTACAGCTGGATGTCATCAGCATACTGATGGCACTTCACGCCAAACCCATAAATGATGTCACCCAGTGGCCTCAGATACACATTGAACAAGAGGGGAGACAGGATGGAACCCTGATGGACACATAAGAAGGTCCTGCAGGGACAGTGACCAATATCCCATCACCCCCCGCTGTGTCCTCCCTGAGAAGAATGAACAGAACCACTCAAGACCAGTCCCATGCACCCCTGCCAGGTCCTGCAGTCATGTCAACACCACCTTATTATCAACCATAACAAAAGGTCAATGAAAGGTCTAACAAGATCAACAGGGCACAGTTCCCTTTGTCAATCTCCAGGCATAGATCATCGACCAAGACCAGAAGCACAGTTTTGGTGCTACATTCCAGATGAAAGCCTGACTGAAAGGGGTCCAGGAATCCAATAGCGTAGAGATGAGTCTGAAGCTGCTAGGCAACCACCCATTCAATAGCTTTCCCTAAAGGGAAGGTTACAGACAGGGTGATTGAAATCTGGCCAGGGAGTCAGTGTACAAAGATGATTTATTGAGTAGGGGCTGGACAACTGCGATTTTAAGGGTGGGACTCCCTACTCTCTGCCTGCCATTGATTACTTAGAGCTTTGGTGAAATTTAATTTATTTATTTATTAAAACATTTGATATCCCGTCCCTCCTGCCAAAAGGCAGCTCGGGGCGGCTTACAGTATATAAAAACACTCATAAAACAACAACATAAACATAAAACATGTAAAAAGGGGGGAGAAGAGGGAAAAAAGGGAGGGAGGAGGAGGGAAAGGAGGGGGGGCAGGGATTGATTATGCTCTCTTTCCTGCCCCCAATTTCACCATGCTTCTAAGACACCATTCTTCAATAGGAGGCCTGGGGCCCAAATCCAGCCCTTTAAACCCGTTCTGGTTCTACACTTTAAGCTGCAGTTGTTGAAATATGAGCCACACCCTGCTGCCTCTCACTCCTCCCTATCAGACTGGATGAGAGGAGGAGAATGTGAGCAACTCATGTCCAATTGGCCAAATGATAAGCCCCATCACATTTATTTCTTCAGGTCTGGGCCACAGTGGCAGTGGCTCAGGCTCAAGGGCCTTGGTAAGAGAAGGCTATTCCTCTTAGCTCCCCAGTCAGGAAGGTGAAGCGGAGAATAAACCCCCACCCATCCAAAACGTAAATGCAAAACATGAAAAACTGTGGGATTTTCTGTGTGTCCACGTCAAAGACTCCCACCCGGCTCCTCTTGTTAGTTCCTCTTTGCTCCACATCATTCCCTCACCCTCCAATCCTGCCCCTACTTGCCTCCTTCTCACTCATCCTTTTGCCTTGCCCACTTCACTCTGCTTCTTTCCCTGCCTCATGCCCAGTCCTTCTCCCACCAGCTTCTTCCCAATACCCAGAAATGTGCGTGTTTACTTTTATGCAAATTATCATTTGGACCACAAAGTAATATCCTTTTAAAAATCCAGTCCATCATGAATGATTGAGTAACCCTGTTTTAAGGCATTCTACACAAGCTGGACACCCACTCCTACAAGCTATACAGGTGTGTAGCACTCCAGGTTCCCTGCTTAACAGCCATGTGGGAAGCAGAGCATTTCTCCTGGAGAGCTTGGGAAGGAGAAACTCTGAGACTTTCCCATTCTACAGTTGATGAATGTGGTTGCCTCATTCACCAGCTGTTTAATAGGGCATACTGCAGCACTTGAGCAGGGAGAGGGCGTGCTAGGGCCCAGCATTCCCTCCCTTCAGCCCCCTCAACTTAGTGATGGCTCCTGGCATTTTGCCTAGAGGGACAGAACATCTAAAGCCCCCCTGGCTGGCACGCACGCATGCACACACGCACATACATGACTGTGCTAAGCATCTTTCTAGCAGCCCAGAAGCAACAGGTGATATGCAGCTTTCAGGCATTCCAGTCTTAACAATGCAGGGCTGTGACTCAGCTGAATACAAGGAAATTTCTGTTACCTGAGTCCAAAGCAAGTACTAACAGCTGCAGTGGAACCTGGTATCCCTTCCACATATCCCTGGTACTGGCAATGATTCTAAAGAAGACATAAATTGATAACAAACATTTCATTATTATATAGATATGAAAAAACACACACACGAGCCTTCTGCATCGAAAGCTGCTACCATTGGCTTTGCTCACTATAATATTAAAATGAAGGATTCTCCCTCTCTGTGCTAATGAAACACACCCCAAAGAAGTGTCACACTTGGGCTTATGCTCCGCACAGGATGATACCATTCGGTGGACTAATATGGAGTTTAATACAAAGGCCCCACTCAGCCCAGGACCATCAGCCCTCCTACAAAGAGTGGGGTTTTTATTTTCTTTTTTGCTAGGAGTCCCATCCACCCTGGCCCACAGTAGTGGGTTCATTTCACAACCCCTCAATGTAAGCAATTCAGTACTGAAGAAGCATTTATTCTGATGCCCCACCCACTCAGTTTTCTAAATTACCTTCATGGTAGCAGCTGGGAGTCTGTTACACTCTGCACTAAAAGCAAAAGTCTAACTTAATGCCCGTTACAACATTAAACAAGCAGGGCTCAGAAACGCTGTTGTTGTAACCAAGCTAACCAAATTTAAAGTTGAATGTCCCCCCAGCCCCAATAAATAGTTTCAGTTCAGCACTTCAGTGTTGTTGCAAGTCAATGTATCATCCAGCCCTTTAAAAGGGAAGTGCAATCTATTCCTCCATTTCCATGAAAGTCAGTTTGGATGATAAGCCATTTGGCTTGTGTACAGCTTTTCTCCAGCCATCAAGAGGCCAGCCCCTACTATTATTGCCAGCACATGCTCTGCTGCCTTAATTTTTTCAATCCCTGAGTAGGCATTGTCTGGAAGGCAGAATAATGGCAGATGAAAGCTACTAAAGTTTGGCTTCCCATGAGATCCCAGGACAGGACTTGGATTAGCTTTTTATTTATTTTATTTATTTATTTCTACAATTTATACCCCACCCCTCCTGAAAAACAGCTCGGGGCGGCTTCCAACAATATAAAAATACATAAAAACAAGTATAAAACAATTTAAAACAATCAACAATTTAAATATTTAAAACAGGGTCCCGGGAATTAAAACAGTAAACAGGATAGAGAAGGAAAAACATAACCCTAACCCCCCCTTCCACCCCCCCACCCCCAAAGGCCTGGGCGAACAGCCAGGTTTTACAACACCGCTGGAATGACAACAGGCTTGGGGCCAGGCGAGCTTCCCCCGGAAGGGAGTTCCAAAGGCGCGGCCCAGCCACCGAGAATGCCCTCTCCATTGTGGTCCCCTGCTTTACGCGGGGAACCTTCAGGAAGGCACCCCCGGCGGACCGCAGGAGCCACTCTGGGGTGCGGAGGGCGAGGCGGTCCCTGAGGTACAAGGGGCCCAGACCATGAAGGGCCTTATAGATCAACACCAAAACCTTGAACCTAGCTCGGCACGCTATTGGCAACCAGTGCAGAGTCAGGAGCACAGGTGTAATGTGCTACCGACGACCTGTCCCCGTAAGGAGACGAGCCTCCGCATTCTGCACTAGCTGCAGCCTCCGAACCAGGAACAAGGGAAGCCCCACGTAGAGCGCATTGCAGTAGTCCAGCCTCGAGGTGACGAAGGCATGGATGAGGGAGGCCAGGTCCGGGCCGGAGACGAACGGACACAGCCTACGCACCAGATACAACTGGCAGAAGGCAGCCTTAGTGACTGCCTCCACCTGCCGCTCCAGGCGCAGGATCGCGTCCAATATCACCCCCAGACTCCGGAGCCACTGCCTCCCTCACTCTCCCCACCATCATCACCTCCGTCTTATCGGGGTTGAGCTTCAGTCTGCTCTGCCGCATCCATTCCGCCACGGCCTCCAAACATTGGGATAGCAACGAGACAGCCGGGTCTGGGTCAGTTGAAAAAGAGAGGTACAGCTGAGTATCATCAGCATATTGGTGACACTGCACCCCGAACCCTCTCACGACTTCCCTCAAGGGCTGCATGTATACATTAAATAATAACGGAGACAGGATAGAACCCTGCAGAACGCCGCATGATAAGGCGCGGGGGCACGATGTCTCATCCCCCAGCACCACCCGCTGGCTTCTCACAGAGAGGAATGAACGGAACCATTCAAGAACAGTCCCGTCCAGACCCCCCAGGTCACGCAGCCGCCTCAACAGCAGCCCATGGTCCACGGTATCAAAAGCAGCCGAGAGATCTAGCAGGATGAGAAATGTCGAACATCCTGCAGCCATCTCCCGGCGGAGGTCGTCTACCAAGGCCTTTTCACAAGAGGATACATTACAGAGTAGCAATTCCAGTCATGGAGAGCTAAGCACCATGTCACAGACACACACAACACCGGAGACAGTTACAGCAATGTGCATCACAAACTCTGCACACCTGCTTGACCCATTTCAGAAGCCAGCAGAGTAACCATCTCATTCTGTGGCACACACAACACTTGCTGCATTAGAGCTCTAACTAGAAGCCATTCTAGTGAGCCCATTTCTGGAGATTATTGGAGTTGTCAGGTGGATGAAGTAATTTGTTCTTGGCCTCATGCCTCACAAATCACTGAAAGTATGTAATAATCCCTCAGAGCCACCATGCTTCCAAGATCCTTCTGTCAAATTAAAACTCGAGTGCAGACACAGCACAAAGCACAGCACAGCCTTCTCACAAAAAGTTTCAAAATTGCAACTTCGAGCTGCTCCATTTTTAATGTTAAGACAGTCTATCATAACATATGCACAGAATGTGCCTGTGTGTCTGCTCATCTTCCAGAGACAAGCAAGATTTTTTTTCTTATTTGGCCAGCCATTTGGCAGGAGCTAAGAGGTTTTTTGGGAGGTTTGGGATGATGGTTTTAACTGGTTTTATTTATTGTTTATGATTTTGTAGGTTGTAACTCACCCTGAACCCTTGGGATAGAGGGGGAGGATAATAAGTTGCGTTTAAATAAATAAAAAAGAACAAGTGCATGGGCAAGAGGGAAGCAAGTAAAAGGATTGTTTTACAAAACCTGGCACATTTGCCCTTATTCCACAAAACAAGGTAATGGGCTATATACTGGTGTTTCCATAGACTCATGGAACTGGAAGGGACCTTGAAAGTCATCAAGTCCAGCCTCCTATATGGTGTGGGATCTGCCATGCCATGCCTCGATTATCCCAGACATATGTTACTCCAGACTCTTTTTAAAACCCTCCAAACAGGGAGAATTCACAACTACTCTAGGCAACCTGTTCCACTGCCTGACCATCCAGTCAGGAAGCATTTACTCAGGTTCAGACTCTGGGAGCTTTCACACATGCAGGAATGCATCCTTCGAAGGTCTGGAGAGGGGATGTGCATGCAAATCAGGTACGTCTTTGATCACGATGGAATGCCCAGGGTCGCATGACTGAAGTTTTTATGCGCATTCAGAAAGGTGACTGGCCGAGCTGCAGCTCAGTCAATCGCCCTTGTAAGTGCACATAAAAGCTTCAATCACACACCTCTGAACATCCCCACATGATCAAAGATGTGCCCGATTTGCATGTGCATCCCCTCTCCGGACCTTCAAAAGGATACATTCCTACATGTGTGAAAGCATCCTAAATCTGCCTTTCACTCCATTGTACTGTTCTCCATAGCAAGGGGGAATAAGTTGTTCTCCATCTTCTTTATGGCAGACTTTCAAATATTTGGAAACTTATATCCCCCTCACTTAGGGTATTTTCAGACGTTATGAGATCACACTCAACCACAGTGAACCATGGTTAATCTCGCGGTGGGGCCAAAGCGCCCTGAACGTCTGTTTCGTGGGCGCCAGATGTTCACCACAGTCAATACCCACATGGGGTCAAAATCAACCACACTTCCGGAGCTCCCCCCCCCCCCGGACCATCTCCGAAAGTGTGATCAAAGAGATTCCCGACGGGAACCAACAAAAAGTAACATCTGGCCGGCAACCACTGGCTGGAATCAAGGAAATGATTTCCAGTCGGGGACAAAGCATGCAGTGTCGCTGCCAGGCAACCAGTAACAACGCAGGCCGGGGAGGGAGATTTAAATGGCACACAGCAGCAGCCGGGACGAGCCGTCCCGGCGCCTTCCAGGTGCTTTGACCACGGCCCGGCCCGGGATCGGCATAACGTCTGTTGCGCTGCCTCGGGCCATGATCTGGCGTCCCGATTCCCTGCCGTGGCCCCGGTCCCATCACATCTGTTCGGGGCTTCTTTTGACCACGGGGAGTGGTTGTTCGGTTCACCCCCGCTGGGAATCCACTGTGGTGAATCGGGGCCGCGTAACGTCTGAAATCACCCTTAGTCTTCCAAGCTAAACATACCCAGTTCCTACAAACCCTCCTCAAGATTTATTGTTTTTGTTGTTCTCATCCACATTCTCTTCAATTGTCTGTGTCCTTCTTAAAAATGAGGTGCCGAAAACTAAACCCAATGCACCAGCTGAGGCCTAACCAGAGGTGAGTCCTCAAGACCCACCTGTTCCTCACTGCCTTTCCCAATCCCTGATAGACGTTCCCATATACCTACTGTCTGCCCGCCTCTGCAGACTGCTGCAACCTGACTGTAACCAAGCCAAGCACACGCACCTGAGTCTTCACACCTGCTTGAATGTTTGTCTGTCTTCTCCCCTGTCTCTCCCACTGTCCCCCCTCCCTGTCTCCCCCTCGTCTTTTAGATTGTAAGCCACAGGCAGGGACTGCGTCTATTTCTATGTTCTGTACAGCACCAGGTCACACGACTGGCGCTATATAAATAAATAATAATAATAATAATAATGATGACTTCTTGTGTCTTGCATAAAATGCTTCTGATAAATTAGCCTTTTTCGCAACAGCATCACACCGATGACTCATGTGACCCACTACTCCTAGATCTTTACTCTGCAGTGCTACTACTGATCCAGCTATTCCCCCATTTTGTTTATGCTTTTGATTTTTCTTCCCTATCTGTATTGCCTTACACTTGTCCTTATTGAATTTCGTTTTATTGTTTATAGCCCAGTTCTCCAGCTTATGCTCATTTTGAAATTTTTATCCCATCATCCAAAGTGTCTTCAGACCCTCTCAGTTCTGCGGTCAGGATATCTTTCATTGAACAAATATCTGTTGGTAAGAGTTTGGAAGCTTTTGGGCCACACGGAACCCTTCCTTGGGCAAGAAAAATTGAAAATTATATACCGAGCAATGCAATTTCATGTATTTTATATATGTGCTACTGTCAAAGGCGGAAGCCGAAACGTTTAGCTCCAACTTCAGCATCAGCTTTTTATCTTTCCATCTACCTGTGTTTATCGATCTACATCTACAAAAAATATTATTAAATTATTGACTGACTGCATCCTCCTGGGATCCAGAGCTTCCTTGAGAGTTGTGCTGTTCAGTTGCTTTCCAAGTCTCTCTCTCTATACACACACACACACACCTATTCTGTATTGCTCAGTTTACAATTCTGATCTTTAACTTCAAGCAGTTTAAAAGCGCCTTATGCAGCTACATTGGTCTCTTCGGATTTTTCCTATCTATCCCCCTTGCATGGGAATGCCTTATAATTGAGCTCCTAATACATTTCCCTTTAGGAGCCAGCAGCCATCTTTAACTCCTATGTCTCGTAATGTCTGTCCATGAAACATTATCCACTATAACATGCCCCCACCTTTCAATTTAGTGTTCGTGCTTCGCTCTATTTATGGCTTTCTTCTCTTAGGAACATGAATTTCATAATCACTTTCTTCCAAGTTTACAGCTACTTTCAACCCATCGCCACCTTCTCTCTGTTGGTCAACACCAGATCTAAAACAGATGACCTCCTAGTTGGTTTTTCAGCCTTTTGAAGCAGAAACATGTATCTTCTACATACATGTTAAGAACTTGTTAGAGGTCCGTTTACCATATTCAGAGACCAAAATAACCCACAATTTAACAGCGTAGTTAAACGCAAAGATTAACAAACCTAAGCTCCAAAAAACATTAAAATTGTACGTTAAGTCCTCTGCCTTAACTGATGCACAATGTAAGCAGTAAAGATGTTGTAGAGTCTCACATATTGTACTTGTTTATAACGTGGGCTCCAGGCACCCAACACTTTCCCATGGTCTTTCTCCTCTAATCTTCTTCCTCTGCAGGTTGGGGCAACATTGAAGCCGAGAACAGCAAGCTGCTTCCTGCCCCTCTTTGACCCCACATCATGTTGTATGAATGATGATGACGATGATGAATGCTCTCTGTAGAATACTTGTTTACAGAGGAATACTCCTTCAACATTACCCAACCACAGCCGCAGCCACAATCTTAGTGTCATGACAGCATTGGGGCAGGAGGCAGCAAGATAGTCCCTACCCCACAACTGTCTCCAATCCTGGATTAGTCTGTACAGTGCAAGACCAATCATTATGTGCATGCAGACAGGGGTGGGGGTGGGAAGGACAGCAGCCTCACCCTCCCTGTTGTAACCAGCCTCAATAAACAGCAAGCTGCCCCCTGCTATCTCCAGCTTCAGTGTTACCCTCAACCTGTAAGGGAAGAGGATTGGGCCTGAAAAATGAAGACTCAGGCTGCTTTCAGGCCTGCCCCCTCCCCCCCCCCCATGCATATCCTGGCTGCAGGAGGGAACACACAAGCCAGGATATGTGCGGAGTTCAGCCAGTCTGAAAGCCCTCCCCTCCCCCGTGCACGCACAGCTTTGCTGTCAAACACCTGCTCTGTAGCTGCGTGTTTGTGTCAGCAAAGCCGCGTGGAGGGGCTTTCAGACCGGCCAAACTCCGCGCATATCCTAACTTGCGCATTCCCTCCTGCAGCCAAAATATGTGTGGTGGGGGCAGGTCTGAAACTGGCCAAAGTGTAGTTGCATGGAGCCCAAAATATTATTACTATTTTTATTATTATTTATATAGCGCCCGACAATCAATAGTTATCAACAAGTTCCTGCCCTAGGGGGCTTACAATCCAAGACAGACAAGGGAGGGGGAGATAAACATCAGGAGAGACAAGGATACATCCATGAGGTTAAAAAGTTGTAGGTGCATGTGTTTAACTTGGTTACAGGGAACTAACTTAGTAACTGAGCTACAGGGAGAGTTGGGGGGGGGGGGGGGGGG
>QEPC01006523.1:1363230-1377152 GCA_003113815.1 Sphenodon punctatus | reverse complement strand
CCGCTGTCCCCTCTCCTTGTCTCCCCCTCCTTGTCTTTTAGATTGTAAGCCACAGGTAGGGACCGCAGCTGATTATATGTTCTGTACAGCGCCAGGTTGTTACTGGCGCTTTATAAATGTTTAATAATAATAATAATAATAATAAATAGGGTAGGGAGAGGGTTGAGAAGCAATAACAAGGTGAAGTTCATCCGTTTTGTTGTTGAAGAAGGAGAAGAAGACTAGGTCAAGGGAGTGGCTGTCACAATGCGTCGGGCAGTCTGTCCACAAGCCAAGTTACAACCAAGAATAATATGCAAGACTGTACGTCTTTACTGCTTCCATGATGCATTAGGCGGAGGCTTTAACATGCAATTTCCACCCCTCCTTCTCCCAGCTCCACTCACCCAGATCGACACAGATACCCCCCACCTCAGCAGCCCATTCCCAGACCCCTCCCCCACTCACCTAGGTTACATTCCCCAAAAATAGCTGCTAGTCAACCTATCCTCCAGAAACTTGACAATCCTGTGTAGTTCACTGACCTTGAGCACATCTTCTGGTAACAAATTCCATAACTTAGTTGTGTGTTGAGTGAAAATACACTTTCTTTTATGTGTTTTAAATCTGCTGCTTGCTAGTTTAATGGTCGGTCCCCTAGTTCTATTACTATTGGAGACAGTGAATAACAGTTCCCTATTTACTTGTTCCACACCACTCATGATTTTATAAACTTCTATCAAATCCCCTCTCAATTGTCTCTTCTCCAAGCTGAAGAGCCCCAACCTGTCTAGCCTCTTTTCATAAGTGAGCCATTCCATACCATTCATCATTTTTGTTGCCCTTCTCTGTATCTTCTCTGTTTCAACTACATCTTTTTTGAGATGGGGCGACCAGAACTGTACACAATATTCAAGGTGCAATCGCACCATAGATTGGTGTCATTATGATATTTTCAGTTTTATGTTCTATCCCTCTGCAAATAATTCCTAACATTGTTTGCTTTTTTGACTGCAGCTGCACACTGAGCAGAGGATTTCAATGTATTGTCCACAATGACTCCAAGGTCCTTTTTTCTGAGTGGTAACTCCTCATTCAGAACCCATCATTGTGTACATGTAGTTTGGAATGTTTTTCCTTATTAATTATTTATTATTATTATTATTATTATTATTAAGCATTTATATAGCACCAGCAATGTATCTGGCACTTTACAATTTTAAAAGACAGACTTGGTCCCTGCCCTAGCAGGCTTACAATCTAAGAGAGACAAAGGGGGGTGGAAACAAAGGAAGAGACGAGGATACATACACGAACTTATGAGGTCTCAGGTGCAAGTGCTTGGCTTAGTTACAAAAGTATAGTTACTCATTTAATGTTACACAAGATATGATGATTCAGGATAAGTCAGCAAGAGGGTGAGGGAAACGAGGAGCCAGGGAAAGCTTGACCGACGAGGTGGGTTTTGAGGAGCGATTTGAAGATTTGGAGGGAGGGAGCAGAGCGAATGTGTTCAGGGAGGGAGTTCTAGGCATGGGGGACTGCCAGGAAAAAGGGGCGGATGTGTTTTGAGGAGCAGGGGTGCCACGAGCAGGTAAGGGTGGTGGCAGAGGAGCTCTGGGACAGGAGTGTAGCAGAAAATGAGTGCTGAGAGATAGGGGGGAGCAAGACCATGAAGAGCCTTGTAGGTAAAAAACAGGTGTTTCTGCATAATACGTTCAGGAAGAGGGAGCCAGTGGAGAGAGGAGAGGAGGGGCTGTACGTGGTCAAAGTCACGGGCAAGGTGGATGNCATGAACAACTAGGGAAAGCCTGATGAAGAGGTAGGTTTTCTGGAGAGTTTTGAAAAGTGGGAGGGGGGGGGAGGAGGAAGCAGAATGAATGTATCCAGGGAGGGAGATCCAGGCATGAGTGGCAGCAAGAGAGATGGGGCGAAGATGTTTAGAGAGGGGGGTCAAAAGCAGGCAAGGGTGAGGGGCAAAGAGGAACCAAGCTCCTGGGCAGGAGTGTGGTGGGATACTAGAGCAGAGAGTTATGCAGGAGTACGGTCATGAAGAGCCGTGAAGGTGAAGGCCAGGAGCTTGTGCTGAATGCATTCCCATAGAGAAAGCCGGTGTAGGGCAGAGAGGAGGGGCGGAATGTGGTCAAAGCAATGGGCAAGGTGGATGACTTTCACAGCAGAGCGCTGAACAGAGATGAGGGGAGTGAGAGATCAGAGCAGGGGAGACCAGTAAAGAGGAAGTTACAGTAATCAAGGTAAGAGAGGACTAGAGCATGGATTAGGGTTTTTGGGAGACTGTAGGGCAGGGCCGGATTTTAGCAATATTATACAGAGCAAAGCAACAGGATGTGGAAGCAGCGTAAAGGACAGGGAGGCGTCAAAGATGAATCCCAGGCTACATGCCTGAGGGACAGGCTGGATGGAGACACCCTCAATGGAAATTGAGAACGAAGTAGGAGGGGAAAATTGTGGGGGAAGGGGGAGAGATGATGAGTTCAGTCTTGGCCATATTAAGCTTGAGTTAGTGGCGAGACATCCAAGCAGAGATGTCAGAGACAGTCAACAATACAAATAGAGGGGGACAGTGCAGGAGTGGAGAAATAGAGTTGCGTGTCATCAGTATACAGGCGATACTGGAAGCAGTGGTTTCATTTACCCAGTAAAGGGAGAAGAGAAGAGGGCCCAGGACACAGCCTTGGGGAACTCTCACAGAGAAGGGAAGCAACATAGAGGAGGTACCAGCAAGAGAAACATTGAAGGAGTGGTTTGAGAGATACAAAGAGAACCAGTCGAGAATGGAGTCCTGGAAACCAAGTTAGCATAGCGAATCAAGGACGCAGCCATGGTTGACAGTGTCAAAGGCGGCAGAGAGATCAAGGACGACAAGAATGAAGCAGAGGCCCTTAGGCTGCATTCCCACTTGCAGTGGCAGCAGCAGGAGGGGCGAGGAAAATTGCAGCGGCGCGAAGGAGTCTGTCGACGGGAAAAGAATCAGTGTGAATGGGGATCTGCCGCGTCTTCCCTCTCCCCTCCTGTTGCTGCCACTGCCACCGCAGGTGAGAATACAGCCTTAGATGTAGCTAAGAGAAGGTCATTGATGATTTTGGCGGGGGGCAGTCTCAGTCAAGTGGAGAGGGTGGAAGGGGGGGATCAAGGGATGAATTTGAAAAGAGGAAATCAAGACAGCACAGACAGCCTGCTTGAGGCGCTTGGAAGCTAAGGGTAGGAGTGAGATGGGGAGATAGCTCGAAGGGTCGGAGGGGTCAAGAGTAGCCGCCTTGAGGATAAGGGAGACAGTAGTGTGTTTGAAACCGGATGGAAAAGACCCAGTAGAGAGGGAGAGATTGATGATGTGCAACAGGACGGCACAGTAGTGGGGGCAATCGCAGTTAGGAGGCAAGAGGGGATGGGATAAAGAGGGCAGGTGGAGGGGCTGGATGAAGAGAGGAGGAATGTGACCACATCAAGGAAAGCTAGGGAGAAGGAGGAGAGAAGAGAGGCAGGAGGGGGAATAGCAGGGAAGGAAATCCCCCAGAAGGCATTGCAGCACCCAGAAGCTCCCAGCAGGCATTGCAGCGCCCAGAAAGGCCCCAGCAGGCATTGCAGTGCCCAGAAGCCCCCAGCAGGCATTGCAGCGCCCAGAAAGCCCCTCCAGGTGAGCAGGGCCCCACCCCATAGCCACAAGCCAAAGGTGCACGCCCGCGCCCAGAAAGCCCCAGCAGGCATTGCAGCACCCAGAAATCCCCCAGCAGGCATTGCAGCGCCCAGAAGCCCCCAGCAGGCATTGCAGCGCCCAGAAAGCCCCCAGCAGGCATTGCAGCGCCCAGAAAGCCCCTCCAGGTGAGCAGGGCCCCACCCCATAGCCACAAGCCAAAGGTGCACGCCCGCGCCCAGCGGGCGGCAGCCCTTGGGCGGCGACAAAAGGGCGCTGGCCGTTTTGTGGCCGTTGTGCGGCCGGAGCGAGGACAGCGAGGGGCCACCCCCCTGACAGCACGCACACGACACCTGCAGGCCTGGACTCCCCCCGATACTGAACAGGTAATACCTATGATGCCTCCCTATACCTCCCTCACCTCCTCGCCCTCTCTCACCTCCCTCCTTCTAGCCTCTCTCACGCACCCCCTCCTTCTCCCTCTCCCTTCACCAGCAGCCTTTCTCCAGCCAACCTACCCCTTATCCTCACCCACGCCCATCCCCCCTCCCCACCCTCATCCCCCCTTACCCATTCCCCCTAGGCCCAAACCCGCGACACCCAGGTGTTCCACAGACCATTGTGGCCAATACGAGGCCGGTGCACGACTCCCACCCCGCAAACCCGGCCGTTCCCCATCCCCCAACCTCATCCGCATCCCCTGCCTTCCCAAACACCAATTGCCTTTTTCCTGCTCCCTCTGGAACTGCCGCTCGTCCGTGGCTAAAGCTCCCTTCATCCACGATCTCTTCCTCTCTCGCCCCTTTCAACTCCTGGCTCTTACGGAAACCTGGATCACGCCCTCCAACTCTGTTACCCCGGCTGCTCTATCCTCCGGGGGCCTGTCGTTCTCTCACCGCCCCCGCCCTGAGGGCCTGGGTGGTGGTGTGGGCTTGCTCCTTGCTAAGCACTGCCAATTCAAAACCCTCTCCCCTCCCCCCTCCTCCTCCTTCCCTTCCTTTGAGGCCCACTCTGTGCGCTTATACTCCCCTCTACACCTTCGGGTTGCTGTCATCTACCGCCCCCCGGGTTCCCTCTCCTCTTTCCTCCCGGACTTTGAATCCTGGCTCACCTTCTTCCTCTCCGATGATATCCCCACTCTTATCCTTGGTGATTTCAACATTCACGTTGACACGCCCTCCGCCCCCTCTGTTTCCCGCTTTCTCTCTCTCGCTTCCTCCTTTAATCTCCGACTCTGGACCGACTCCCCCACTCATACTGACGGCCATTCCCTCGACCTCGTCTTCACTCGAAACTGTTCTCTAACTGACCTCTCCTTTGACCCCTTCCCTAGTTCTGATCACTTCCTCGGCTCCTTCAGCCTTTCCCACCGACCCCCCTCCGCCTCCCCCTCTATGCGCCCCTTCCGCAATATGCAGGCCCTTACTCCCTCGGAGTTTGCCGCACATCTTTCCCCCCTTCTCCCCCCCGTTTTCGCCTCCTCCTCCCCTGACTCTGCTGTCTCTGCTCTCAACGCTTCTCTCTCCTCGACCCTTGACTCTCTTGCCCCCCCCTCTGCTCGCCCCGTCCGCCCCCTCGACCCCCGCCCCTGGCTTACCCCTGCCATCCGCTACCTCCGCTCCTGCGCCCGGGCTGCCGAACGCCTCTGGCGCAAATCCCGCTCCCTCCCTGACTTCCTCCATTACAAATTCTCCCTCTCCTCCCTCTCCTCGGCTATCTCCCTAGCTAGGCATCGCTATTATGCCTCTAGGATCGAATCTTTCTCCCGCGACCCTCGCCGCCTTTTCTCTACTTTCGACTCCCTTCTCAAACCCCCCTGCCCTCCTCCGCCCTCTTCCCTTGCTGCTCAGGATCTTGCGTCGTTCTTCACCTCCAAGATTGACAAGATCCGTCGGGATATTGCCTCCCTCCACCCCCCGCCCCCCTCCCTCCTCGCATCCTTCCCTCCTGCCTCTCTCCAGGAAATCTCTGCTCTTCTCTCTTCATCCAACCCCTCCACCTGCCCCCTTGACCCGATCCCCTCCCGCCTCCTGACCTCTATTGCTCCCACTGTCGCTCCCCCCCTTCTGCATGTTGTCAATCTCTCCCTTTCCACAGGCTCCTTCCCCTCTGCCTTCAAACATGCCACTGTCTCCCCCATCCTCAAAAAGCCTACCCTGGACCCTTTCGATCCCTCTAGTTACCGGCCGGTCTCCCTCCTTCCCTTTGCTTCGAAGCTCCTGGAACGTGTCGTCTACTCCCGCTGCCTGAACCTCCTCTCTGCCAACTCCTCCCTCGACCCTCTCCAGTCCGGCTTCCGCCCCCTCCACTCTACTGAAACTGCCCTGGCCAAGATCACCAATGATCTACTTGTCGCTAAATCGAAGCGCCACTACTCCGTTCTTGTCCTCCTTGACCTCTCTGCTGCCTTTGACACTGTCGACCACTCGCTCCTCTTGGACTCGCTTTACTCTTTGGGCTTCCGTGGCTCTGTCTTTGACTGGTTCTCCTCCTACCTCTCTGACCGCTCCTTTAATGTCTCCCTCCCCGAGTCGACCTCCCCCTCCCTTCCCCTCTCGGTTGGGGTTCCCCAAGGTTCTGTCCTTGGCCCTCTCCTCTTCTCTATCTACACCCGGTCCCTTGGTGAAATTATTGCCTCCCACGGGTTCCAATACCATCTCTATGCTGATGACACCCAACTCTATCTCTCTACCCCCTCTCTCTCCTCCTCTGTCCGCTCACGCCTCGTCGACTGCCTCTCTGATATCTCCGCCTGGATGTCCCGACGCCAACTCAAACTGAACATGGCCAAGACTGAACTCCTCATTTTTCCTCCCTCCCCCTCCTCTCCCTCTGACCTGACCGTCTGCATTGACGGGGTCACCATCCGTCCTGTTCTCCGTGCCCGCAGCTTGGGCTTCATTTTTGACACGCACCTCTCCTTTAAACCTTACATTGACTCTGTGGCCAAATCCTGCCGATTCGCTCTCCTCAACATTGCCCGCATTCGCCCCTTTCTATCTGTCTCCTCGGCCAAAATCCTTGTTCATGCCATGGTTATCTCTCGCCTCGACTACTGCAACCTCCTCCTTGCTGGCCTCCCTCGCTCCCACCTGTCCCCCCTTGTGGCGATCCAAAACTCTGCCGCCAAGGTCATTCACTCTGCCCGTCGCTTCGACCATGTGACGCCTCTCCTCCTCTCCCTTCACTGGCTCCCCCTTCCGGAACGTATCCTGTTCAAACTCCTGGTTTTCACGTTCAAATCGCTCCATGACCAAGCTCCCCCTTACCTCTCGGACCTAATCGCCCTACGCGCTCCTGCGCGCGCTCTCCGCTCTTCCGCTGTCCCCTCCCTCGCTCTCCCTCGCTTCTCCTGCTCGCCCAACCGCCTTCGTCCCTTCTCCCTCGCTGCCCCGCATGCCTGGAACTCCCTCCCTGCCGACGTCCGCCTCGCCTCCTCCCTCCGCTCCTTCAAATCCCTCCTCAAGACCCACCTTTTCCATGCTGCCTTTCCCAATGCCCTCTAGTCTTTCCCCTTGCTCTTACTGTCGGCCCTCCTCTGCTGACTGCTGCTACCGACCACCTTGTAACCAAGCCAAGTACACGCGCCTGAGACTTCGCATCCGCCTGAATGTTTGTTTGTCTTCTCCCATGTCTCTCCCGCTGTCCCCTCTCCTTGTCTCCCCCTCCTTGTCTTTTAGATTGTAAGCCACAGGTAGGGACCGCAGCTGATTATATGTTCTGTACAGCGCCAGGTTGTTACTGGCGCTTTATAAATGTTTAATAATAATAATAATAATAATAAATAGGGTAGGGAGAGGGTTGAGAAGCAATAACAAGGTGAAGTTCATCCGTTTTGTTGTTGAAGAAGGAGAAGAAGACTAGGTCAAGGGAGTGGCTGTCACAATGCGTCGGGCAGTCTGTCCACAAGCCAAGTTACAACCAAGAATAATATGCAAGACTGTACGTCTTTACTGCTTCCATGATGCATTAGGCGGAGGCTTTAACATGCAATTTCCACCCCTCCTTCTCCCAGCTCCACTCACCCAGATCGACACAGATACCCCCCACCTCAGCAGCCCATTCCCAGACCCCTCCCCCACTCACCTAGGTTACATTCCCCAAAAATAGCTGCTAGTCAACCTATCCTCCAGAAACTTGACAATCCTGTGTAGTTCACTGACCTTGAGCACATCTTCTGGTAACAAATTCCATAACTTAGTTGTGTGTTGAGTGAAAATACACTTTCTTTTATGTGTTTTAAATCTGCTGCTTGCTAGTTTAATGGTCGGTCCCCTAGTTCTATTACTATTGGAGACAGTGAATAACAGTTCCCTATTTACTTGTTCCACACCACTCATGATTTTATAAACTTCTATCAAATCCCCTCTCAATTGTCTCTTCTCCAAGCTGAAGAGCCCCAACCTGTCTAGCCTCTTTTCATAAGTGAGCCATTCCATACCATTCATCATTTTTGTTGCCCTTCTCTGTATCTTCTCTGTTTCAACTACATCTTTTTTGAGATGGGGCGACCAGAACTGTACACAATATTCAAGGTGCAATCGCACCATAGATTGGTGTCATTATGATATTTTCAGTTTTATGTTCTATCCCTCTGCAAATAATTCCTAACATTGTTTGCTTTTTTGACTGCAGCTGCACACTGAGCCGAGGATTTCAATGTATTGTCCACAATGACTCCAAGGTCCTTTTTTCTGAGTGGTAACTCCTCATTCAGAACCCATCATTGTGTACATGTAGTTTGGAATGTTTTTCCTTATTAATTATTTATTATTATTATTATTATTATTATTAAGCATTTATATAGCACCAGCAATGTATCTGGCACTTTACAATTTTAAAAGACAGACTTGGTCCCTGCCCTAGCAGGCTTACAATCTAAGAGAGACAAAGGGGGGTGGAAACAAAGGAAGAGACGAGGATACATACACGAACTTATGAGGTCTCAGGTGCAAGTGCTTGGCTTAGTTACAAAAGTATAGTTACTCATTTAATGTTACACAAGATATGATGATTCAGGATAAGTCAGCAAGAGGGTGAGGGAAACGAGGAGCCAGGGAAAGCTTGACCGACGAGGTGGGTTTTGAGGAGCGATTTGAAGATTTGGAGGGAGGGAGCAGAGCGAATGTGTTCAGGGAGGGAGTTCTAGGCATGGGGGACTGCCAGGAAAAAGGGGCGGATGTGTTTTGAGGAGCAGGGGTGCCACGAGCAGGTAAGGGTGGTGGCAGAGGAGCTCTGGGACAGGAGTGTAGCAGAAAATGAGTGCTGAGAGATAGGGGGGAGCAAGACCATGAAGAGCCTTGTAGGTAAAAAACAGGTGTTTCTGCATAATACGTTCAGGAAGAGGGAGCCAGTGGAGAGAGGAGAGGAGGGGCTGTACGTGGTCAAAGTCACGGGCAAGGTGGATGACCTTGGCAGCAGAGTTATGAACAGAAATGAGAGGACCAAGGTGAGAACGAGGAAGGCCAGTGAAAAGGGAGGTTGCAATAGTCGAGGTGAGAGATGACCAAGGCATGGACAAAGGTTTTAGCAGAGGAAACAATGAGGAAAGGACAGATCTTAGCAATGTTGTGCAAAGAGAAGTGGCAGGATTTGGCAACAGAATCGATCTGAGGTTTAAAGGAGAAGGAGGAGTCAAAGAGGAGCCCTAGGCTACGTGTACCTAGGCTACCAACCCTGCCCCGTCGCCCGATCCCCAAATCATACCTTTCTCACTCATAGTAATTGTCTTAAATTAAATTGCACCTCAAAGCAGGAAAGAACTCAGTGTATGATCTGTTTAAGATTTAACTACTATAAATCATGTGGCCACAGAGAGCAACAAAAATATGAATAGGGATTGGGCAAGGAGCAGCTCGGGACAGAGGGGGAGGGGAGAACTATTTCCATTTGTCCTATTTTCATCACAAAAGGCTTGTAAGGGAAGGGCTGGGCAGGCAGCTCAGTAAAAAGGAGGTTGCCCTGCCTGCCTTCCAATTAACAGGTATAATTGGTTCACTCACTTGACTAACATGGCATGTGGCAATCCCAGAAGCTGTAGCACTAGCTGCTGTTTGTTACTTGCACGATGGCGGCGGGGGGGAAGATTCCCTTCGCAATCACAACAAGCCAAGCAAGGGTTACTCTGAGTATGTATTTGTGTGTTTTTATGTTCAACACACACACAGAGGTCTGTTTTCAGATATCACGCTAACCCCAGTTTACCCACATTTGAACATTTCTTATGCATGTTGCAGGGCTGTATTGGTGCCTTATGGAGCCCTGGAACATGTTCAAGCGTGGTTAAGTGTGGTTAGCGTCATGTCTGAAAACACCTCAAGAGATTTTTGCAAGTGGCCACACAACAGCTGTAGCTGTTGTTACTTGCATGATGGGGGCGGGGGGGGGGGTGAATTCCCTTCACATCAAGCACAAGGCAAGCAGATGCTGCGTCACTGTCAGTATACAATTATACAATCTTCTATAATGAATCTAGAATGAATCATGCCATGAGCAACACAACACTGCAATAATTTTATGATTAACATACAATAACAGTAATGTAAAAGTAAAAAAATAAAATAAAGTGACACAGAACAGTGGGGATTCAAACCCGCAGAATGACAGCTTCAAAAATTGTACAGCAAGCGGGAACCTTAACAACTATGCCACCATGCCATATTGATTTTGCAGGAGTTGTGAACAACCACACTACTGTTGTTGTTCACATTGGCTCAAGAGATACTCCGACAGAGTTCTGTGTTGTTCTTCTGACTTCTTCTAGACTGAGGAAGTGCGGAATGACGATTGTAACAAACTCGTCTGCATGGACTTCATTCCCTCAACTTTCTGTACCGGTCCGATGATGTAAAAAATGACTCAGTCAGCTGGTACACAGGTCACCTTAAACTCCCACCAGGAGTTTTGCTCAAAAAACTTTAGTTTGGAGGTCAATTTACGTTTACATAAAAGATCAATTTACCATTAAATAAAAACACCGTTCCTTGAACTCCCACCCAGACCATGTGCATGTATGTATTTGAGAAGAATGGGCAGTGATTGCAGCACAGAGGGACAACACCAGCAGTCAGCACAGCACACACATGTGCAGCAGCACAGCAGCGCTGCATACTCCCTTCGCGGAACCGCCATAAACGCTCATGACTGTCTCTCATATATTAAATTGGCGGAAGGCGAAAAAGGCCGCCGATTGTACGCACGACAACGGTGATGATCAGAAAAAGCAATAAAGCACATAAATGCCGCATCTGCAGATTCTTGTAGCGGCAAATGCAGAATCGCGGAGGTACCGGGCGGAATTCTGTGGGGCGCAACGTGGGATGCCGAGATTTAGGAATGGAACTGCGGCACGGTAAAGGCTCCTGCCACATCAGCCCTAGCCATGGTCCCACTCCTGTCACGTCCGTTCGGGCCTTTCCTGGACCACGGGAGGGGGTTAGCCGGCTCTTCATGGTTGGGAATCCACTGTGGTGACCCGGGAGCGCGTAACGTCTGAAATTACCCAATGGCAAACAACATGAAGTAGAATTGAGAAAAATCAGCATGTCATCAGCATACATAGATAATTTAACTTCTTTGGGTACTAATGCCCTTAATCTATTAATGAGATCTTATTATTACAACCAAAGGCTCAAGAGCCAAATCAAATAATAATGGAGAGAGTGGACATCCCTGACGTGTACTTTGTAGTAAATCAATTTGCTGTCATAAAGAACCATTAATTACCAAACGAGCTATGGGCTTTCTATATATTAACTTAACCCATTCAAGATAGTTACCTCAAAATCCCATTTTCTCTAAAGTAAAAATTTAGAATCAATGTGCAATTGTCAGGCCCTGGGGCCTGAGGAGATGGGGAACCCGATTACCTAGGGGCACTAGGACCAGCGCACGTCGCCCCAACATCCCCGCAGGCTCCGTCAAAGGCGCGCCGTCCCCTCGCCCGGCGCCAGGGGACGCAGCCGAAGCCACGCCCCCAGCAACGCCTCGTGCGCAGAATGCGCCAAGCTCCCCAGCACAGGAGGCGCCGTGCAAAGCCACGCCCCCCAGCCAGGCCCGCACGCAGAAACCGCCCCCGCAAGCGCCGCTGCGGTGCTCGGCACGCCTGCAGCAACCACGCCCGGGCCCCGCTTATATAAGGGGAACACGCCGGGCCTACCATTGCTGGTGATCAGAGCCCTGCTTTGTGAGACCGGCCCTGTGCGACGAGTGTGAAGCGTGGAGCAGAGAAGTCAGAGTGTGAGAGCTTTCAGGGTGACAGAGTGTGGCAACGAGAGCGAGAGAGTGCGAGAGAGAGAGAGAGAAAGAGTGCGACTGCGGAGTGTGAGAGTAAGTAACCCCGTGCGATTGTGAGAGTGTTGTGGTCCTTAGCCCCTCCCCTGCACCGGGTGTCCCTGAGTACCAGAGTGCTAGGAGTCCTCGAACCCTACCCTGAGGGTCCCCCCTGGGGGGGAACCCCCACACCGGTGACACCCCCACCTCACGCCTTCTGGGGTCCTGGGAACCGTGCGCGTGGTGCCCGCGAACGAGGGGTCTTTCCCTGGTCGGGAAGTTGTGTGGCCTGACTCCCTGTGATGAGCTTGGCAGGGAGTGTCTGAGAACCTCCTACACTGCCGCATAAGACCCTGAGGGAACCTTTTTAAGGCCCACGACTCCACTCCCAGAACTGGGCGCTAGCCGGCCCCTTCACCCATCCACCCATCACCTGTCCCCCACATGGGGTTTGGAGGCCGTCCTCCGCCAGACCCCACAGCAATTCGATCAAAATTCTTGGCAGCATCCAATGAGATCAAAGCCCCAGGTACTCAATCTGTAATTGATATATCACATTAACTGCAATCCTAATATTATCTATCCCCATTCTTCCCGGGATAAAACCAGTTTGATCCTCCGGAATAAGATCTAGAAACCAAAATTATAGTAATTTTTCCCCCCAACATTTATGGTAATTTCAGATGTGACGGGCCTTTCGGCCCATTATGCTGAACCCTGGACCGGGATCCGTCCTTTAGACGTGCTAGCCTGATCGCAGGGGGGAATCTGGGAGGGGGCGGGGTTGTACAGGGCAAGGCCGCTCAGCCCCGCCCTCCTGCACTCCTCCGGCCGGCCACCCTCAGGGAGACAGGCAGGTGTGGCAGCCAATCAGGCCGCTGCACCCGATCCCGTACTGCGGTCGGAACCATGGTCCGGAAGGGGTGAGGTAACAGACGTTACCTTTGCCCCATTCCTGATCGTGGTTAGTTTTGAACCCCACCAGAAATTCACCGTGATGAACATCTGGCAGGGCTCAAACAGACGTTCGCGTGATCACAGCCACCACCCTGAATCCACTGTGATTCAGGGTGGTTGACTGTGATCCCGTAACGTCTGAAATTACCCTTAATAACAAAATGGGGCAATAGCTTCCACAATCACTAGGGTCTTTATCTGATTTTAAACATAATGAAATATTAGCCTCATAAAATGAAGAGGGTATTTTATCGAAAGAAAGAAAAGAATTAAACAATCTCGTCAAAATTGGCGTGAGAATATTACTATATATCTGATAATATTCCACAATGAACCCATCTGATTCACTAATTTTATTTTTAGATAAATTATCAATAGCTTCCTTCACCTCAGACTCAGCAAAAGGAACATTCAACATTGCTTGCTGGTATTCATTAATGTCTGGTATTTATAGGGCATTTAAGAAATATTAATTTTTTCTTCATCAGGGTTTGTTGTACCATACAAGTCTTTATCAAATTCCACAAAAATATCTGATATTTGATTATCAAGATATTTCACCTCACCATTGGAATTTATCATTTTATTTACTTAAGATTTTTGCTTCTTTTTTTTTTGTCATCCAGGATAATATCTTATCTGCCTTGTTAGATTTTTCATAATAAAATCTTTTAGTACAACTTATTTTATTAAGTATTGGTTTAAATTCCAATACATCAGTGGTTTGTCTAAGATTCAATATTTCATCTTTCAATTGTTGGGGTGGCATAATTTTATTGGAAACCTCCAATATTTAAATATGCTTATATAATTCATTAATTTAATATTTATTCTCATTTTTATTAGCAACTCAAAAATAAATATATTGTCCCCCGATATAAGCTTTACATGGTTTCCCATAAAGTCATTGCAGCGCTCATCCCCTCCAGGTGAGCAGGGCCCCACCCCATAGCCACAAGCCAAAGGTGCACGCCCCCAGAAACCCCCAGCAGGCATTGCAGCGCTCATCCCCTCCAGGTGAGCAGGGCCCCACCCCACAGCCACAAGCCAAAGGTGCACGCCC
>QEPC01006523.1:1329195-1360746 GCA_003113815.1 Sphenodon punctatus | reverse complement strand
CAAGTACACGCACCTGAGACTTCGCATCCGCCTGAATGTTTGTTTGTCTTCTCCCATGTCTCTCCCGCTGTCCCCTCTCCTTGTCTCCCCCTCCTTGTCTTTTAGATTGTAAGCCACAGGCAGGGACCGCATCTGATTGTATGTTCTGTACAGCGCCAGGTTACTACTGGCGCTTTATAAATGTTTAATAATAATAATAATAATAATAAAGTCTGTATATTCATATTATAATCATTAAAATTAATAAATTCTTCTAAACTTACTTGAATTTGATCTTTTATCAGAGGATTCAATAAAAGATATTTCCTTCATTTCCAAATAAACTGCCTTTTCTCCTTACTGTCCTCACATGCAATTTCAAGTATAGCAGCATTATGGTCAGAGAATACCAGATGTAACATAGAACAAGCCAAACATTTACTTTAATCTGCTTTTCCACCACAAAATGATCCAACATAAAATATGAATTATGTCCCAACAAATTATGTACCAATGATTGGTACATGAATTATGTACCAATATTCCAACATATCAGGGTTTAACTCATGCCAAGCATCCTAAAAATATTCTTGCTGAAATAATTTTAGTACCTTCATTTGCTCATAACCAAGATCGGTTCAACCAGATTTATCCAATTCAGAAAGTGGGCAATTAAAATCAATTGACTGCATTTCAGACAATATCAACAGGATATATTTTCCAAAAAAAATTGATTGCTCTTTATTAGGGGAATACAATTGCACAAAAGTAAAGCACTGATCTTCCATCTGTCCAATCACCATTAGAAATCAACCCTCATGATTACATAAATGCTTAATTATACTCAATTGAAGATCAACTACAATTCCCAAAATAACCCCAGCCTTTTACCTCCAGAACCCGAAGGGGGGGCGGGGGGGGAGGGGAGTTGCTAAAAAGCAGATTTTTAAAATCTATATTCATCTTTAACATATGTGATTCTTGTACTTAAAAAATCTGCACCCCATTGCTTCTTAGAAACTGCCAAACTCTCTGACGCTTAATCGGACAATTAAGCCCTTTCACATTAAGTGTGGCCACCTTACTTTTAATATTTTAACAAACTATAATCTCTTAAAGAAAATAATAATAATAAAAATTAAACACACACACAAACCAATAAATCAACACAACACTCAATAGGAAAGATGTTACAAAAGACAGCCCCAGTAGTCTTGCAGGCACAAAGGTCAAATGCTTCAGCAAGAGCCCCAAAACAATAATTTTATTTTCATTTTGTTGTATTATAGTCCCCCAAGATATTTGTTTTCTGTTCTCATTCCCATTCCCTCCCTTAGTTACAGCTGTTGGTCCACAAGTAAACAGTCATACCAAATATCAACAAAACTTTAACCGAATGATGTATATATCACAAATCAGAATTTCACGTACGTAATCCTTGCTCCTGATAAGTTTAGATCTCTTTCTTAAATTCAATGAAATGATTGTCCATATAATGCAATAAATCAATTTCCAGAGTGAAATTCTGCCACTGATCTTTATGCATAAAAACAAATCTAGCTGGATATTTCAGTTGAGCGTTAAATCCCGGTCTTAAAGACATAGGCATTCAAATATTTCTACCACACATGTCACTTATTCAATGTTTATACTGCAAAATCTGGAAAGAAACTAATCCTTTTATTCTAAAAAGATTACAATTTTTTTTAGCCTCTCTCAAGATCCGTGCCTTATCTGTAAATCACAAAAACCCGAGGATAATAGTTCTGGTCTGTGCATTATCACATTACCTGGGATGTGATATTCTATGCGCCCGCTCCAATTCCATATCCCAAAGAAAATTCTTGTCCGGAAAAACAGACTTAAAAAACGGGATTTCAGAAAAGAGAACATTCCTCCCGACTCAGCTCCCTCAGGGACTCCAACCAGTTGCAAATTACTCTGGCGCCCCCTGTTTTCTAAATCTTCAGTTTTTTCTTGTAGCTCCCTCACAGTCTTTTCCAGTAGTCACACAAATGTCCTTTTCAAGTTCTCCAGTTTCAATTGCCTCCAATTTTGTCTCTAGCCCATCAGGATGAGCAACAAGACAATTCATTTTTAAATTCATGGTTTCTAAGGAGAAGTTCAACTTATCAAGATATTTTCTCATTTGTTTTCTCTCATTACGTGCAGCCATGATTTCAGCCTTAATTTCCATTAAAGCTTGAGATAACTGTGTAGAGCTAACACCAGATTCCTCCTGACTAAGGCCTTTTTTACACGAATGCCGCCGCCCGCCTGGTGGTTGGGTGGGTGGAGATGAGTGGGCGAGCACACCCGGCAAACACCAGGTGGCGCCGAGCCGAGTGACGTTTACACGGACAGCGCCGTGGGGGGTTGTGGAATGGAAGGGGAGGGGCCGGCACACACCCATCAGCCAAACACCCACCCCAGGAAACACTGAGCAAACACCTAGGACATTTACACGGACATCCGAGACACTAAACGGCAGGGAAGCCCCGCCCAGCACAGCAACAGCACAACATGGCCGACTGAGAGCAAACGAAGTTGTGGCACGCAGCTCCGCCCATGAACCGCCAGACCCTGTGCAGGCGGGGTAGGAGGGAGCAGGGATGACAAGAGGCACACAATAGCAGACCCCAGCCAGCACCGTGACAGGGCCAGACAGCTGGGCGCCACAGACCCCCCCACAAACCAGAACCTGCCCACACATAACCGTGAACACAACCACACAGGGAAGGGCTGCATGGCCAAGAAGTCGGGGGGTTCCCAGCAGGGGGTGGGGTGGGAAGGGACACAAGAGAGGGAGGCAGAGGCCCGATTCAGCAGGGGACCCCAAAACACACACACCCACACACACCCCGGCAGAGGAGCCGCACACACAATGCCAAGGCCCCCGGACAAGGAGCCGGGAATTGGACACATGCAGTCACGCCGGCAGGAACAGAAGCCCACAGCTCACCCGGGCTGGCAGGGAATGGCAGGTGGGCAGACCACACCAACCGCCAGCAAACACACTGCAGCTCTCCCCACACCAACAGCGAATCCATGCGGGCGACCGGGGAGGGGAGAGCAATCACAAAATCAGGGAGGGGGCAGGGCACCAGGACAGAAGCCAAGGGGAAGGAGCCCCCCGGCCCAAGAAACCAGAGGGAAAGGGGGGGGACCAGACCGGGCTAGAGGGGAACAGAAAGCAACCAAGACAGGTGTGCGAGTGGCCACAAACACCCCACGCCAGGGAAACCAGGGTTACCACCAAAGGACATGGCAGGGCTGCAGCACAAACACCGGGAAGGGGGTGGGGGGTGCGGGATAACCAGTCCTTGTCAGGCAACAGTGCCACAACCACCAAGAGGCGCCCACACAAGAGACCAGGTTACACGGAGGACCATGCCACACAACCAGATAAGGGGGCAAAGCAACTTTATTAATGGGGGGGGGCATGGGACACGGGAAAGGTCCAAGGGAGGTGGGGAGGCAGCACAGTGAGCGGGTTCTTGGGGCAGGGCCCGGCCCTCAATAGGGACGCCGGCCCCGTACCTGGCTCCAACAGTCCGTCTGGGCGCGGTCGAGCCGGTGCACCCTCTGCAGGAGGTGCAGCAGCAGCTGCACAACCTCCTCTGGCTCCCTGGTCTGCTCTGCAATCATTGCCTGCACTAAGGGATAGAAAGAAGGTGCCATCAGGATGGGACAGTGGGCCCCAACAACGTGCAGCCCTAACCCCTAACAGACACAACATGGAACCCTGAACAGACACCCAGGGAGAGGGCCCCCACGCACACGCAGCACACTCACTGATCTCATTGTAGAGCCGTGCCCCAGCACGGAGCTCAGAGGCGGCACGCTGGAGCTGGCTGGCCATCTGTGCCAGGGGGAGAATGGCCAGAAAGACAACCAGAGTAGCTAAAAGGGGAAAGGGGATGGGAGAAAGGGATAGGGTGCAGGGAAACGGCATGGGTCAGTAACCATACATCACCCACAACCTATGCAGTGAGCCAGGTACTCCTAAGCCAGCACCCCACCCACTCAGATCAAGCGAGAGCACGGGCGGCCAATGAATAGCCCTTACACTGCCCGTCTCTCCTGTCACCCATCCATTGCCAACAGTGCAGATTGTGGGAACCAACAGGGGACACCAGGAGCAGTGGAAGGTGGGGCAGTCCAGGCGGGGTGGCCAGCCAATGGGTATCTCCCACCAGACAGCCCAGTACGTGAGTGCAAAGGCCCCTCAAGGCAATACTAGCCGCTAGGGAGAGGCTGAGGCACGCAGCCTGTCTCCCCCCCCCCCCCTGCACTGGGAGTACAACAGAGAGCGCTGCCATGGGACATCACCAGCACACATGTGCGTGTGCAACACCATGACTGCCCAGCCAATCCACCCAGGTGGACACTACACCTCCACGGGGAGAACCAGGGGCTAGAGCAGAGGAAAGGTGCCCACACATGGAAGCAGGACACCAGGGAGTCACCGGTAAATGAAGGACAGGGCTCAAAATGTGACGCAATGGTCCCACACCACCCACCGGGGCGAACCCACGATCCATCCTGGAGCCCATAGAGGTATCCAGCATGCACCACTGTATGCCACCCAACAGCCCGTCATCCCAAGCAGGAACGCCAGTGACCCCCATCACAGTAACCAACACACAAGGACAGGGCTGCAGCCAGGGGAGGAGCAACTAGCGTCGCACATGGACACGAATGCACCCAAGGCAGTACAGGCAAAGGCACAGACTTTATTAATGATGGGGTGAAAGGGGTGGAATGGCCAAACAGAGGCCAGTGACGGGGCGATCAGGGGCTCGTGTCCGTTCCCCACAACCAGCACACAGAGGCACCGCTGCAGTCACTCCAAGAGGGAAGGTGGCGCTCGGTAACTCTACAGGGCTATGGGAGCCAGAGTGAAGAGAAGCAGCGATGGGGTCTGGCTGACAGGCCAGCCTACCACCGGGTTACATAGTACCGTAGGTTGGAGATGGGGGGAAAGGTTGAGGCGGCCCACAACACAGGCATGGCAACAACGCGATGGAGGGGCCGTTCGGGTCGCCCTGCTCATGAAGAGGCTGGAGGATGCCCTTGGAACCGCTGCCCCGGGACAAGTCCCTCCCAGGCGAAGAGGCCCCTGCGGAATCCCCAGGAACACATATGCACATCCACCATGAAATAGGGCAGGAGGTGGTTCCCCATGACAGCTGCAGCCTTCACATCTCGTAGGTTCATCATCGATTGGAGGGTGCCAAGTTCACATGTCGTAGGGGTTCCGGTCAGCAGGGGTCCTCCAACATCGGTGGGTAGCAGGACCAGCTCCCCAAAAACGCCTGGCAGTTCGATCGCAGACAGGAGACACCATGGGCACGCAGTAGGATGCCGGTGTAGTCGGTAGCAACATAGGGACCCCCAGCCTGGAGGGCCAGTCCATTCTCCGGAAGTGCAGTGGCCAGGCGAACAGCCGTGATCTCCTGTGCAGTCCAGGGCACTGCAACAGCGGCTGGTTGGTCCCACAGAGGTTGTTGAAGGAGGGTAAAGCCAAGCTCCCTGGCACGCCTCCAGCAAGCTGGACCCCCGAATGGATGGCCCATCACCCACACGTACCGTGACAGGAGATCGATGCCATCCGCCAACAAAATGGGGTCACTCATCAGCAGCTGCACATCACAGCTCTGTCACAGCGTTCCCAACAGAACGTTGGCACATGGCAACCACTCCTCCCCTGCACCACCACCAGCCTTAGGGCCTGTTCCGCACCCTGCCATGGCTGTTCCAAGGGCTGCACAGCAGCTTGCACTGGGATTCTATGGAGAGTGGCTGTGACTGAGCGATGTGTGAGATGCTGTGCAACGCTAGCTGGGCTGCGGCCGTACACAGCTGATAGTGGGATGGCTGCAGACCCTGTGAATCCCTGCCCTACGCACCTGGCATTCCAGCGGCAGCAATGACAGATCAGCAAGGCCATGGCTGCCTCTAGCAGGGAGCTAGTAAGCCAATCCATGCAGCGTATCTTGTTTGAACACAGCTGCACAGTGCCGTGGCCTTCAAGCATTGTGACCGAAGTAAAGCTGCGGTGGATGCGCCATGGCCAGGGATCGCACAGGGTCATGGCAGGAGCACAAGGGGTGGGGTGGCCCCCGGGCCACAGAGGAGCCTCAGAGTGCCCCTAGCCCCATGGCTGTCAGGTGCTCTGAGTGTGTTGAATGAGAGGCGATATTGAGGGAAATTAGTGATAGAACGTTGGTGCTGGTGTACAGAACAGGGTGTAGATGCAGAGAGGGGGGATAGGTGGGTGTGCTCAGCGGGTCGCCCCATTCAGCTGTCCCCAGTACCCTAGGACACGCGTGGGTTGCAGTGGATGCGGGAGACACGGTGCGGGTGTGTAGGGCGCACAGGGCTCAAGGATTGGAGGAACAGATCGCAGGGGTTGATAACTAGGTGCTGAGGCCGCTGACAGGCCGGGTGGTAAAGGGGACACAGTTACAGCTGCGTAGGCCTGGGTCAGGTCCGCTGGCCACGTAACACCTAGGCAGGTAGCTGCTAGGTTATCCAGCACTAGTACCGGTGGTGTGTTCCCCGAGTGTGCGTGTTGTTGCTAGTACCATGCTGCCTGTTAACAGGACAGCCCTCTCAGGGGGCTCATCAACGGTCCTGTCCTTCTGCTTCATAATCCTGGCGCTGGTGTTTGAGCAATGGGCCAAGCTAGTCACTGCTTCTACAACCATGGCATATGGCGCAGGAGGGCGGCCAACATGCGCTAAGCTGCATCACTGTGGTGGGCATGGAGAGTGGCTGTCTGCCGACAGTCCATGTTTGGAACAGCGGTGTCCCAGGACATGTGCCTGGTACGGTCCCAGTGGCTGCTCAATGTTTACGGGCGCCGTGACACTGTCCCAACACAGAGGCTGAATTGGATGCGCTCTCACACCAATGAATTGTGGGAGAACATGCTGGCCACCTGGACGGATGAGGAATGGACGGACCACTTCCACACGAACCGCTCCCTGTTGGCCCGGCTCGGAGAGCTCCTATAGTCACATCTCTGGAGACGTGAGACCAATATGCGGTATCTGCTGTCACCAGGGCCATGGCCGTGTGGAGACTGGCCACCCCCAATTCCTGTCAGAGCATTGGGGAGCAGTTCGGGGTGGGGACCGCGACCGTTAACAGGGCGCTCCACGACATGTGCAACCTGCTGGTAGAGCTACTGCTCGAGCGGGTCATACAGCTCCAGGATCCCGAGGTTGTGATCCGTGGCTTTGAGGACGTGGGCTTCCCCCATTGCATAGGGGCGATAGCCTGTGGGCACACGTGGAGGGCGATGTTTAAGTGGGCGTGTTCTCGAGCCGCCTCCTCCCCCTGTGACGGAGCTGTCCCCTCTCGCATCCTGGCTGGCCTTGCATGGGGCAGTGGCCTCCCCCTGCTCCGGGTGGGGGGTGTGTGTGTGTGTGTGTGTGTGTGTGTGTGTGTTGTGTGTGTTGTGAGCATCCTCCGCCTGCCCCTGGCAAAAGCAGTGACATGTGGCGACTATAACCCCATCCATGCAGAGGAACAAGTCCAGCTCATCATGGAACTGCATTGTACGCATGGCACGGCCAGACATGAGATTGTTGTCCTTGATATGTTTATATCCAAATCTCAAGTCCTTTGCCTGTTGCATGAACTGTGTGACATCCCTATTGTACCCCTGCCGCTGCATCTCCTGGGCGATGGCTTCATAGACCTGTTTGGTCTTGTAGCGGCGCACCAGGTCAGGCTGGACCTTTTTGGCCCCCCCACACACGTATGAGGTCCCTGGTCTCCTGCCTCGACCAGGGCTCCCCCTTCTGGGTACTGCGTGTGGGGGGCCTACGAGCTTGGCGCCCGCCCGGTAGCTGTGGTGACAGCGGAGCTGGTCATCTCCTGTTGGGGGTATTGCAGAGCGGTTAGCTTCTGCCCCACAGCCCCCCTGTGCTCCCTTGTGGGGGGATCTTGCCCCACTCCCCCCGGGGGGCAGAGGCGCCTTACCTGGCTGGCATGGAGGCCCTCCTCGGCCGTCTCCCTGGTGGTGCGGTGCTCCTGTGTCTGGGTGCTCTCCTGGGGGTGGGGGTGGAAACCATTAACCAAAGGGAGCACAGGGTGGGCAGCTGTTTTCCGCTATTGGTGTGTGCCCCCCCCCCCGGGTTCTTGGGGTCCCCTCACGCACATCTCGCTGTCGGTCGCACTCTTTTCCCCATCCATGGCTGTGCTGGCGTGGAGGGATGAAGTCGGCGCGGGCGCCGCAGTCTGTCCTCGGCCCTGTGGCAGCACGGGTGGGACTGTGTTTAGCGATTATTTCCATGTCCCCCCCTGGCCCATGGGTCCGGCCCCCCTCCCCTGGGTGTCCCGGGGTCCCTTCGCTTACCCTGGCCTGTCGTGGTGGTGGCTCCCTTCTTTTTGTCGGAGGCTTTCCTTCCAGACATACTGGGAGCCAGTGCACCCATGTCCTGTTTAGGATCCCTTTTAAGGGCTCCCGGGTGGACGTCAAGCATCTCCCCAGGTGGGCGTATTTGCTTGGTGGCACCTGCGTGGCCTCTCTAGCCATCTCTCTGTGGTCTCAACAGTCCCGTTCCCATGGGTGTGGGTGTTTTGGTTTTTACACGGACAGGCGGGTGTTGAACACCCATCTTCACCCACTTCCACCCATGGAGCATGTCGGCTCCTTCCCGGGTGCTTCGTAGGTGTTGGTGGACCGTGAACGCACACCCACCCACTTGTGGACGTTTACACAGGCACTCTCACACTCATCCGATGGGTGTTTATGGGTGTTCGTGGGTGGGTGACGTCCATGTAAAAAAAGGCCTAAGAGGTTGAGAGCAAGCCCGTTTAACCTTATCTGCCATAGTGTCCAACACAAAAGGTGGCTGAAGTAAGAGAGAGCTAGCTTAAGTTTCAAATCAAAATTTTCTCTCACACTTGTGCTCGCTCCCAAACACTCTCAAGAGTACCTCCTTTGTCAATGGGCTGTTGAACGGAGGCTTCTTTTAATTTTAGAGCTCAATGATTCCCAAAGGTCACAATGGTCTCAACAGTCATTTAAAAGAAAAATAACTTTCATCCTGAAAGAAATTCAGTCCTCACAAACCAGTCAAATATGACCAATTAATAATGCTACTTCTCTTTCCTACACAAAAAAATGCATAAGAGATATTTGCCTCTATATCCTCACTTTATTACTAAGCTAATCTGGCAGCTGTAAAAGTTCAAAACTCAAAATCCTGGCAAATAAACTGCAGGAACAGATAGCTGCAGCAACCCCTCCTTCCCTTCTAGAGTACAAAGGTTGCTAGTTCGGTGCTTGCTGGGCAAGCTGGGGCTTAGGTGGAGATCAAGCCTTCAGACAAAAAAAGTGGCAGAAAAATAATTCCCCTTCTGTGCTCCGGTGCTGTGGTCAATTAATGACAAAAGAGGCAAGCCTATCAAACTCCCGACCCCTCTGTACAAACAGTACAATAATGGGCACAACATAAACAAAAAGTGTCAAAACAAAAAGGGGCAAGCTTACTGGGCTTCCAGCCCCTCTTAACCAGCAAATCACAAGCAACACCAAGGAGTCCAGAAAGGGGGCTCTTATATAAATGCGGGTGGGGTTAAAAACAAGCCCAATAAATAGTGTCAGAAGCAAACCTGGTTGATTTCCAGCCCACTCAACAACAAAAAATAAATAAATAACAAAAATGCAACAGCCACCAGAGAGTTAACACACAGGAAAAAATCCCTTCAGCAAACTAGGCACATAGTCTTGCCAAATGAAAGAGCAACACATGGGGGAGTGAACTTCCCAACTCACATCCTTCTTAATAGGATAGGTAAGCCAGGTACGAGGGACAGCAGCAAGAATACGGAGATCCAAAGTTTTTGGTGTTTTTTTTTGTTTGTTTTTTTAAAAAGAACACTTGCGGATAAGCAACGCAAAGGACAAGCCCTTCCAGCATCATCCCAAACAAGCGACAGCAAAACAGCTGCTTGTGGAGGCAGCAAGAACAAGCATTACAGGGAGAGTCAATGGGGCTCTGCTGAAGCGCCAACCAGCCGTGACTAGTTTTCACACATGCCTACTGGGTCCCCTTCAGCATATCATCTGTAAATTTGATCACTTTACTCCCCTTTCCAGATCATTAATGAAAACATTAAACAATAATGGCCCCAGTACAGATCCCTGGGGAACGCCACTATTCACCTCTCTCGATTGTGAAAACTGACCATTTAGTCCTACTCTTCGTTTTGTGTCCTTTAGCCAGTTACCAATCCACAGTAGGACACGGTCTCCTAGCCCATGACTTTTTAATTTCTTCAAGTCTCTCTTATGAGGGACCTTATCAAACACTCTGAAAATCCAAGTTTACTATATCGGTCAGCTCCCTCTTATCAACATGCTTATTTACACCCTCAAACAAATCCAACAGATTTGTGAGGCACTATTTCCCTTTGCTAAATCCAGGTTGACTCTTCTCCATTAAGCCATGTTTATCAATATGCCCAGTAATTCTGTTCTTAATAATCCTTTCCACCATTTTACCCAGCGCCAAGGTCAGGATCACCAGTCTGTAGTTTCTAGGACTGCCTCTGAAACCAGTTTTAAATATCAGCATTACATTTGCTACCCTCTAGTCCTCAGGTACAGTAACAGATTATAGTGATCGATTACAAATTACCAGTAGTAAATCTGCAATTTTATATTTGAGTTGCTTCAGAACTCTGGGGTGTATACCATCTAGTCCCAGTGTTTTGTTACTATTTAGTTTGTCAATATGCTCTAGTACCACTTCCAGAGTCGCACTGATTTTTGACAGCTCCTCCCAATTCATCACCTACAAAGAATAGTTCCAGCATGGGTCTCTCCCCAACATCCTCTGCAGTGAAGACCAAAGCAAATAATTTATTCAGCTTCTCTGCAATGGCCTTATCCTCCCTCAGTGCCCCTTTTACCCCCTAGCAAGTCAAAACATTCCTCTGTACTAATCTGGTGTTGGGGTCAAATATGCTCCCATTAAGCCATAATTATAAAAGCAGGGGGGGGGGGTAATTAGAAAATGACACCAGCTGTCTATGAGCAAATTCACACTATCAAGATTTTTCATGAGGACAGGAATAGGAACACATGAGGAAATGGGGTCAATACCAACTACACATGAAAGGCAGCAGGGTCTAATTGACCCCATCATTTTTTAGGACATGAAATATGAACACATTGCAAAAGTAACATTTTCAACCAAATGAAAATGCAGGTAATTTAAGAAGTTTAAGAAGGGATTAAGAAAGTTACATTTAAGAAATGCAGGCAATTTAACTGCTCCGCAAATCAACAACACAACTGCAAAGCTGAGTTTTCAACCGGGGTGCTAAGTATCCAGTTACCAAGCAATTAATGATTCTATCTAATTATCTTTGTATTCTCCTCTGAGATGGCTCCAGGAAGTCTCCTGATCTGCCTTTAGATAACAACCTTAGTGTAAACAGGTGTTGGTTGTTACTGACAAAAGGGTCACAAGTAAATGGAGGGATGGAAACTACCCCATATGGCTGATTGGCAAGTATTCTGTAACATGTTCTCTGCAAGCAGCTATGAAGAAAAGTTTTGAAGGTTCACACCAGGAAGATGACAACAGCTAAAAAAATAGATACTTTATGTTTGTAAATTGGTTTCTTTAGTTTGGTTTCTAATAGACCCCCAAATGATAGTAGTGATATTTTTGTACACACGTAAATGTCATTTATTTTTCTATTTCCTCCTTTCTCACAACAAATGGTAAGAACAGGCTCTGGTTTAAGCTTTTAAAAAAATAACAAAAAGCCATTTTAACAGCATTTGGGGGGGTCAATATTACCCCAGGACCCTAGGCGCATAATACTTTCAGTTTCCCATGCAATGCAATTGGTGTCAAACTGACCACAATAGCATCCGAGTGTACACCTTGAATAAAACAAATTACAAGAGGGGGCCATATAACACCACAGGGCAATTGAACCCATTATAGTTGAGGAATACATTGAGTGGCAGAGGTTTGCTAAAAAAAGTTTTAACAACACTTTTGTACCCCTCTAGGGTCAATTTGGCCCCATCTACTAACTTAGGGCTAGTCATCTAACGGCCCAGCTGACTCTAGCAGACTTTTAGATTCTGATGTACTTGTAAAAAGTTAATAAGGCAAACCAAGAGGTAATTTGAGGAGCGACTTGCTAAAGATGCCAAAACTAACTAACAAACCAAAACTAAAAAAACCACACTTTTTCATCTACTCTGGCAATGCTTTATGCTGTTCCCTATTTACCTCATTGAGACCAGCTTTCCATTTTTTAAAGGACACCTCTTTGGCTCCAACAACCTCCTTCACCTCATCATTTAGCCATACAGGCAGACAGATGTCTTGCTACCTTTTTTAATTTGTGGAATACATTTAATCTGGTCTTCGAAGAGGATGTTTTAAAATAGTCTCCATGCCTAATCCTCTCAGTCACTTGCTTTAGAAGAAAATTAACTAGTTTCTTCATTTTATTTATTTATTTTAGCAAAGTCTCCCTTTTTGAGGTTAAATGTTACTGTGGTTACTGGAGATGCCTCCATTCCACCTGCTCCCACTCCTCCAGTCTGCCTCCATTCCCAAACCCCCCTTCACCCAGTCTTTTACATATGCCCCCATCTCCTGCCTGTCCACTCCTGCTCTTTTGTGACTGTCTATTGGTACTTTTCCTGACTTGTCTGTACTATCAGCACAACTTTATACCTATGCTTATAGAGGCATTCACACTTCTTTTATACTTGTCTTTCCTCTTACAGAGCCATCTGTACTATCTTTGTATGCAGCACTAAACCAGACAGCTACTCACGTAACAGAACATTAGTGAAAATGATGGCAGGAAAGCCGCTTTTGAGCTTTTTCTCACTCAGCCTGGCTGAGCAGGGGTATTTTGCCACATGCACACATCAAAATTACAACTCCATTTTAAAAAAAAAATCTTCAGAAGAACCCAGGATGAAACCAACTTTGTAGGTACCTACAGCTTCCTTATTACCACTCCTTGTACTAGCTACACATGAGCACACAAGTCACAAAACGGGAGATTTCTGCCTTTGTCTCCCAAATTCAAACTGCTAGTTGATGGATTTTCTTGAAATTTGGACACATTCTACACTTCACCCAAGCAACCCTTCCTACCAAGTTTCACACCAATAGAACGTACCATTATGACAGCATTGCTTCTGTTCTCCTGTCCCATTACCTTCACCCAAATACTCTTGATATGACTGTCACTCCTTTCCTCCCAATCCCCAAACAAGCATACACGTTCTGGACATAAGAACTCCCACATTACTGTTCTATCAATTTTTGCTTTGTGGAGCAAATATATTGGGAACCAAGCAGTGAGGGGATTGAAGATGAGAGAGAGATGGTCCATTAATCGGCTTTTATTTATTGGAAGTAGTTTTCAAAATTTCCCAACCAAAGACCACTTTACTCTGACAGTCATTATGGAGGGAACTCCCAGAAGAGGATGCTCTGTCCTGTAGCGTGCTCTTTTCTCTAGCAGGCAAAGAGCTCATCAACTCCAGGGAAGTTCAGTGAGCAATGGGAGAAGTAAGTTTTCTCTGTACATCAAGGGCAGCACAAACAAGTTTTGATTCACTGAATGTAAATGGTTAATCAGAAAGAGTGGTAAGTTTAGAAAGGAAAGGAAAGCAACATAAACATTGGCCTGTCTCGGCGCAGCAGTTTCTGCAGAAGAAGAGTGAGGAATCTGGGATACTGCACACTAGAAACTGACCCATTCAGGAGAAGTATTAATCAGTTTCTTAATGTATCACTCAACAAAAATGATATGGTGTATGGAATGGCTCCCCAATGAAGAGAGGCTGGATAGGTTGGGGCTCTTCAGCTTGGAGAAGAGATGACAGGGGATAGGATAGAAGTTTATAGAATCATGAGTGGTGTGGAACAAGCTAATAGGGAACGGTTATTTATCCTCTCAAATAGTACTAGAACTAGGGGACACGCCATGAAACTAACAAGTATCAGATTTAAAACTAATAAAGTATTTTTTTACTCAACACACAATTAAGTTGTGGAATTTGTTGCCAGAAGATGTGGTCAAGACCAGTAGTATACCTGGGTTTAAGAAAGGATTGGACACATTTCTGGAGGATAGGTCCATTAGCAGCTATAAGCTGGGTAGGTTTGGGGAATGTAACTTCTTACTGTCGGGAGCTGAAAGAGAACAACAGGGAATGGGGTCACGCCATTGTGACCTGTTGGGTACTTCTTCCAAACGACAGAGATTGGCCACTGTTGGAGATAGGTGCTGGGCTCAATGGACCACTGGTCTGACCCAGTATGGCACTACTTATATTCTTACTCTGGTAAGGCAGCTACATAAGCTCCTAACAAGCCTACTACAAATCAGGGCTTACAAAAAATTTAACTTACCTGAACATCTGGATTTTCTGATTGCAATGTTCCCTCCTCAGTGTATGTATACACTGTGAAATCTTTGGATAAAAGTTCACTGAGGGGAGGGGGGGAAAAACACACACAAAATATTTATGATGCAAGAAGGCAAAGTGAAAACAGATCTGGTTCAAAAGTGGCAACACTTCAAAGCATAACGAATCAAACAGACCATACTGGCAGCAGCAGCTGAGATTTTCAAGGGAACATACATGATTAGGGACCAAGTCAAGGGAGTCTGCAGTACAGCTTTGCCACAGCAGTTACAAGTCACTACAACAGGAAACTAGTTGCTGACTTTAAGAAACTACTGTCTCCTCAGAAATGAAACACAGAAGTTGCATCCCTATCCAAAATAGCTCCATCAGTACACAATGGTGTGCAAATCAGGCTGAAGCAACCAGAGACAATAGAAAGGCACTGTGCTTCTCATTTGTGGCGACTCATGGCAGAATTGGTTCCCTGACTGGCCAGCACATAGCCACTAGCAGCTGCAGTGGGGCTCAAGCTTACACACAGCTGATACAAGCAGGAAACCCAGTTAAAAAAGGAGGGGAGTTGCATGGAAGCTGGCTGTACAGTGCCTAGAGTTACCGTTAACTCAGAGAGAAGAATGTTATGCCTGGTGTGTCCATAGGCCTGCTATCTTCAGGTACCGTGGAGGGACCTTTACTAAGGGAGCTATAATTGTATGTCTAGGGTCTACTACCTTCAGGTGCTCTGGGGAGACTGTATAGCAGAACTATATTATATAGTGGTGGAGGCACTGTGAATAAAGACACTTGGGGAAAGCAACTGGTGCTGTGTGCCTCCATACCCAACTTTAGGAAGCTGCATAGGCCCTGGTCCTGCAGGGACTCACCCAGCATGAAGAGCAGACTCGTGGCAGACACTAAATACTCACTAGTTGAGGGGAGGGGGTAGAAGCAAGACTACCCCTTTCTGGGAGCAGTTGGTTTCTCTCCCCCTGATAAAAGCACTCTATGTGGGGAGCTGCACTGGTTTAATAGGGTGTAGTTAAACTGGTGCACCTCCCTGCGTGGACTATCTCTTGCCAAGGCTTGCAACATATTTATTAAGCCACTCTCAAACCATTGTTGGGGCATACATACACACATATGTTGTGTTAGATAAACTGCTAGTGCTAACACATGTGTAGATAGGGCTAGATGAAAGCATGTCAGGAAGGGTATCCACTTAAAACAAACTCATATTGGAAACTCAGCCATATCTACTCTGTCAAAAAGCAGGAAGCTCTTAGAGAAAGAAGGACTGAATTGCTATAATCAAAGGACCAGGGAAACCCTGGAGCTTTAGGGACTGCAGCCGGGGGTTCCATGTTCTGAAAGGCCCCCCAAAAGTGAACAGAGCGCAACTTCAATTTTTTCTCAGTTGGGGCTGGTGCTGGCACTGATGCAGGTGGGGAAGGTGGTGCTTTCCTGCCAGCATCAGTGCTAAAACCATCTCCAGTTGGGGTAAAGCCAAGCCAGGGGATGCTGCAGGTAGAACTGAAAATGCAAAGCCTCCCCCAAAACTATAACAGCCACTGGTCCCCAGGAAACTGAAACTGGCCTTGCCTGAGATATTGCAGAACAGGAGCCTAGAGCCTTAAAGTAGTACTACTTCTCTTCTTTACTATGGCACGTTAATCAAAAGGTAAAGCAGCTTTAAACAAGAAACATGCACTCTTTCAAACCCACTACTGTTACAAGTAACCATCAACATCACTGAAAAAAGAAAACTGACTGTACATATAGTGCTGTCAATTCACAAAGTGAAGTTCTGTTTCCTACTTAGATGACTTTTTAGAAGGGGTCCATGGATTCTGCATTTTCTCCACTGGCAGCAATAGTGGAAATGCAGAATCCACAGGGCCCTGCTTTTAAGTCCATAAAAGAATAAGATTTGCTAGCGAGAATATGAGCAAACTTATAGCCCACTTTTTAAAAAGGAAGTGAAACTTCAGGCTGTCAGCATCCCTTTACTAAACACTCAGAATCCTTGTATGGAGCAGCTGCGTCCTTTATTAGAGAATTATCAGCGCCTTATCAGACTGGCTCAGCAAAACCTTTGTTTGGCACCAGCTGCAGGGGTGGGAGGGAAGCAGAGAGGGTGGGAGGGGAAGTCATGCCTCTTTTTGTTGTTTTCCTGTATGTGTCTAATGGAGTCCGTGTGCAAGTGCTACTAACAGGTCACCTACAGAACCAGAGAACTTACATGTATGCTAGGAAGTTAATAAGCTGAGAGAACGTAACACCAGAGGAAAAACAAGATTCACTTACTTGTTCTTCTCTAGGTGAATTATATGCTCCTTTCCTTCAGCTTGAATGACATACGATAACTTGTTCTGAGCACGGGAAAGAGAACCATGTTTTAGTAACACTACATTCTCTCAGACATCATCTGAAAAGCCCAACTCTTCTTATTACTCTAATATTGACACTCCCATCATGAAGAGCAGATGTTCAGCCATTTCTAACTCCAATGCAAACTTTTACTTCAAGCCAGGGATAAACTCGTTCATTCCCAGTTGCCAAATGCCCAGGAACAAAAATCACTGCCTTTCGCAGTCATTTCTACACTTACTCCCCATTCCCACTCCTGTATATTTAAAACTACAGAAACCAAGATTGAGCTCATCATTAAGGCACCCAGATTTCACCATCCTGCTGAATCCATTATTGTGTCATTCATTATTGTGTACCCCATTACAGACATTACAGACTCTAGCCACATATATCTGCATTCCACCAAGCAAAATTCTAAGCCACATTCAAGGTTATTCTAAACTGCCTTTTCATAATTTAGGCCTCCCACGAGGAGTACATTTCTAGGCCTCTGCGAAAGAAGCACTGTGGGTAAGTTGCTACAGGAGCAAGTTCACAGCATGTCAGCACTTAACCACTTGCTCACCTGAACCCACAAGGAAAGAGTTAAACTGGAAACAGCGCAGGGAGTCGAGTCGTGTGACCAGAAGAAGCTGATCACATGACAGGATTGGTGCTATATAAGGAGAACTAATCCAGCCAGGAGAGAGTCAGCTTGGAGGCAGCAGAGCAAGGAGCTCTTGAGTCAACTGAGCCACCCTGCTGGGGAGGTAGGTAGGAGCCCTAAACTCCTCCCAGAGAAGGATGGGGGTGTTCAGGAAAGCGCTAAAGGACAGGACCTTAGACCCAGGGAGAGCCTTAATGCACCCAGGGGCTTCTAAGGAGAGCAAGCTGCCTGTGAGCTCCTTGACAAGGGCGGGGCAACTCCTTTGAACCCAAGTGAGACCAAGGGGAAAAGAGCTGGTAGTCCAGTCTGAAGCTAGGGGCATTGTACCAGCAGCTGGTAGCCCAGCCAAGAGGGGCCAGAGGCAACGTACCAGCAAGGAAAAGGTCTCAGGACATGGGGCCCGACGGAAGCCCAATAATGAGAAGCTGATGTATTCCACCTATACTTGCTCTGAGGGCTTGGCCAACACATAGGGCTCAGTGTTGTGGAGACAGGAGCAAGCACCAATGGGCATGGCCTAATGTAATGGTACCCCACAGAGGATAAGTAAACCCAAATAAACAGCAGCTGAGTCACCAAAGGAGGCTCTGAAAAAGACCCAGAACTACTCAACAACCCTGTGGGGAGACTGTGCCATATGCCCAGGCAATGGGCCCATGGCCAAGAGGGGGCTTGGATGTAATTCCAGCAGACCAAGACAGCCCTTCCACTGAAATGAGAGTAGGCCTACAACTCCAAGGGCAGTAGGGCTGGAAGGTTAGAGTACCTGAAATGGAAGGAGGCCTAAATCCCAAAGTACAGTAAAAAGTAGGTCAGTAGGCTAGGGATCCAAGGGGGAGGGCCTAGTGGGAACGACTGATTAAAGAGGAGGACTGGAGCCATGGAGGGCACCCCCCAGGGCCAGTCTTACCACAGGGCAGCCTGGGGCAGCCACCCCGGGTCCTGCTCTTTCTGAGGGTTCCCCACAGTGGCCTCTTTAACCAGGACAGGTTGTGGGGGTACCATTCCCTCTCAGTGGGGCTCCAAACATGACCACCTTCAGGGCACCACAGAGATTGCTCCCATTTTATCTTTGCCCTGGGCACCCCAGTTCCATAAGATAGCATGGAGATAACCAATCTCTCCCAAACGGGCAGACACTGCAACATGCAAGACCTAGCTCAGGCAGAGGCCAGAGCACCCTTGACGGAGGCCTATAGAGAGTACTGGACAAACCCCTCCTCTGCTAATTCCCAGATCCAGAAAGACCAAGTCACCAGAAATGGGACATCTGGAGTGGGAGCGACAAGTGCCATAGAGGAGAGAACAAAAAAAACACCCCTTTAGAGAGAAAAACAGCCAGCGGAACCCAGAAGAGTCCAGGCTTCAGCCAAACTTTTTGTGAGTGGCACCATGCCTTCAAGGACTCATGGTCATGCTACACGACGGTTCTTTACAGCCTCCTGGAAAGAAATCTGAAGGTTGTTGCATAATTTTCACAGCTCGAAAAGAACATGATAGTTTTTATTCTGTGCCCTTCAGCATCTTACGTGCTATACCATTCCCTCTCAACTGCCTGTACCTCCCCACTGAGATGTAAAGTTGTAGTCCATTTATTGAAGCAGACAGCTCAAAGTAAGTGAGGTCCTCCATTAACCATCACAATCAAGAAAATTATAGCTGCAAGAGATCAGGAGCAGCAGCAGTATGCCTTGGTCACAGGAATCCTACTCACTCTGAAACTCATGGTCATTTTAATCCCAGAGTGCCATAAAGCATGCAATCCTAGATTATAGGTAGTTATGCACCTTGAGGAGCCCATGATACTCTCTTAAGCCCACCATTGCAGTCCTTGTGAAATATGGGGGGTGCTTGCACTCCCTGGCAGCATCCTGTATGGTGGATGGAGCCACTGTTAGCAAAACTAGTGTTGAACTGCTTAAGAGGTAGAGAGCAATTTTAAGCATTTTTTAAACTGTCATGTACCTGTGCTGAGAGCACGCTAGGGACCTCTCGCCGTTCTCTCGTTAATCTTTGAGGGACTGTAATTTCATAGGAAGACAGAAGAGACATCTTCTGGAAACCTGTGGGGGAGGAAGGGAGGTAAATGCAAAGAAAATAAGTTGATTATGCCTATGGAGAAGGACACTTCATAGGCACTTATTGCCAAGAAACAAAGCCTCTTTATTTGCACAAGTAACAGCCACTAGAGATAGCCCAGAGGTTGCTTACGTATCAGGGTGTTCTCTCCACACAAAAACACAGGATGTTGTATCCAGCTACATATCAGAGTGGGACAAAATAAAAAGTTTATAGACCACATTTAATGATTAGTCTTAAGACAGTAAATTCTATCCACCAGCCTATTCATTCAGGAAATTCATGCGCTGCCACTGCAGGGAAACTTTTAATCTGCTGCCTCAAAGCAACAAGGAACCAGTGGCAAATAAGGGCCTGACCAGGGAAAAGGAGCAAGTTGTAAGCATAAACAGGACAAGAGCCTGAGACAAGCACCTCGCACACCAAAAGCTAGATCTCCAAACACCTTGCAAAGAAGGCAAGTAAGACAAGTTTCTAAATTCAGAAGCTAGAGCAAAGCTTTCTGACCCAACAGATTCGTAAAATTAACCTAGAGACTTTGGGGAAAATCCAACGTCCCACCTACACCAACACCAACACACTGCACACGGTCAGAATGCGTGCGTTCACATGCGCATGCATGCCGTGTGCACAGCATAGCCCCAGGTGGCTGCTGCACGCAAGCATGTTCTGGCTGGAACATGGCGGCCTGCATGTGGCGTATGCAGGCCGTTGGATTGCCCCCGTTCCTAATAATGACAACTTCCTTTTTCATAGTCAGCATGTCTTTCAGAAATTAGCCATGTGGTTTATTTGCCATGTGGCATGTCTTTCAGAAATTAGCTATGTGGTTTATTTGCAGAATGTGCCACTCATTGGGGGGGGGGGAGTCCATCCTGGTCATCGCTGAGGGGACAGAACTAGAGGGCAATGGGCAGAGTGGCCATGATAGATGGACAACTACATCCACAAGCCTTGCAGTCTTGGCCGTATTTCAAGCTGGATCAAGGTCAGCTGTATAGGATGGAAAAGGCAGGGTCCACTGGGAAGAAGAGAAGACAGAACCCCCCCAAGAAGTTAGGTGGGTGATATTAAGACTGGCCCATTAAATCCTCTGTGTAGGACATCTAGGGGAACAGAAAATGTGGGACAAAGTGGTCCAACAGTTCTGTTGGCCATGGGTACAGGAGGAAGCATGGCAATACTGCCACTCTTGAACCAACTACCAGCTGACTAGCTCCAGAAATGTGGCTGCATCCTCTTAATCTGATGCCAGTAGTGTAGGCTCCCCTTGAGAGGGTAGGGATGGATGTGGTGAGCCCCTTAGAAAGGTTGGCTGTAGGACACACTATATTAGTAATAGTGGACTATGCTACTATCCAGAAGCTGTCCCACTACACTCAACCCAAGCCCCCACCATAGCAAGGGAACTGCTTAAGGTATTCTTGAGGGTAAGATTTCCAAAGGCAATCCTCACAGACCAGGGAACAAACTTTACTAGTCGGATGATGAAACAACGATGCACCCTACTGAGGATCCAGCCCCTCCAGACATAAAGTATACCACCCCCAGAATTATGGTCTGGTTGAAAGATTCAACCAAACACAAGAATATGTTAGGAAAGTTCATCCAAGGGGAACCATGTAATTTGAATGTGATGCTCCCAGCTGTGCCAGCTTTGGAACACATGGGGGCCTTCACAAAGAAGCAGGTGGAAAAGGACCAGCAGCACCAGAAGGAATGGTACGATTGACATACCTGTGCCCATCAATTCCAGCCTGGACAGAGTTGATTGTCTTCTTACCCTCATCATCGTCGATGCTGATGGCCAAGTGTCATGGTCCATTCGACTTGGTATGGCGAGTGGGGGGCCTCTGGATTACGAGATCCAAATGGCAAGGCACCGGAAGGAGCTCCGCATATACCATGTTAACATCCTAAAGGAATGGGTTGAAAGGACGGCCATGTGGATTGCAACAGCTCCACACATCTTGAAATAGGGTCCTTCTGCCAAAGGTACAGAAGGCTCCAGTCCCCTTGCCCTAAGGGAGGACCTCTCCAGGGAACAAAGTAGGAAGAAGACATGGTCTTGAAGAGCAGTTGGCCAGAATGGACATGTTTTTGTTTTTCACTTCATTAGTTCAATGATTTCATCTCCATTTCCCACATGGTTTGAGTCCAAATCTCAAGCCAAAATTAGGTAGGACTTTACAACCATATCTGCATCTCATCTGTGCTAAGCAATGATATTGATTATGGGCTGGTCTTCAGCTGGTGGAATTTTTTGTATATCCATTGAAGAAAGTTTGCTGTAATCAAGGATCTGGCCTTGTGTTATATTCATAAGTATCTTCATGATCTTGTCAAACAATCCGCCTCTACTAGGATCTGCTCACCTTCCGGTGGCAGTGTAAGATCTGGTTGCTCCACCAGGCATCTTATGGAGGGGATGGTATTGGGGTGGGGTAAAATGGATTTTTAGAAATGGTTGTTGCTTTATAGGTTGGATGTGTAAGCCGCCCCAAGGTGCCTAAGGCAGGAGGGGTGGGGTATTAAATGTGAGAAATAAATAAAACAAACAGATCCAGGCACTCATCAGTCGCTTTTCTCAAGTGTTTGAAACAACCCAGATGCACCACCTTAGCAGTACATCAGGTGGTGACTGAGCCCACCATGGTGGTCTAGGAAACCTCAGAGCCCATACCCCATCATAGATGGGGGTGTTATTAAAGAGGAAGTAAAAAGGATGTTGAGTTGGTAGTCATACAAGAATCGCGTAGTCCCTGGTGCAGCCAACCTGTTATCTGTGGGTAAACCAGACTGGTTGGTGCAGTTCTGCATAGACGTCCGGAAAGTGAACTCAATATCAAAATTCAACATTTACCGTATGCCGTGGGTGGACGCACTCCTTGAATAACTTGGGGAGGCAGCCTGTCAATGCTCAACCTCACCAAGGGCTACCAGAAAATCCCCTTGGGAACAGAGGAGAACACCACCTTCTCCATGCTGTTTGGTTTATGTCAGTTTAAGAGAATGCCATTCAGCCTTCATGGGGCCACAGTCACATTCCAGAGACTGAGGGATCGACTACTGGCCCCCCACATGTAGTACACAGCCGCATATAGTAATTTTCAGTAAGACCAGGGAGGACCACTCGCTCCATCTGGCGGTGGTAGCTTGTCCGATGTGGGCCTAATGACCAACCCAGCAAACCTCCGGATCAGTCTTCTAGATATAACCTACCTGGGGGGTTTTTTGGTTGTTTTTTTGGGGGGGGGCGGGGGGGAGAAAGGAGGAGACAGGCAGGTTTGCCCCATTATCGATAAAGGTACAGGCCCTCCATGTCTGGCCCCAGCCCAAAAGTAAACAAAATCCAATAATTCATAGGCCTGTCCGGATACTATCACCAGTATGTTCCACACTTCTCCACTATTGCTATCCCGCTCACAGATCAGAAAGGAATGGACTCTGAATAGGCCTTCCTGATGCTGAAATTTAAGCTCTGCACCACACCCATCCTATACACACCTGACTTCTCCTTCCCATTCATCCTACAGATTGATGCCTCAGATGTAGGGCTGGGCGTGGTTCGCTCCCAGACTGTACATGGTGGGGAACACCCTATAGCCAACATCAGTCACAAGTTATTCCCCAGGGAAAAGATGTATGCCACAATCGAGAAAGAAGCCTTAGCCTTCTGATGGGCGCCGAGTGCCTTGAGACATTACTTAAGAGGGACACAGTTTCACCCTGATCATTCCCCTCTACAATGGCTGTGAACCGTGAAAGACTCCAACCCATACCCGATGTGATGGTTCCTGGCCTTACAACCATACGTGTTTTATGTACAGCATCACACTGGGCACTAACATGACAATGCTTTCTTTTCTCAGCAGGAGGAGGACGCCCCGGCTGCAACAGATTCCCCTGGGAAACATCTTGGTGGCTCACTGATGCAAGGGCACACCACAGGATGTGCAGATACCAATGGTAGAGGTCTCTGACCAAAAACAGCAGCCTTCCAGCGCACGCCAGCTGCACGCTGGAGTTTGACAAGGAAAGCCCAGGTAAGCTACAACTGATGTCATTCCTCCATGCTGGGTATAGGATCAACCAGAGAATTTGCTGCTAAAGAAGGGCGTGGCCTTGGCAGCCTGCCCCAAGGTAAAAGGCCAAAGAGCAAGATGGACACTGAGTGAAGAGAGACTGCTGCCTCCAAGTGCTCTCTGACCCATTGGAGGATCCGAAAGACACCCATGCCAGGAGGATTACAGCTCAGCACGTGGGTGACACCACACCAGATCCGTTACGTGCTGACCGGGACCCAACCCAGAACCGGCCAGACACCCAGCAAGGGAAGTCCCGTCCTGGGACGCCCAGCTCCAGGTTCTAGGACTGGTGAGTGTTATAAAGGAGAGGTAAGGTAGAGCTAGCCAAAGTGAACGGCCTGGAGTGGCAGTCTTCGAGGCCCTAGAGTGTGATGGCATCTTCCCTTCCAGAGGAACCACCACCTGGGTCAGGCCACCCGGGACACTCCCCAGAGTGTTAATGGCCCAGAGCATGAGAGGGAGACTAATATTAGGAAGCTAGTTAGAAGGAAACTAAAAGGAGCAGTGGTGAGGATTAAATGTCTCCAAGATGCATGGAGACTACTTAAAATACAATCTTCGAAGTCCAGATTAAAATGTATTCCACCATTTAAAAAAAGCAGGAAGACCACCAAACATCTGCCAGCATGGCAAAATGGTGAGGTGAATGGTATTGGAGCTGAAAAGGCATCCTTTAAAAAATGGAAAGCTAGTCCTAATGAGGAAAATAGGAAAGAGCATAAGCACAGGAAAATTAGATGTAAAATGTTAATAAGGCAAGCCCAAGAGAAAATTTGAAGAAAGGCTTGCTAAAGAAGCAAGAACTAATAAAAACTTTCAGTACATCAGAAGCAAGGAGCCTGCTAGAGAGTCAGTTGAGCCATTAGATAACCAGGGGGCAAAAGGGGCACTCAGGGAGGATAAGGCCATTGAAGAGAAGCAGAATGAATTCTTTGCTTCGGTCTTCACTGCAGAGACGTTGGGGAGATGCCCATGCCAGAACTGTTCATTGTAGGTGATGAAGTGAAGAGCTGTCGCAAATCAACATGACTCTGGAAGAGGTTCTACAACAAACTGACAAACTAAATAGTAACAAATCACCGAGACCAGATGGTTTACACCCCAGAGTTCTAAAGGAACTCAAAATATGAAATTGCAGACCTACTGCTGGTAATTTGTAACCTTCTCGCTAAAATCTGCCACTGTACCAGAGGGTGCCAAATGTAACATCAATATTTAAAAAGGGCTCCAGAAGCAATCCTGGAAACTACAGACACCGGTGAGCCAGACATCCGTGCTGGGCAAAATGGTGGAAGCTGTTATTAAGAGCAGAAGTATTGGGCATATTGATAATCGCTTGATAATGGATAATGGGGAAGAGTCAACCTGGATTTAGCAAAGGGAAGTCATGCCTCACTAATCTATTGAAATTTTTGCCAGTGTCAATAAGCACATGGATAGGAGTGAGCCAGTCAATATAGTGTATCTGGATTTTCAGAAAGTATTTGATAAGGTCCCTCATGAGAGAGACTAGAGGAAATTAAAAAGTCATAGGATAGGAGGCAGTATCCTACTGTGGATTGGTAACTGGTTAAAGGATAGGAAACGAATGGTCAGTTTTCACAACGGACAGAGGTAAATAGTGGAGTGCCTTGGGGATCTGTACTGGGAGCAGTGTTGTCTAATGCATTCATTAATGATCTGGAAAAGGAAGAGTGAGGTGATCAAATCTGCAGATGACACAAAGTTATTCAAGGTAGCTAAAACAAGAGTGGACTGTGAAGAATTGCAGAAGGATCTTGTGAGACTGGGTGACTGGGCATTTAAATGGCAGATGAAATTTAAATGTGGACAAGTGAAAAGTGATGCACATGTGGAAAAACAAAACAAACTATATGTACACAATGCTGGGTTGTAAATTAGGAGTTCCCACTCAGTAAAAGGACCCTGGCAGTCATTGTAGACAATACACTGAAATCCCCAGCTCAGCGTGCGGCGGTCAAAAAAGCAAACAAAATATTAGGAATGTTTTGTAAAGGGATGGAGAATAAAACCAAAAGGTATTATAGAGGCACAGTTGCGCCTCTATTAGTTAAGGCAAGAGGGAGTTCTCATTGAATCTCCACCTATCTTTAACCTGGTACTTTTGAGTCACTTGAGTTCCAGGTTGCGACTAAATTCCTTTGCAGGGGATTATTCTGTGCTTAGGGAATCTTACCATAAAGTAAATATTCTAGACAGTTAAGTTCTGCCTCAAGCAATCGCTGGTAATTGAGTATATAATGGTGTTTTTAATAAAAAGTTCTTGTTAAAAAAAAAAATCACGTTGAAGGGAACAGAATAAATCCTTATGTCATGCATACCCATTGCAGCTCTGCTAATGTTGTATTACCTAGACAAAAAGCCTTAGGTTTAAGAAGCCTGTTAAGGTGGCATTACAATTATACTCAAACGTTAACATGACAGTAAATTGTATGTTAAGGCAACTTTATTAAATAACAGACCAATCCGTACATTTTTCTTATTCATTAATAAAAAAAACCATGACAGCTGAAATTAAACTGTATACATTCCTCATCATGTATAAGTATTGTTCAGTCACCATGCCACACACATGCAGCTTAATTTCAGTTGTCATAATTTTTTTAAAAGGAGCTAAGTTTCACCTAGAATTATTATCTGAACAGACACTTTTGATTTCCAAAACTTTAAATCTTATTTTTACATAGCTGAAGAGTCTGACCAGTATGCTAGAAGGACAAAAAGAGATTTCACAAGATCTACTTTTTAAGGCCAGGGGTCCTCAGAGGAGGAACTTTGTAAAGTGACCATCTGTCAGATGAAGTAAGACCCGGCACAGGGTCAGAAATTAATCAGCCTTGTTTTGAGTTGGTTCAAAATGCAGTGGCCATTAAAGTCTGTCCCTTATTTAATGGGATAATTCCTCTGTGGAGTAGCCCTGTTTTAGCAGCTAGACATTTAAGGGCTTTGATCAATATACAATGTTTACCTGCAGACATCAGTGCAATTAGACCCATTTGGAATGGTCCTTTTCATAAGTGGGTTATAGTGTTTAAAATAATGTTTTCAGTAGGGCAAATTTTGAGGACAGTTGGGACACTCAGGACTAGGGGTGTTTGCCTGGCTAAAATCTTTATGAATAATGGGGCTAAAACCATGGTGGAAAAGCAACCTCAGCCCCACCGGAAAAGGGAGTCCCTTTACCTCGGGGACACCAAGTAGGAGCTACCAGAAGGGAGCTAGATGTACCCAGCTTGATAGGAGAATCCAGTCAGAAAATGGTGGCAGTTAATAAGGATAATCTGGGGGAGACGTAGGAGGGTGAGAGAACTCTCCTAGGGAAAAGAAGGTTTAATGCAGCATTTCCCCCAGAACCAAAAATAGCAGAACAGGGGGCTGCTTCTGGCATCTCAAGCCCTAGGTTGGTTAGAGTGGAGGAGAAGACTACTATCCCCATTGGTAAAAAAGGGAAGTTGAGGGCCAATAGGAAGGTAGAGCCTATGCTGGAAGCCTCCAATGTGGGAGCAATGGAAAGGAAACTTGGGGAAACTGGGTGTGGGAACCATTTACATCCTGAATGTCAGAAAGGGGAGGTTTTGGCAAGATCTGCCTAGATTTTAGGGGCAGACAGAGATTGCAGTTTGTCTAGCCTCCAGTTTACTTGGGATAAAACTAGATCTCTACAAGGTGGACAAAATTTAGACCGCCTTGAACCAAAGGTGGAATATAAACAGTCTTTATCCATGGATAAAGGGTGTAGTTTGATAGCTAATGGGGGGGGGGGGAAACCCAGGAATGGTCTTTGTGGGGAATGTGAGCCTTAGTGATCCTTCTAAATCAGGACTTTCGTGCATTAAAGATACAGGTATTAGGGAGATCTGTTACTAAGCCACTTAACCAACACCTAGGTGCTGAAAGGAGTCCCCAAGGAAATGTTTTCTTCTCTAATGAAGATGTGGTAAATGAGGATTCTTGCCAATCACCCTTGCACGGTTGCTGTGCAATAGGGTACCCTGGGGAGTAGCCCCAAAGGGAAGGAACTTGGCCTATCTATTTGTAGGGAGGATGAGCAGATGTTGATTGACTACCTAGAATATCTTCCAGAAATGTGTTGCCAGCGCAAGACCGGAGAAGGGCAAGGCCTTTGCACTCCTGAATTTTGTGTTCTGTGTTGTGACTTGGCTCCTTGGTCTCAGGAATGGTAAGTCACAACATAAGAGTCTGACTCTCCTCAAGGAATAAATGTGTACTAAGTGCCAGCTCATGGGTGAAATTTTTTGTTTGCCCCAGTTTAGGGATTAAGGTTCTCCATGTTTATACTTTAACCTCAGTGACTAAATGATTTATTGTTTTATGTCTATTTATTCAATATTCAATTCAATTTATTTGGCACTGGCTTTTGCCATGACCATAAACAACTTACAAAAGATACAATTTTGATAAAAATTATAAACATCACATTTATAACAGATTTCCAACCATGTCTATTTATGGACTATATATGTATTTGTTAACTTTGTAGTGGCTATGGTGTAAGCTAATGCCTAAATAAACTTAACTAACATTTTTCTTTTCTTATTTATTAAAAAAAATTATGACAACTGAAATTAAGTTGCATGTGTGTGGTATGGTGAATAGAATAAGAATTTTATTGTTGGCCATTAGGCCATAACAATCCAGACAAACATAAATACAAACATAAATACAAAATTGTACAAAGCCTAACTAGGCAAAATAAATAATACAGAGTAAGTCAAATAAGGCATGACAGGTTAAAAATAAAATGCAAACAATGAATCACTTATATATTGCAAGCCGATCAAATTTCAATATACTATCCCCATTTTTGCTTGTAAAAAACTATACAAGCACCAAAAGCTGCCACAGCTCTAGAACCTCTTCTATCCAGCAAGAGCTGCAGGTAAGTATCATCAGGAAGCCCAGTGCGGAAGCTGTTAATAAACGTCTTGATGTATTTTTCCCTCAAATGATTATAAGCTGGGCATTTCAAGAGGATATGTTTTACGGTCTCAGGAACTGCAGTCGCAGAGTAAACACAATCTGTTCTCCTTAGGAGTACCATGGTATCTACCATCCAGCATTGCAGAGGGAAATACATTCAAGCGCAATTGGGTGAAAGCCCTCCTCTGGGGCCAAAATGACCAATTGGTTAGATATTGTGCGGGGACAGATTGTGGGCCGCTATGTATATACCCTGGGACAACCTTCTGGGTAAACAGGGCATTGTTTTCCATCTGGAGTTCCTGATCCAAAATCCTTTGCCTTATTAATCTCATTGCCCCCTTGAGCCTCAGAGTTAGCAATTGTTCTCTAGGGAGACCAAGTCTGAGTAACTCAACCCCAACAGAGCAGCACCAAGAGTCTTCCTTACTTGCTCTATATATGTGTATCAGAAGAGAGTTCGGAGCAGGTGGAAAGATTGCCACTTTCAGCCATAATTTAAATATGGCAACTAGTGCTTGTGACCTAATTGGTCTCATTGCTGTTTCAGCTGTTAGGGTCGCCTGGTGAACACATCTGGGAACTCCCAAAATTGCACGTAAGAAGGAATTCTGGATTCCTTCGAGCCTATTCAGGACAGCTAAACCCCATACTGCTACTGCATATAGGAGTTGACATATTACCTTTGCCTTAAAAAGTAGAAGGGCAGAACCCACCAATCTCCCACCCTGAGTGTGAAAGAAGCTAACAATTGAGCTAGATGTCTTTTGGGCCTGGGAAATAGCTGCATCCGCATGCGATGCCCATCCTCCGGAGGCTGAAAAAGCAACCCCGATGTACCTAAAGACATGAACTTGTTCAATCGGGGACTTGTTCACCTGCCAGTTGTGATGTTTACGCTTGTGGGCAACCACCAAGACTTTAGTCTTGGCATGGCTGATGACCGGATTTTCTTGGTCACAATAAGAGGCGAAACGTTGGATACTCTGGCGGAGACCCACTTGCGTTAGCGATAACAAAACTGTGTCATCTGCATAAAGCAGAATGGCCAGTCTCCGGTTACTCAACTTAGGGGCATGGGTGTCCTGCATAGCCATAAAGGGAATTAAATCATTCACGTAAAAGTTGAATAGGGAAGGAGCGAGAATACAGCCCTGGCGAACACCCCGATTTAATGCAATATCATTTGTAAGAAGTTGATTCAAAGAGGGGCGAACCTGAAGAGTGCTATCACAGTGGAGCTTAAACAGAGGAGGCAGCCATCAATAGAAAGCCAACTAAATTTTAGCCACAAGCGCTCGCTATCTGTAGAATCAAATGCGGCTTTTAGATCAACAAAGCAACAGTATAGTAGATTACCAGAGTGATTAAAGCATACTTAGAAATTAGATGGTTAAGGATCAAAACACGGTCCACTGTAGATTGGCCGGATCTGAAACCCACCTGTTCCAGGAAGATGACATCATTATCCTCTAGCCACTTCTGGAATTTTCCAAGAAGATATTTTGCATAAAGTTTCCCTACCACGGATAAGAGACTAATTGGCCTATAATTAGAAGGATCACCATGGTCCCCCTTTTTGAAAACCGGAACCACCAAGCTCTTGAGCCATTGTTTAGGGATCAATCCAGTCCAGTTAATCACTGTAAACAAGGGGGCCAATATAGAGGTCCACCAAAGAACCTCATGTCTCAGCAGGTCCAGGGGAATAAGATCGATACCTGGAGCGTTACCAGATTTTAGTTTGGCTATAAGTTCACTAAGGTCAGCTGGTGTGACGGGAGATCATTCTGGGAAACTATCTATTGGGCTAAGTACAAGTGGCCGGGATAAATTATTTAAGTTGGAAAACTTCTGCTTCTGGTAATGGGACTGCCACTTGGACACAGGGATTAAACCATTCGGGTCCCGGGGGCGGGAAGACCTTGCTTGGGTTATAAGGGACCAAAATAATCTGAGATCATTCATTTGGGCTGCTTGAAATAGTGGATACCATTTAGCTACTTGATAGTTGGACTTCTTCCTTCTCAACAACAGTCAATAGGAAGCCCTACTGCTTGCCACACTCAGTCTATTTGTTTCGAAGGAAAGCACTGCATCCTAGTTACTACCTGCCGAAGAAGCTTCCTTGCTTTGACACAATCTGTGTCAAACCAGCTCGGACTGGTTAGTCTCCTACCACCCACAGGATTTTTGGCGGAAAGTATTGGGGTAAATAAGTCGATCAGATTCTCAAAAGCGGATACTGAGTCCAGGGTCAGTGCATAGATCTGAGTACATAATAACCGGACTGGTTAGGTACGGGTGAGACTTGAAAAGGCTTCACCCAGTTTCCCAGACCATTTGGTTCTAACAAAACTAAGCTGCCCATTCATCTGTTGCTGGTCTGCAGGGGTCAAATAAGGAGCTATACGAGGGGTATAAGCAATGTCAATCAATAAAGCTAGAGGGGAGCGTTCAGTCTCTGCAACTGTAAGAACCTTTAGTTCAATTGCTTTGGGCAATAAACTAGTAGAAATCAAAACATAATGAATCACACTGGATCCCCGGGTAGAATGAAACGTGAAATGTCCATCCAAGTCACCAGGGAGTAAACCATTCAGGATTATTATATCTAAATTATCCTGAAGGTAGGTCAGCCTATAGGCCCTAGGGCCTTTTACCAAATCCATAGATGAGCGAATATTGTTATATGGTGGAATAATAGCCTCATCAGGATCCAATGGGACTAAGTTTGCAGCCGGGTTCCCTGTACGTATATTCATTTCGCCCCCCATTATTAACTTTACATCTGGGTACTTTGAATTAGCATCCTGGACTGCTCTAACAACAAACCATGTGGAGGCTGTGAGGACGGCGAGGAAGGAATTCCTCGCCGTCCTCATAGCGTCTGCGAAGTCGCGTCCAGCGGAGCTGTTTCGGGTGGTGCGGGGGCTGGTTAGTCCGGCCTCCCTCCGCCTGGATGGGGACTTGTCCCGGGCCCGCTGTGAGGAGTTTGT
>QEPC01006523.1:1295160-1321877 GCA_003113815.1 Sphenodon punctatus | reverse complement strand
TTGCCCACCCACCCCAAGGGCATCCCCCCTCATACAAATGGGAAGCCCCCACCCCCTCAACCCAGTCCCTCCTTGTAACCTGTTCTCAGCAGGGTCCAGGATACTCCCCCCTCCCACCCCAAGAACCTGCAAATGTGCAGGGAGTACCTACCCCGCAACAAACCCCACCCCCAGTCTCTCCTGGTCCCACTAAGGGCCTCCTCCACAGCAAAAGTGTGATCAGAAGCTGGTCACTCCCACTTCAGGAGCCTGTAGGTTCTTCCTTGCTGGGAGGAACAGGATGAACAACCCGGGCTCCTCAGTCACAACCAGTAAACTGCACAGCATCAGAGAAGTCCATATGATCTTCAAACAAGGGGCCTGGGTGCTGCTGCCATGTCCATCCCACGAACGGCCACACAAACCTTCAACCCCCACCCTGCCCCTGGACTCCCCTTCATTGTTTGTAATCACAGAACACATGTATTGCCGGAGGAAAGCTAGAATGATCATCAACTGGACATTTTTGCTCTACTGACTCCCACTGAAGAGCATAGGCGCTGTTCAATGAGAGTTTGCCACCGCCTTAACTATAATAAACATCTTGTGTCTGAAGTAGAGGTGAGAGATGAAGTCGATAGCAACAAAAACAAATACGCTCATCTGAGGGGGAGGCTCGGGGGGAGGATGGCTCAGGTTTAGTGAGAGGGAGGTTCAGGGGGAGGATGGCTCGGATTTACCAGACGTCATTCATCAGATTTACACTACTCTTACAGCAGAAAGACACAGTGCATCAAGACTCTTCCAAAACCCTTGTTCACACCCTGGTCATCTCTCGCCTCGATTACTGTAACCTCCTTCTCACTGGCCTCCCCCGCTCTCACCTTTCTCCCCTTATCTCCATCCAAAACTCTTCTGCCAGGGTCTTCCACCTCGCCCATCACTTTGACTATGTGTAGCCCCTCCTCTCCTCTCTTCACTGGCTCCCCCTTCCTGAACGAATCCCGCACAAGCTCCTAGTCTTCACCTATAAAGCTCTTCACAACGTTGCTCCCCCCTACCTCTCTGTGCTAATTTCCCTCTGTACTCCAGTCCGTGAACTCCACTCCTCCTCTGTCCCCTCTCTCGCCCTCCCATGCCTCCCCTGCTCCCCTAACCGCCTTTGTCCCTAGCTGCCCTTCACACCTGGAACTTCCTCTCTGCCCACATCCGCCTCGCCCCCTCCCTTCGGACCTTCAAATCCCTCCTCAAGACCCAACTCTTCCGCTCTGCCCTCCCCGAATCCCCTCCCAGACTCCTCGCTCCCCTCACCTAACTTCTGCTGATACCCTCCATTAAGTACAATCTGTTACCTGAGGTCTGTGTACTCATATCCTCACCACACAGACCAACCAGTCATCATTCTTGACGTAATCAAGCCAAGCACATGCACCTGGGACCTCACATCTTTGTGAATGCTACACTCCTTGTCTCTCCCTCTGTTCCTCTTCCTTTGTCCACCCCCCCATCTCTCAGATTGCAAGCCCTACGGCAGGGACCGTGTCTATTCCATTACTTTGTACATTGCTGGCACTATATAAATGCTTGCTAATAATAAACAAGACGACACTGAATTAAAACATAGTTTACTGCAGTAATATCACAGTGTCCAGTATACATTTTTTGCACAAGCTAAGGCACAATAGAATACAAGCTTGCATGTTCAAGCACTAGAAACAGAATGTCTCTTGCTGCAGCAATACATTGGAGCATTGAATATACATCAGCGTTACCAAAGCTGGTGAGGTATAAAACCAACTGCCCCAAAACCAAAGAAATTCCAGCATTTAAAACCCAAAGGTTTAAATTCATAGTTAAGGCAAATTAATCATATCTACTATTTTCATTAACTTGGAATCTAATAATCTGTGACAAAAAATAGTATACTTTAAAAATATTACCACTCCACATCAAATGTCTAATTCTCACCCTCTCTCCTCAAAATTATCACTCCCTTTCTCCCTTCAACAAAATGACAATTCTCTCATAACAAAGCATACGATACCACTTCACACATTGTAATATTAACCATTAACGTGCCTTGACTAAATCCATACATACAGAATATAAACATATTGTAATATTAACCCATTAACATGCCTTGAGTTAACCCATACATACAGAATAGAAACAATGTTCATTTTTTAGTTTCATATACACAGCAATATCAACAGCTGGATTAACTCATTAAGGCATGTTAATGATAATTAATTTGTTTAATATTACAATGTGACATGGTGTGATATGCTTTGTTATGAGAGAATTGTCATTTTGTTGAAGGGAGAAGGAGTGAATTTTGAGGGGAGAGAGAGAGAATTAGACATTTGATGTGGAGTGGTAATATTTTTAAAGTATACTATTTTTGGTCACAGATTATTAGTTTGCAAGGAAATGAGAATAGTAGATAAGATTAATTTGCCTTAACTATGAATTTAAACCTTTGGTTTTAAAATGTTGGAATAATGCTTCTATACAAATCTATGGTACCACTGCATCTGAGTATTGTGTGCACTTCTGGTCGTCCCATCTCATAAAAGATATAGTAGAAACAGAAAAGGTCCAGTGAAGGGCAACAAAAATGATAACCAGTATGGAACAGTTCCTCTATGAGGAGAGGCTAGATAGGTAGGGGCTCTTCAGCTTGGAGAAGAGACGACAGAGGGGATAGGATAGAAGTTTATAAAATCATGAGTGGTGTGGAATGAGTAAATAGAGAACTGTTATTTATCCTCTCAGATAGTACTAGAACTAGAAGCCACCCCCTATGAAAGTAGCAAGTAGCAGATTTAAAACAAATAATTTATTTATTATATATATTTATGAGTCGCCCCATATACCTACGGCCTAAAAGCATTTATGAAACAAAATATTTTTTTCACTCAACTACCAATTAAGTCATGGAATTTGTTTTCAGAAGATCTATACTACTACTATACCAGCTATAGTACTGATAGAGATCTATATAGATAGCTATATGTAGCGATCTATACCAGCTATACTACTGGTTTCAAGACCAGTAGTATAGCTGGGTTTAAAAAAGGATTGGTCAAGTTTCTGAAGGATTGGTCCATTAGCAGCTATTAGTCAGGTAGGTTTTGGGGGACTGCAACCTCTTACTGTCAGGAGTGAACAACAGGGAACAGTTCACCCCATTGTGACTTGTTAGGTACTTCTTCCAAGTGACAGACTGACCACTGTCGAGGACAGGTGCTGGGCTCAACAAACCATTTGTCTAACCCAGTATGGCACCTCTGCTCTTAACTCTGCTATTAAATTCAGTGACAATGTACAACCAGACAACATAGTCTCACCAATTATATTTCATATTTTTTTAAAAACCTGAACAGGAAAGCTGCTCTAGCGTTAGAGGTGGCACAGTACGCCACCAGCTCAACACTGCTCTACAGTGATACTTCACAGTAATCCTATAAGCAATGCACACCAGAAACCCTCTTTCAGTGAGATATTGCTGCCTTACCAAGGGAACTTATCAGCAAGCTCCTTTTAAAAAGAGAGCATTTTAACCCAGGAATAGCTTTTCAGTTCAAACATGGTGGAGGGCTTGGATTGTGGAGGCTGCAGGGATTGGAGGGGATACCTTTCCGTCTAGCTGTGACTGCCTGCCATCCACTCGAGTTCCCTCCCTTCCAATCAGGTATTTAATCAGGGCCTGGTGCCCTTTGGGCAACACCAAAGGGTGAGTAGGTAGATAGATTTATTGATGGCCACAAGGCCTTATCAAATCAATTTAAAAATAAAATATACTTAGTAACATATAAACCAAACGACAATAATCAAATGAAAAATTTACAATATAGTAATGTGACCCTCATATTTAATACGTGTAAATGTTGCCCTGCTTGCGTATATAGCCACTGCCTTTGTTCTTTTGGGATCAGTATCATTTAATAGATACTGAAGTTGCTGAATCCCTGGGCAAGATGTATCCCAGCACACTAACTCCAGTAATTGCCCATGATATTTAAAATACAGTGGACAATCCAGAAGATAATGTGCTAGGTCCTCAACCTTTTTACCACACAGACAAATAAATACGCTCATCAAAAAGGGTACGTATATATCTTCAGAGTAACACAGCTGTACGCACTGTCTGAAAGCATAAGCTGGTAAAAGCCTGTCATAATATGGGATTTTCTAACTGAGACAGATAATTTGCACCCCCTCTCGGGGGTACAAGATATTTGTACTTGGGAGCAGACTTGATCTTATTTACCATTGTCCTTAAAGTTTGTCTGTCAATATCAAGTATACGGGCCTTAAATAATTTAAATGACCACCTTACTTGCGTCCCCTCGCAGGAAAACCTCAGAGAAACCTAGCTTCAATAAACACAAGTTCACGTTCGTCCACCATTGATCTGACCCGAGCACCTTGTCCAGTATCTTTTCATTTAACACCAGAGCGGTTAAAGATGCTTCCGGTGCATCACTCAATCTTGCCCAGAAGGATAGCTTCCTCATGGTTATCTGGGCTGTTAGTGAGGGAATCCCTAATTCAAGGTTGATCAATGCCATATTAGTAGTAGGGATTGCCGAAAGTCTCCTCCAGAATCCTCTTATTACCACCTCTAGTTCTTTAGTAGGGGATGCCTCCAAACCCCATAGTGGTACACCGTACAACATACTGGCCAGAATTTTTGTGTCCATTAAATTTTTAACGGCTTGAATGCTGCATTGGCCAAATCGCATATGGAAGCGAAATATCACCATCAGCTTTGTCTTTGCTTTCTGCTTGGCAGCACCGATATGGGCCTGCCATGTTCCATTAAAGGAGAAAATTATGCCCAAATACTTGTACAATTGGACTTGCTCCATCCCGTGCCCTCCAAGAGTCCAGCTATGTCTAACAAAATGTCTAGCGAACACTATTATTTTGGTTTTATCAAAATTAATAGCAAGTCTTAGTTCCTCATACCGAGACTCAAAATCAGCTAGAGCTCTATTAAGCCCCACCTTGGTGAGAGATAGCAAGACCATATTGTTGGCGTATAACATAAATATCCTCCTGGAACCTATACAGGGCGGATGGTATCTCCCTCTGTCCTTGTGTGTTAATATCAAGGCATTTACATATATATTAAATAAAATTAGGGCCAGGAGGCATCCCTGACAGACTCCTCTGTAAGCGTGAACATAATCGGATAGGGAGCCTGAAGAATGGACTCTTATTCTTAAGTTCGTATCTGAGTAAAGCTCTTTTATTAGTCTCACAACCTCTGATCTACCTGCAGCCTGGAGAGCTCTTGCCATAGCCTTTCTCTGCAGATCAAATCAAAAGCCATTGAGAAATCAATAAAGACTGTGTAAATCTTTCGTTTGCGTCTTCTATATTTTTCAATAATATGATTCAGAACAAATACCTGGGAAATGGTAGACCTATTTTCTCTAAATCCAGCCTGCTCTTCTGTCAGTATGTTATTAATCTCTAGACATTCTTGTAAGCGGGTTAACAGCAATTTTGGGTAGATTTTAGAAACTGTACAAAGAAGACTGATCGGCCTATAGTTTGCTGAGTTCTTTCTCTCCCCCTTTTTATATAAGGGACATAATTATGCTAGTTTTCCAAATTTTGGGGATCTTGACTGTCTCATTTATTAAGGAAAATAAATGCGCCAAGGAGGGAATCCACCAATCTGGTAGAATTTTTAAGACTTCACCAGGGATGTAATCCATCCCAGGGGCTTTCCCATGTTTTAAATTCATTATAGCCTTGGCTACCTCCTCTGGTGAGATGCTTTGCCAGTGGGGAAGATCAGGGTCTACCTAGGCTAAATAACTATTCACCTTGTAAGGGCTGAAAAGATCCTCAAAATGTTTTGTCCACGCAGATTCTGGGATCGGAGGTTCCCTGCATATCTTCCACCCCCTGCCAACCTCATTTACCAAAGTCCAGAAAGCTCTCATGTCCTTTTCTTTTATTGTATCTAACATCTTAGACCATTGAGCCTTATTCCATACTTGGTTGTTTTTTTGTTGCTATTAGAGATTTATAAGCTCTTCTCATTTCCCTGTACTCCATTGCCAGATCACAACTGTAACATTTCTGGAGCTTGCGCACTACTTTCTTTAGAGTGTTTCTTGTAAGCTGGCAATCCTTATCCCACTACTCCGGCACCCTTCTATAAGAGTAATGTCCAGGTTTAGAGGTGATCGTGAGTAAACCCTTCAATTTAAGCGTAAAGGCAGACCACAAGTCAATAGCTTGTGACGTCTTCCTAGTGCTCTTAATCTGTTGACATAGATCGATCATTGATGGCTGGGTGAGAAAATCAATTACCTCTAATTCTAAATCCACAGACCAACATTTCGCTCTGAGGTGAGCTTTAGGTATTACATCCCGTTCAGGAGAGGTCCCCTTATAGAATGATTTCCTTCTTAGGCCAAGCTGCAAGGGAAAATGGTCACTAACGGTTAGGTCACCCACGGAAAATTGAATTAGACAGGCTTCCAAATTTGAGGACAGTAGAACGTAATCTATGACACCGTACCTATACACGTCAAACTTCCTTGTTTATCACCTTCACAATTCCCATTTGAAATCTTAAATGCCAGGTCCAAAACCAATCGATACAATGCTTTCCCTGCAGAATTTATCTTAGAGTCACTTGATCTTCTTTCCTGATTATAATCAAGGAGCATACTATTCGTCTCATCTAAGCCTAAGGCCCGTAAGATACTTACAACAGAGGAGCCAATCCTCGCATTCAAATCCCCAACTATGATTATCCCATCCCTCTGATAACTGCCATGGAGTCCTAAGATTAAGTCATTTAATATTGGCCAAAAGTTTTCTTCCTGGTTCCCTGGGGGATTATAGACGTTTATCTTGAGAAACGGTCCTTCTAGGTTTGCCCCTGTTATTGTTATAGCAAGGATATAATCACCCTCGACCTCTATTTCCTCAGCCATGACCTCGCTGTTATCAGCCAGAAAAATTGCTAGACCTTTTTTGGATCTGCCCCTCAGACCACTTTGGACTGCTGACTTAACCCAGAACTTGTATCCTTTCAGATTCAAATCCCTAGCCACCCTCCAAGTCTCTTGCATACAGATATTATGCTGTCTGATGTGTGTCAAAGTCCCAATTATGGACTTTGTTTGCCCACCCAGCAACATTCCAAGATATGCCAGTCAGTACTTCATCTCCAATCAGATCTAACTGTCAGTCTATCTGAGATAGTAGACTCTTAAGAGTTTTCTATGTTTAATCCTATCAAGGTGGATTGAGAAAGTATCTGACTCACCGAGAACTGCTCAGGTCGAGATGGAGGACTCAAGTATAGGCATACTTGAATGACTTGGACTACTCACAATAGTATTTTGGAAGAGCAGAGTTTTACCCTGGGCCTCTTTCCCAGATGGAGTGGAGGTTAAAATATCCACAAGTGAGGGTTCTACCAGGGACTCCTGCAACTCTTTGACATTCTGGGACCCCTGCTGTATTTTAAGAGGATATAATGTCTCCCTTAGTCCTTGTTCCTGAACATTATTCAAATTCTGTTCGAGTTATTGCGTTTCTTTGGAAATGGACTCCTTTTCCTGCCCTCAACTACAGGCCCAAACTTGGCCTCAGAAATCTGCCTATATAGGTCCGACAATTTATTCAGAAAAAAGCCTGGATCAGTCATCGCCTGATCCGTAGGCTCTTTACTTACTGCCTCTGAAGTATGTGGATCCTTCATTTTCAGCTCTTGGGTATTAGAATAATTGGGGGATTTCAACTGGATCTCCATCTCCTCCTCTAAAGGTTGCGATCTTATTTTAAATATTTGTGGCTTGTCTATAGCTGTATTATTCCTTGGTTGAGTAGCAATTATGGGACCTTTACCTCTTCCTGCTACTTTATTTGCATGAACTATCGTATGAGCCTGGGACGTAGCAGAACAAACAAAAGAGGGATAAATTCCAAAAGACATGTTTTTCTTTCTCCTTAATGGAGTCTACCAATCTTTAATTTACAAAACTTATAATTACATTCCTACTGGTCTTGAAGGCACCTATCAGATCCACCTTCAGAATGTCCCACTAGTGATCCTGAGCTGCGTCAACACCCGCAGGTGTTCCGCAACCTCCCGTGGAGTACTCCAGAAAGGTAAGTTTCCTCGCAGGGCGGGGGCAATACTAAGAGCCAGTTTGTTGTAAGCTCAGTTATGCCTAACCTGAGCACGCTGACCCTGATCATTCAGTAGTTCAAATATCACAGAATCATCTTGCTTGTGTGTTGTTTCCTCAGCCTGTGCCATAATGGGATTGGAGGTTGCAAAATTCTCCTTACAAGAATGCACTCTTTCTCCCACACTTTACCCGGGCACTTTAGTTCTTTCCACTGATTTTGATACCCTCTGCATTAAAGAGATACCCACCTTCTGCATTAAAGCATTAATGCATTATCTGCATTAAAGAGATACCCTCTGCATTAAAAAGTTCAGTTGTGTAAACAGGTATTGTACAGTTTGTGCTGTAAGCATCACGTGTTTAGCTATAAAATCATTAAGAACCTCCTTATCCATCCGGCCTATATTCTTAGGAGATATAGGAGATTGGTTTGGGCTATATAGCCATCTATAATCCTCCTCTATTCTTGATGGGTTGAATTATAGCTGACCTTCATCCCTTCTTTTGTTCTGCTGGTGTGGTATGCCCTGTGAAAAATCTATTGGTGCACCCCCTACTACCAGCCCCTCTTCAGTTGAACTACTCTTTCCCTCAGCCAACTGCTCAAAGCTATTTGTTAATTTTAGTCCAGTATGAATAAAATGGTCCATTTTCCGCTGCTTAGCTGAAGGACACACTCATTAATCTAGGTCTAGACTGTTTACTTTTGACAGACATCATCATATGCTATTTAATTAGGTTACAGTTCTACAATCTAGCAGTTCTCAGAAGGTATTATAGCCTTAGATGAATGTCTGGTACTTGTTAAAACAAATATCTCCGAAGTCCTGGCCAATGCAGTATCACAATCAAAATATCTAGCATGGGGAGAGTTACACCCTGGTACCCTAAAGTCCAATTAACAGAGTCCAACGCCCTCGCCTGACCAGCGCCTAAGGCCGTGCACACAAGGGCGTGCCCTTGCGCATGCAGCCCTTAGGTGCGTTGCCGCAGCGTGCACCAATGGCACAGCCGTAGGGCTTGCTAGAGTATATAGGTCCCAGGCGGAAGTGATGCGCGGGGGGGGGGGGGGGGNGGGGGGGGGGGGGGGACTCCCCACTAGTTAGTTGATCTGTCCCAGTCTCATGCGATTCAGCTCCACACCTGCCTTTTCCTCCATCCTTCAATCACTTCTAGCGTGTTCACAGGCAGTTCCAGTACACCTCTATGCAGGCAGTGACCTTCCAGAACCTGCTGCTCAGCTCGTTCTCCCGTACCCTCTGCTAAACTCCGCTCGGCAGCCATAGGGCTTGCTAGAGTATATAGGTCCCAAGCGGAAGTGACACGGGTGGGGGGAATCCCCACTAGTTAGCTGATCTGACCCAATCTCACGTGATTCAGTTCCACACCCACCTTTTCCTCCGTCCTTCAATCACTTCTAGCATGTTCACAGGCAGTTGCAGTACACCTCTATGCAGGCAGTGATCTTCCAGAACCTGCTGCTCAGCTCGTTTTCCCGCACCCTCTGCTAAACTCTGCTCCGACACCAAAGGATGTCACCTGTTAGTGGGGACTCGTCAGCGCTGGCGCCCCTCCCTTGGTCTTTGGATCTTCACCATTGTTTATCAGGAATAGTAGTGGAGAGTGGGGCAGCCCGAGAGTGGAAATTCCTTGTCTTCCGTGATGAGATGAACTACATAACCGGCAAGACAGACGTGCTGGTCTGAAGATTTTCGCAGCACTTGCCTATGAGACATCTGCATAGCGGCTAGCACTCTCTCTGGCTGGAGGGTAAGCGGAAGAGCGGACTTTGGGGTGGCTGGGTCTTGCCAGAACTGCTGTCTGGAATTGTCCCACACATCGGGAGACCTGTGGGGTGTTTGTGAGCTCTGTGTCCTGCACTTTGTGGACATTGCTGCAACTAGCACTGATAATCGGTGCAGCTGTGATCAAGAGGCAGCAGACCCACTCTCTACCTTTGCTTGTAGGGCTATTCAGGCTCGCCTGAGGGCTGCATGTACAAGGGTGCCCGCTTGTGCGCGCGACCTTAGGTGCCAGCGGGGCAAAGGGGCACACCCCTTTCATCACTTGCTTCCGCTCCTCCGGTAATATGGAATTTAGGTCGCATGCATTACACTCTTGCCCGAGCCTTGCACTGGAAATAGAGGAAGCAGAAAGGGGGCGCAGTAAGATGAAGGGTTCAGACCTCATTCAACCAAAGATGACTCGATTTTTTCCTCTGTCCCCCCTGCCCGTCTGACTGTGAACCGCCCGGTCGAACTCAGAGTTCACGCTCAGGAAGCCCCCTTTGTGATTCCTTGCAACACCCAGTAGAGCCTTTTACTAGACTGGGGGATATACACTGCATATGCTTGTCTCTCATCCAGAGGCTCGATGATCTTGTAATCAGGCAAGAGACTGACTTTGATACTAAATTTAAAGAGCTGGAGGATAAGCTTTTGCATACAAATGACCTTTTTTTATGAAGGTTCTGGTTGGGGGACTTTGGCTCGAACTTAACAAATTTGTGTCGGCTTTTCAGCCCTCTACTCTAGCAGACCCAGGCAGACGGAACAAGTCTCTCCCCTGACTTGTGAGCACATGCCTAGCCTCCCTTCCCTTGCTACTACTGGATCATAGTCAGGCTCAGAGGGTGGCAGGTGCTACTTCCCCTCCAAAGGTGGTTAGCTCTTCCCACCCCAATTTTTCAGCTACCCCGGCTACTAATTTTGAGGAAGGACCTATAACTATTACTCCTCACGGTCAGCTCCCTTTTAGGAACCTGCCTGAACCCCCTTGGTGCCAAGAGGGTTGTGTTAGGAGTAAGGAACCTTTTTGTTCATCTCCCGTCCATAACAGCCCTGTAGGGGCACCAACCAAAGTTTGGCCACAAAATACTCAGAAGCGTTGGGCTCAGGCTATTATTTTTCATTTTAATAAAAAGAAGAAATTTAGGTTCTTGAGGCATCAAGTTATGGAGCAGGTCTCTTTCCTGAAATTTATTAAACATACCATGGGTATTGCCATTGCATCTTCTCAGGTTCGGGACATATCCCCGCTTATGGATAGGGGTCGCTTTTGGAGGTGGGGAGTTTTATTTGACAGGGGCCCCAATTACAGGTGATTCATGGCAGCTTAGAAGGCGCCTTACAGCCTCGGGGATTTTTATCCAGCAAGTTGAAAACTCTCTCGCTCAGGTTATTCTTAATTCCCCCTCAGTTAAGTATGGACGGGATGTGGGGACCTCGGTGCCCAATCCTCTCTAACAGGGACAGATACAAGTCTAGATGGAATACGGGAATGGGAAGTCGTGGATACCACGGGTTTCCATAAGGAAGTATCTCCCCTTGATTTGGAGACCCAAGAACAGATCTCGAACCCGGTGGTTGGTCCAAGACATAGGATTCCTCTAGGTGAGGTGCTCCATTCAGCCTTTTCTTGGGTAGGCTCAGCTCGCTGCTGCGAAGCCAAGAGGTTTAAGGAGAACTCTTTGGGTGTGTCTTTAGAGGGTGGGGTGGCAGTTTGCCAACCTCCACCCTTACCTATGATGAGGCATGAGGGCCTGGTAGGGGAGGAACTGATGATTCCCCCCTCCTGACAATTAACCTCACAGGAGCCGATCCTTCGTCTCCTGTCTTGGAACATTGAGGATATCAGACAAAGATTTTTAGATACGGATTGGGTTGATTTTATATCAGGTTATGACATAATATGCCTCCAAGAGACCTGGTTGCCCAAGGGATTTTTGGACCTTCCCACTCTAAGTGGTTTCCAAGCCTTTGATGTTCCAGGCTTGAAGGCTGAAAGAACAGGTCGCTGCTCAGGTGGTTTGGTCACATTTGTTTCCCATAGAACCTTGCTTACTGTTAAACAAGTTTTGGTGGATTTGCCCAATGCCATTGTTCTACAGATCAAAAGTCCAAGAGGGATGGTCTTTTTGATGATTAACATTTATGTCCCTCCCAATTCTTCCCCCTTTTATCCAGTATCTTTCTGGGACCAGTTCCATGATATTCTGGACCAATTATAACAGGATTTCCCAAATAATGTTCTGCTTATAATGTGGAACCTTAATGCGAGGACGGGCAGCCAGTGTTTGGAAAATTTAGACCCTTTTTTACAATACTGCTTTGGCATACCCTCCTGGGGATCGATGGATGCAACAATTTATGCCCATGGCAGGAAGTTAATTTAGTTACTATCCAAACAAGGCCTCCTGATTCTTAACGGCAGATCACTTTGACCATTTTGGTCAATTCACATATGACTCTCGATTAGGTGCCAGTGTAATTGATTATATCTTGATCTCTCCGGCTCATTTCCCTTTAGTTAGGAATTTTGAGGTTTTGATCAGACCGGAGGGAAGTCATTACCCCCTTCATTTGGAGCTTGGGGGGGGGGGGCGGGACGGGGACAGAGGCCATATTCATGATGATTCCACTCAGGCCCTTCCAGGTGACCTATGCCCCTGTGAAGTGGACCTCACTGATATCTAGCCAGATTACACAGCTTTTATATTCCATGGAGCTTTTGAACCTGCGTGATGCTATTTTGAAGGCTGAGGGTTCTGATCAGGTCATTTCCCTAATGAGCTCTATTTTAGAGTATCTTCGTCCATTTATCACCAAGATAATTATGCCACACTCGGGCACACAAAGACCCAATAGGAACACTTGGTACGACCGAGAGTGTAGAATTTCCACGGCAGTCTTAGTTAGAGCCAGAAGGGTATGGGCTAGATACCATCAGTTACCTGATTGGGAGCTATATGCTCACAAAAAGAGGGAGTACTTTACCCTGCTGCGAGTCAAGAAGGCTGCAAAATGTGCACTTACTTGGGCTGAATTATTGGTGGCAGCAAGAACTCAGGATGTGACCGGATTCTGGGAACGGCTGAACTGCGGGCAGGATAATAGTGGGGGCCACAGAGCAGGCTCGATCTGTGAGGAGGATTGAGTTTTTAACTTTTTAGTGATTTGTATCGCGATACCTGTCCTGAAGTGCCTGAGTGGACTCCACCTGTACCCACGGGTTGGGGGTGGGGGTGACCAACTCTCCCTGCCACCTCCAATTGTTAGAGAGAGACAGATCCACGAGGCCATTTGTAAACTCCGGCCATGTAAAGCACCCGGTGTAGATAATATCCCTCCTGAGTTAATCAAAGACAATCACGCATGGTGGGTCCCAGTTTTAGACAGATTTTTCACGGCTATTCAATCATTGGGTACCCCGCCAAACAAATGGGCACTTGTTATCATTATACCCATCTTCAAGAAGGGAAACCCTCGTGAACCAACTTGCTATAGACCAGTCAGTCTCTTGTCTGTTCTTAGTAAGCTGTATGCTAGAGTGCTTTTAACCTCCCTCGAGGAGTGGGTTCAGGCACACTCCTTAGTAGCAGATGAACAAGCGGGATTTAGATCAGGAAGGTCTACACTGGATAACTGTTTTATTCTGGTACACTTAATAGATAATTAGAAGGGGTAACTTGTATGTTGCGTTCATAGACCTGACTAAGGCCTTTGATTCGGTGCCCAGGAAATTGCTGTAGAAGGAACTGTCTGCTCTGGGGATTGAGCCAGGCCTACTCCAACTGATGATTTCCCTCCACAAAGGAACTAGGGTGATGGTTAGAGCTAGCCCTCGCGGTTGGGTTACCACTCCCTTTTCACTTCAGCAGGGGGTTAGGCAGGGCTGCCTTTTGGCCCCACTTCTTTTCAATCTTTATATAATAGTTAGCCGCCTCAAGCTGTTCTCAGGGAGGGGCGGGATATAAATTGATGAAAATAAAAAAATAAATAAATATTAACGACCTGGTTCATAGAGTGGGTAGCACTCATCGTATCCACCCGCCATGGTGGGGGGGGGAACCCATATCGATTCTTCTGTATGCGGACAATGTGGTGCTCCTACCCCAATCAAAGCAAGGCCTTCAGCAATGTCTGGATGCTCTTGCCTCCTTTTGCGTCCAAAAATCACATGGCGGTGAACGTCTCCAAGTCTAAAGCCATGTGCTTTGGTACGTCCCACCCAAGGTACACTTGGAGGACTGGCGCTCACAAACTGGTGCAGGCCTCCCATTTCCCTTATTTGGGGATTACTTTCTCAGCGTCTCTGTCTTGGAGGGCGAACCAAGTTTTCTGGGCCACTAAGGCATCACAATTGGCTGCAGGGATTTTAAAATTGCTCAATTTTTCTCCTATAGATTCCCTGGAACTGGTGCTGGAGGTTTTTACGGCAAAGGTGCTTCCACAGCTTTTGTACGGCACCGAATTGGTGTTCTATAGCTATATTCTGTGGAATTTCCCATCTTGGGGTAATTTCTTGAGGAGTATCCTCCTTGTCCCAAGATCGACCCCACTCCCCATGCTGAGGCTAGAAACTAGTATGCTGTCTCTACAGTCGCAATGCAATCTTGGGGCCCTGAGGTTTTGGTGTAAGTTGAGGCAGGGTCACTCCTCCCCCTCAAGCATTGCAATGTTACTGGGAAGAAGTGTCACATCAAGGGGCCTCTCAATATAAGTGGCTGAGGGCTATTAAGAACTTGACCGAAACTCTCTCTCTACCATTTGAGGGCTTGGACCACAGGATAGATTGGGCCAAACTTAAACAAAAAGTCAAGGATTTAAGCAGAAAAGTATGACATACAAGCTATCATGACTTCTAGAATTGCTCCACTTTATGCGGAAATTAAGACTAGTAGTACTCTTGAACAATCTCTCTCTTATTTTCATGACCAGGTCTTAGGAGACTGATTACCCTCCTCAGGTTCAATCTGCTGGAAACAGTGGTGGTGAGGGGGAGAAGGAATCATGTCCCCTATCAGGATAGAGTTTGCAGTTGTTTTTTCTGGCTAATATGGGGGGGGGGGGCTGCATGTGTTGTGTACACTGATTGGCTGGGCAATTAAACGGCTGCAGCTGCTGCACATAGCAACACCTGCTGAGGCACCAACGTGGTGCCAAAGTTTTCAGAAGTCCGGAATTCTGAAACTTTGGAAACAGCGCTGAAGAGCCACCAAGTACTCGAGCCGATTACTTGGAACTTCAGAATTTGGCCCAAGTACCCGAAAGTACTATTCAGTACAACCATACTTACAACCATCAATATTTCTATCCTCACAAACCGTATAATGAAGGGCAGGGGTACACCGCCCTGTACTGATGGGGAACCAGGGCACAGAGAGAGACAGTGGCCAAATAATATAGGGACTCTGTAGTGAGGCTGGAGATCAGCCTGGCATCCTAGTCATCGAACCATCCTTTCTCCTACAGGTGTTATTTTTAACAGTGCATAAGCCCCTGATACTTACTTCTAGGCCCTGAGCCAGCCCCACCTTATTGAATGTTGACAGAGTACAAAGTACTGAACACACAGAAAATTATATAGACTTTGGCAAGTGTGATTCAGACATGTTTGGAATAACGCAGAGGAGTTCAATGCAATTTGATGCAGTTTTGTAAAAGCCTAGTAGAGGATTATTAGTTTGTCAAACCTTTATTGGTTGCTTATCTCTTTTTTTGTGAGCCGAAGAGGACGTATGCATTAAGAGATGACCACTTCAGTAGGCCAAGAGCGTCAACCAAATGTTAGCCATTTAGTTTACATAAGTCTCTTTAGCCCATGCATGCTTCGAGTTGAGTCTTCTTTGTCCTTTTTATTCTCCACACTCACTTTGGTTTGCTTTACCTCCCACATCAATCCTCCCTCCACTAGGACAGGGCCATAAATCTTCCTGGTACCCTAGTAAAGAAGAGCCAAATACACATTCTTGCACATACCAGAAAACAGTCGCCTGCCTGCAGTATTCTCAGCATCAGCAGGAATGCCTAATGTCCTGAAACACTGTTTCAGGAGGCGAGGAACTCAGAACTTCCAGCTTCATGCAAGGCAATATCTTGGGCTGCAACTAGACTAAGAGGCTAATCTAAATTGTATTTGTGATATTACAAGATGTTGCTACAATCCCATTTTATTTGGAAGGGGTCAGTCATTCCCATTGTATCCTGAAGTTTGCAGTGCATCAGAGCGTTCTTGAGAATGTAACTCGGAAATCGGGCCAGTGAAATATGCAACCCTGAAGCACAATGGGCCAGGAGGGAATTTGAAGAGCAACTTGCTAAAGATGCAAAATCTACTACTCCCCACCCAAATGAATCAGAAGCAATAAGCCTGCCAGAGTGTTAGCTGAACCATTAGATCATCAGGGGCTAAAAGGGGGCACTCAGGGAAGATAAAGTCATTGCAGAGAAGCTAAATGAGTTATTTGCATCAGTCTTCACTGCAGAGGACGTTAGGGAGATACCACACTGGAACAATTCTTTGTATGTGATGAATCCGAAGAACTGTCACAAATCAACATGACACTAGAAGACATTTTAGAGCAGACTGATAAATTAAACAGTAATAAATCACCAGGACCAGATGGTATTTACCCAAGAGTTCCAAAGAACTCAAATATGAAATCACAGAACTATTATTGGTAATATGTAATCCAGGGCACAAAATTTGCAGGTGCCTGGAAGCCATTGGCCCCCAGAAAACTGAAGCTGGTGACTGGTTCAGAGGGGTAGTGGGGCAAGAACAGTTTAATATCAAGATAAAGTCTGGCAACCAAATTATTATTTTTTTAGTTCCCAGAGTCAACCTGAAATTTCATGTCCTGATGTAACCTATTGCTAAAATCTGCCTCTGTACCTATGGATTGGAGGGTAGTAAACATAACACCAGTTCTTAAAAATGGGTCCAGAGATGACCCAGGAAACTACAGACTGGCAAGCCTGATGTCAGGCAAGGTGGCGGAGACCATTGTAAACAATAAAACCATCAGACATAGACAAAAATGACATGATGGGGAAGAGCCAACATGGTCTTTGCAAAGGGAAGTAATGCTTCACTAATCCCTTGGAAAAACATTTTTGAGGGCGTCAACAAGCATGTGGCTACAGGTAATTCAATCAGTAGTGTATCTAAATTATCAGAAAGCACTTGACAAGGTCCCTTAAGAGAAAAACTTGATAAAGCTAAGTAGTCATAGGATAAGAGAAAGTGTCCCATCATGGATCAGTAACTTGTTAAAGGGAAGGACTAAATGGTCAGTTTTCACAATGGGGCAAAGTAAATAGTGGGGTGCCCCAAGGGACCAGTGTTGTTTATTCATTAATGACCTGGAAAGGGGGTTAAAGAGCTACGTGACCAAAATGAATGTATCCAGGGAGGGAGCTCCAAGAATAGGGGGCAGCAACAGAGAAAGGGAGTAGATGTTTAGAGCAGCAGGGAAGTCGCAAGCAAGCAAGGGTGGGGGCACAGGAGGAGTGAGGCTCCTAGGCAAGAATGTGGCGGGACAGAAGAGCGGAGAGATATAGGAGAGCAAGGCCATGAAGAGCCTTGCTCGTAAAGACCAGGAGCTTGTGCTGAATGTATTCCCATAGAGGGAGCCCACTGTTGGGCAGAGAGGAGGGGCTGAATATGGTCAGAGACAGGCAAGGTGGATGACTTTGGCAGCAGAGTGTTGAACAGAGATGAGGGGGGCAGGATCAGAGCAGGGGAGACCAGTAGAAGTTACAGTAGTCAAGGTGAGAGATGACTAGAGTGTGGACTAGGGTTTTTGCAGTGGCAACAGTAAGGCAGGGCTGTATTTTAGGAATATTATACAGGGCTAAGTGGCAGGATTTGGCAACAACCTAGATCTGAGGCATAAATGAGAGGGAGGAGTCAAAGATGAAATCCAGGCTACACGCCTGAGGGACAGGCTGGATGGTGACACCCTCAATGGAAATTGAGAGGGAAGTAGGAGGGGAACATTTTGGGAGGAAAGATGAGGCGTATGATCTTGGCCATATTAAGCTTGAGTTGGCAGCAAGACATCCAAGCAGAGATGTCGGAGAGACAGTCAGCAATGTAAGACTGGATGGAGGGGGTGAGCGCAGGAATGGAGAAACAGAGTTGTGTGTAGTCAGCATACAGGTGATGTGGAAGCCATGGGTTTCATTTACCCAGTGAAAGAGTGTAAAGGGAGAAGAGAAGAGCCCAGGACAGAGCTTCGGACAACTCCCACAGAGAGGGGAAGCGACACAGAGGAGGTACCAGCAAGAGAAACATTGAAGGAGTGTTTCAAGAGATACAAAAAGAACCAGTTGAGAACAGAGTTCCAGAAACACAGGGAGCATAGCGAATCCAGGACACCATGGATGACAGTGTCAAAGGCGGCAGAGAGATGGAGGAGGACAAGAATGGAGTAGAGGCTCTTAGCCTTAGGTCTTAGAGAAGGTCACTGGCTATTTTGATGAGGTCAGTCTCAGTCAAGTGGAGAGGGCGGAAGCCAGATTGTAGGGGGTCAAGGGATAGCAGAGAGGAAATCAAGACAACATGTGTAGACTACCTGCTCCAGGAGCTTGGAAATGAAGAGTAGGAGCAAAATGAGGCAATAGCTGGAAGGGTCGGAGGGGTCCTTCTTAAGGATAGGGGAGACTGTGACATGTTTGAAAGCCATTGGAAAATGACCCAGGCGAGAGGGAGAGATTTATGATGTGCAGAAAAGAAGGCGCAGCAACGGGGGCAATCACAGTTAGGAGATGAGAGAGGATGGGATCAAGGGGGCAGGTCGAGGGGTTGGATGAAGAGAGGAGAGAGGTGGCCTCATCAAGAAAAGTATTTTTTTCACTCAACATAAAACTAACTCGTGGAACTTGTTGCCAGAGGAGGTTTTTAAGGCCAATAACATAACTGGGTTTAAACAGGGATTGGGTAAGTTCTTGGAGAATAGGTTCATAAATGGCTATTATTAAAGTTGTTTAGGGGACATAACCTCTGATTATTGGGAGCTGGGTGTAAATAGCAGGAAAGAGATCACTCCATTATGACCCGTTGGATACTTCTCTGAAACAACTAAAAGGCGGCTGTTGGAAACAGGCTGCAGGACAACAGGCTGCATGGACCATTGCTGTGACCCAGTGTGGCATTTTTTTATGTAACTCCGACCTTGCCTGTGTTTATGATCTTGCCTTGGCATTGCCTCTGCTCTGTCAGTGGCACCAGCCTAGAAAACTCATCCATTCCTGACTCCCACAGTCACCTCCGTGCATTGTTTTTGCTACTCTATTTAAAGTATACCCTCCCAGCTCATGCCCACAAGAACTACTGTTCTTTCATCTTTCAAATCCCTCAAGGCTCGATTTTTAATTCAGCACTACACAAAGAGACTTCATTGATCAATTGTATACTTAAAAGATTATTAATTCAATGAGATGTGCACACCTCTCATCCAATCTGCTACCACATGATTCTATCACATCCTTCCCCATCTCCTCCATCCTGTTTATTATCTTTGGATGCTGCTGGGTCATGTCTGGCCTGCAAGCTCTCTGGGGCAGAGATCACATCTTTGTTTTTGTTTCTGCAAGGCACACCTTTGGGCACTGTTACAAAATGCAAACAGTGAGTGATAGGCATATGAAAATATGTTTGGGTTACACAAAATCCTCCTTTATTTACCATATAAAATAAGTTACTTGTCTCCCTTCTTCTCCCTTCCCTGAAAAACTGGAACTAAGCCCAGTGTTGGTTTTAAGGCCCTGGCAGGTTCTGTATGGGCACTATTACAGCTGCCGCTGAAGACTGCAGATACTACTGCCCACTTTGCAACACCAAGCAATATCCTGAGCCTGGAAGCAAAAGTAATTAGAGTGCTTCATTCTCAGCTTCCCACACACACCTTCTTCAAATGCACATCTTCTCAGGCAGAACACTGACATGACAAAGACAAGATGTAGCAGTAAACACTGCTACAGGCTTTCCTGGAGCAGAAAGATTTAGCAGAAAACACTCTGCTGTACAGACTGGAAGATACCACAGGAGAAGACTGAACTACAGCACAATAGCTCCTTCTCACAAAAGCTATGGGGATAGAGAGCATCAGGCACTCACACTCTCCATCAGAAGATAGAGAAAAAGGCCACTTCCTTCCCTAAGATAAGCCACCAGAAAGCCACATTCTTATAAGCAACTTTGCCCCTGTTGTCACATTTAGCATACGTGGCACACCCTTGTACAGGTGCACACTGCCAGGCAGCCTCAAAGCTAGCTGTACCCAAGCAATACATGAAATACTTGTATTCAAAATTGTTCAAACAATAAGATGCTATGAAACAGGAGGATTCAAAAGGCAGCACACTCTTCCAGAAATCCCAAAAACTAGAACAGTATTTGAAAGGACACTCGTGAGTGTGCAACTAGTGAAAAATTGCATCTTAGAGATCTGAAGTGGAAGAAAGAAAAGGAGGCAAGAAAAACATGGTGTAGTTTTTTTCCATCCTCTATGCTGTCTTGGAGGAAGTTCATGGAAGGGCCCAGTGTCCTACTCTGTCAACCTATACCAAGTAGGAATGGGCAGTACAGACTCAGATTAATCAATAACTACCTGTAATGGGCTGTTATGGATTAATCCATACCAGTCCGAATTCTGTCTGTACACAGATCCAGATTTGTGGATCCTCACCGCCAGGATTCCAGCACGTACTTACCAGCCTCGGAGGACTTGATTAAAGCTGCTACTACTGTAGGAGGGCCTCCCTCGGAAGGCTCATTTGCCGCAGCACGCTATCAAGCTCCATGCTCCACAGTATGCATGTGCAAAACAGCCGCTGCCCTTAACTGATATGGTGGCAGCTAAAATTATGCCACTGCCATTTTGCGCAAGCAGAAAACGGCCCCAGCGGAGGATGCGCAGAATGGCCGCCGCCCTTAACCAAAATGGCGGTAGTACCATTTTGGCCATTGCCATTTTGGTTACGGGTGGCAGTCATTTTGCACATACACGAAATGGCCCCGGTGGCCATTTTGCATAAGCGTGCTTCAGAGCGGGGAGGTCGACAGCATGTTTCAGTAAGGGAGCCTGCTGGGAGCCCCTTCCCTCCCCCAGCAGCAGCAGGCTGAAGGAGTTTCAATCCACTCTCCTTCTCCGGTAAGTACATGCCAGGTGATGGGGGAAGATCGGACTCCCGACTATGGGTCGGATGGTTTCCCATTAACTTCAATGGGACCCAAATTCTAATCTGTAATTAATCTGGAAATTACAGATCTGAATCCATAATTTAACCTGAATGCCCATCCCTAATACCAAGAGGCACTCTTCTCCCATCACCTTCTGCTTCCCCCCACCCCCCCAATGGCCCTCTCTGAAAACTTAAGCACATTGCTCTAAAAAACATGTATCTTCTTGACCAGCTGACACAATAAGAGGACTAGTACAGTGCTTACTATGGACAATGTAAGATTAAGACTCCTTTTTAGCAACTATAAAAAACTCACCATAAACTTACTGGTATTTAAAGAAAAAGGAACCCAAAGTGTGAGGAGCAGGGTTTTAATTTCCCCATGAACCTAGGATACTCCAACTCCCACCTCCCCACTTCCTTAATTTCTAGCACTCCAAATTTGTTTTTGAAAATTCAATCTGGAGTACGCTTAAACAAACCCTCACAACTTCAATAAATAAGTTGATTTTATTTTGTGTGAATTTCATTAGTAAACATAGCACATCTCTGAACTTCCTGAAAAAGTGAAGCTTTATTTTTATTTTATTTATTTTATTTTTTAAATTTTGCTACCCCGTCCCTCCTGCCACAGGCAGCTCGGGGCGGCTTACAATTTGCAAAACATAACATTAAAACAACAATTTAAAACAACTAAAAGGAGGACAAAAAGAAAATAACCCCTACCCAACAACCCGTCCCCTCACCTATCTCCCCCGCCAAATGCCTGAGTTCCACAGCTGTGGAGCGGCCACTGAGAACGCCCTCCCCTGCGTGGCCGCCCGGAAGACTCAGAGGACCTCGAGCAGGGTGCCCCCGATGACCGCAGGGGTCGGTCGAGCACCCGGGGAGTGAGGCGGTCCCGCAGATAGGCAGGGCCTAGGCCATTTAGGGCTTTATAGGCCAAAACCAGGCCCAGAAAACCACCGGCCGCCAGTGCAGAGAGCGGACCACTGGTGTAATGTGCTCCTGGCAGCCCAGTCCTATCAGAAGATGGGCCGCTGCATTCTGCACCAGCTGCAGTTTTCGAGCCGTCACATGGGTAGCCTCATGTAGAGCACATTACAATAGTCCAATCTAGAGGTGATGAAAGCATGGATGATGGTGGCCAGGTCAGAGCCTGAAACAAACGGCCAAAGCCGTCGCACCAGATGTAATTGGCGAAAGGCACTCCTCACCACAGTCTCCACCTGGACGTCCAGGTGGAGCTGCCCATCGAGGACCACCCCCAGACTCCGTACCTGGGACACCAATGGAGGGCAGACCCCGCCAATAACGGGGGCCACCATCTCCAGCGTCTCACCCACCAACATCACCTCTGTCTTGTTGGGATTCAGCTTCAGTCGGTTAGTCCTCATCCAGTCCCCCACAGCCGTCAAACACCAAGTAAACACCGAGACTGCAGGGCCTGGGTCTGTTGAAAAAGAGATACAGCTGGATGTCATCAGCATATTGATGACACCACACGCCGAACCTCCTGATCACATCACCGAGTGGCTGCATCTATACATTGAACAGGAGAGGGGACAAAGCCAAACCCTACGGGACTCCACACGAGAGGACTCGGTATGATGAAAAAACTCCCCAAGAACCACTCATTGCGTTCTACTGGTCAGGAGCGGAACCATTCAAGAACAGTCCCGCCCACCCCTGCACAGTCCTGCAGGCGTGTCGCCAACATCTCGTGATCAACTGTATCAAATGCAGCCAAAAGATCTAATAGAACTAACAGGGTTGAACGACCCCGGTCCATTTCCCAGCGCAGATCATCCACCAAAGCCACAAGTGCAGTCTTGTTGCCATACCCCGGACGAAATCCCAACTGGGAGGGGTCCAGATAACCAACACGGTCAAGATATCCCTGCAGCTGCTGAGTTACTACCTGTTCAATAACCTTCCCTAAAAAGGGAAGGTTAGAGACAGGCTGATAGGTGGCAAGGGAGTCAACGTCAAGCGATGGTTCCTTGAGCAGAGGCTGAGCCACTGCCTCTTTGAGACAGCCCGGCACTCTGTCCTCCCAAAGGGAAGCACGGACCACCCCAGCCAGTACAGTAAGTTTATCGCGGCACGGGCCTTCGCCAGGGCCAAAAGTTGAAGCATAAATTTCACATAATACATTACACATAATAATGTTCACATAATAAATTAACATAGTAAAAAAAATTAAAATTTAAATACAAAATATAAGATACAAAACAGGAAAAATAGGGGCTATAAAATAAGCCCAAATATTACATCCATTTCAATTTCCGCCAACAACCCAACAGCACCTTAAAGGCGGCAGTATTTTTTTAGCCCAATCAAAGCATCCAGTAACTAGAGGCTGTAGGCCTCTCTCTTTCTCAGGGCTAAATTTGGTACTCTGTTACTATGGGTATTTTCAGACATTACGAGATCAGTCAACCACAGTGAATCTGCACATGGTGAAAGTGATACCGTAACGTCTGATGGGGGGAACGGAAGTTCCCCCCCAGATGTTGATCACAGTCAATCGTGGCAGGGAATCACATTCACCACGCGATCGGCACCGGCCCCGCGGGTTCAGCTGATCACGTGGCGAATGTGATTCCCCGCCATGATGAACCAAGCCGTCTTGCCTGGACGGCAGCCACGGCCCAGAATCCCCGCCGGGATTCTGGGTTGTGGTCAATTCGGGAGGGCGCTGCGGCCACATTGGCCACGCGCCCGCCTGTCTCCTCAGAGGGCGGGCGGCGGGGGAGCGTGGGGGTAGCAGGGACATGTGGCTACACGTTGCGCCGCACGGCCCCGCCCCCTCCCCGATTCCCCGCTGGGATCCCCTGGCACGTCTGTTGGCCGTACTGGAGTGATCCCGGCGGGGAAATCAACAGGTAGTTTCGTGCCGGGGCCAATGGGCCCCGTCACGTCTGAAAATACCCTACGTTGGGGAAAAAACAAAACAACTTAATAAGTACTACCAGTTATTAAAGGGGAATCATAGACGGTTCCACCCCATTTCGCCAATTGATCTCCCAATACCAAATGTCTCAGGGCCCAAACAACTTTAGTCCTTGGCCACAGCCACTGATTTGCCTAGTACGCTTTACCCTAAAGGGAGATAAGAGATTGGGTCTCGGGTGGTCATTTGTCTAAAAGGAGAAGAAAAATACTTATACTATAACAGAGGCGTCAGGTCTCAAAAGAACCCCTTAAATGTTCTCCCAAATTTCCCGCCAAATCATAGGACAGAACCTTTCAGAGGCCTTTAACTTTATTAGGCCCCTGGATCTGGTTATTACTCCAAACACTGAATGAGTGAGTTCCAGGGAAGTGACCCCTCTCCTTTCTGCAACAAATCCAACATAGATGGTTACCACTTTCAGCTCCTCTGCTGCCATAAGATTACAGAAGAGATTGAGAATTGCACCCTCTTCATTTTTTTGGTTTCTTTTCAGTAATGGTGTTAGCCAGATAATTCTAAGATTGCAATTACTTGCATCTTAACATGAAATGCTCGACAGTTTCGATCTCATGAAGCAAACAAGTACAATAATGGAGATCGTACCTAACCTTCAAAAATTTCCCCTCTGTAACAGCAATCTGTATCAGCTGAAAATGGAGAAGTGTAAAATTCCTCCTTAGGGCAAGCAAGTCCAGCTTTGTAATTGAACCCTATCTAGACATTTTATCTAATAAGGCACTGAGTCTTGAGGCGACCTTCCACTGACTGACTATGGCAAGGTCTTGTTGCATGGCAATGTCCTTGGACCTACCCTCTATTTCATGTTTAATGGATAATATAGACCTCCCTTGAAAATAGGTAAAAGAGAATCCCATCTGCCTTACAACAAATGCCAAGTAGTTCACCCAGGGGTATACCCAGCAATGGCCCCATTGTCTCCTGGCAAGATATAATCAGCCAGGACAGGCAAGGATGTAATTCACAAGATGTGGTTCTAACATCCCCAAGAACACCAACCGCATTGGCGGGTGTCACCGACTGAAATTGATTCCACAAAACCAGACAAGATGAGGCTTCTATAACCTCCAGTTCCCCATATGTATTAATTGCAGCATCGAAGTCATGGTGAATCCAAGCGATTTTATCCACAAAATAATCCACAAACATATCACAGCGAGCAGTAGATGACTCCACTTCAAGGCGGAGGGAGGCCAGACTGACCAGCCCCTGCACCACCCGGAAAAGCTCCGCTGGACAGGATTTAGCAGATGCTATGAGGGTAGCAAAAAACTCTTTTTGCTGCCCACATAGCTATGACATAAACAGGCTCTACGACACAATCTGTCAGCTTCAGCATGCGAACAACGCTACTGTCGTTCCAACTGCCGCCCTTCTCGCTTTAGCCCCCGCAGTTCCTCGGAAAACCAGGGAGCCCTGCAGAGTTGTCACCTGGGTAGCAGACGCCTAGGAGCTGTCCAATCAATGGCCTCCATCAGCAAAGTATTCCATAACATGACGAGGTCATCGGTGGAACAGTCATCAGCTCTGGGTGAGAGGGAAACTCACCCAGAGCCTTCCAGAACCAATCAGGTTTCATCAGCCTCCGAGGACGAACCATCTGAATCGGTTCTGCACCTTTCCGGGGACCGACATGAGCCAGGAGCGAGGCATGGACGGACCATTACCTCCTGCAAGACAAGGGTACAGCTGATAACTCCCCCACTAACGGAGCACCCGCCTCAAGGTGTCATGTATTTCCTATTATAAGCATATATTTTTGGCCATCTGTGTTCCTAATGTATTAATTTTGAGTTTCTATATGTTAACTTTTTATTTCAATGTATTGGATTTATGTTTTGCAGCATTGATTTTTAGAATCAGCTTCTGTGATTAGCTTAGTTCAGGCTTGAGGCCTCTTCAGCTACATTCCAAAGGAGTTTTTTTCTCTCTCTGAACTGTTCACCATTGCCAAGGAAACAGAAACAAAAGGTTAATGTAGGAGGCTATCAAAGGCAACTTACCAGCCTAAGTGTCTAGAACCTTATCAGTTTGTGTGTCTAAATGACAAATGATCCAGCCATAAACATCTCCAAACTGAGAGAGAAGATTTAAGTTAGTTTTTTCTAGCTAACCAATCTATTTTAATGAATAGTTAAAAAACCTTGAAGCTTTGGTCAGTCTCTCTGTAATCGGACAATTAATTTTGATGGAAATATGAGGTTTGTTCAAACCTTGAAGGAAGTCTAACACTATTTGGTTTCTTTAAGAGAGCCAATTAGAGTCCTGTGTATTTCCATGGTAACTGACGTCATCGCGTCACTGCTCAGGAATGTGAGCCTTTTGGCAAACTGCTTAAGAAGGGAGACAAGAGCTTTGCTCTTTATACTGAAATTCCACACACTATGGGATTTCTTTCTCACCAACATCTTGGCAGACAAAGGGAAGAACTGGGAAGAATGTAACGTATGATTCTTCATATCTTTGAGCCAACGAATTCTGCATATGTTAAGCTTTTAGGAGCTTTTTCTTAAAATAGAAATGTTTTAAGATCATGTAACTTTGATTGGCTATCAATACCATTCTATGTAAGCTACTGATATTTTCTATTTAAATTTAAGTAAACTATGCATATAT
>QEPC01006523.1:1270222-1294247 GCA_003113815.1 Sphenodon punctatus | reverse complement strand
ACCATATCTCCCCCAGCCTGTCATGACCCCAATGGCTGCCCCCTCCCCCCAGCTGGCCCCCCCAGCCCGCCCCCTCGGGCTGCCCCACCCTGGCAGCAGGGGAGATCTTTCCTTCCCCCCCATAAGATTCCCCACCCCTCCTCCTTAACCCACTTACTCCTCATTCCTCCCCCGCCAAAATAATAATTTACCAAAAAAAAAAACCACTCCCTCTACCCCCTTTGCATAAAACCACAAAATAAACTCCTCTAATCCTCCCACCAAAGTCCCACCTCCCCAAGCTTCCCAAAGGTTTCCAGCTTTTTACCCCAGCCCCACGGGCCCCACTCAAGGTCCTTCAGTGCGCCCTGTGGCACCCGCCTGCGGCAGAGCCAACAGGCATGCCACTCTTCAACCCTCTCGGGCCGGAAACCCCACCCCTGAGCCACTGGGGAAGCCCCTTTGGTCCCGCCCCACCTCTCCCTCTGCCACTGGTAGGGGGGTGGGGAGAATCACAAACCAGGACCACAGCGCCCAAGTCACTCCCCACTCGCAATTGAATCCCTGAGGGGGCCAATTTTTGTGTACACAGGCATTGCATTTACCTAAACACTGAAACAAAGTCTGACTAGCCACCCTGTACAATATTTCATCTTATAGTAATCCCCCCCACACAGCATACTACATTTCAGAAATGTTAAGACACAAAAATAAGTTTAAAAACTGAAACTTAAAAAGCTTTAAAAAAAAAATAGCTCTTACAGGAAAGACATTATTAAATTATGTTTCTTCACTGATAATGGCAGATCTTAGAAAGCTTGGGCCAAGCTCCAACAGCCATGTAGAAGTGGAGAGTGATGGCATGCTTATGGGGTACACTCAGGGTTTGCTTACGGGGTGCACTCGGGAAGAGAAGGGTCCAAATCATGAATCTGTGCCATTGATCTGTCCCCTATTTTTGAGGGCATGCCCTCACCTCTGCTCCCTTCCCTGGAGCTCACTCATTCAGTGTTTGGAGTAATAACCAGATCCAGGGGCCTAATAAAAACTGGTTGTGGGCAACATTTTGGTCAGAGGTTCCCCACCCCAGTTTAGTGCCTTTCAAGACTAGGGCCTTTCTAACGCTGGTCACTTTCAAAGCAGCACTGTTTATCTCATTAGGAGATACTGCAACATTCACAGTTGTTCATCTGATTTTTTAAAAAATTGTTGACACAAACATCTCTTGCCTGCAAAAGGAGCTTGTGAGGTCCGAAAGGTTGTGTACCTCCACCAACTGTAGTTAGTCCAATAAAAGATATTACTGGACTACATTTTCTCCATTGCAAACATCTCACCTCAGTTTCCTAAAATTATAGGGATAACAGCAATAGAAAATAAATTATCAGCTCAGAAATTCCATAGGGATAGCAGTCTTGAATTTAAGATTAAGTGAGCTCTCTCTCTCTCCATTAAGAGTGATTTTATGGCTAACTTTCATACTATTTAAAAAGTCTGGTCCAAATTTGCAAGCAAATGGGTCTGTGTTACACTTTGCAGCAGTCAGTGGAGTTGCTTCCACCAATATTTGAGTCATCCTACAGCTTCTTCAGGTAGCCAAGGGCCAACTGACACAGGAAGGGGTAGAATTTGGTTTCGAAGGGGCAGCTGATTCACTACAGGAACTCAGTGGAGGGATCACAGTTTGAGAACCACCAAAATAGGCCACAAAGATAACATTAATATTTTCAGGCAGCTGTGGAAGCAGGTAGAAGGACTCTCTCTGAATTAGGAAAAGGAGCTGGATTTGACACCATGAGTCAAATGGCTTCCCCAAGCCCAGCCTTTAAAAGTTCAGCTGAATCATCAGGGGTTGTGGCTTGGTTATTAGCAACACAGTATGAATGGCAGCACAGTACCACATAGGCTGTGCCTGCTCTAGATGTGCCCTGATTTTGACATATCAAGTAATTCAGTTCTGCTCCTGGTTCCCTTCAAGTGACACTTAAGACATTTATTCTTCAGTATAGACAAGGTCAGTTAAATTTATCACCTGTTACAGCAAGGTCTTCCAGGAAAAAACAAGCCTTTTTCCTGACACAGGAATACCATCTGCGTAATCAAAGTGTAGAAGTATAGAATACAGACAGCAAAGAACTATAGGTGCTTAAATGCTCCCTTCTCTTCTTGTTAAGAGCAGTAATTAATTGTATGACCCTACCCCGAGCAGTACTGAAGGATACAGCACCACACTAGAAGGACCAGTAATTCCTACACAGCTGTGAAGCAGAGTGACTCATGCACAGAATTCCCTTTTATCAGGAATCCTTTGGCTGTGTGTGTGTTGTAATTATTATTTTGGGTATGTATATTAGAAACTCTTACAAGGAGTAAAAAGGTTTCTTTTTATTGCAGCTGATTTTGCTTGCATTCTTTCTCTCTATAGGCTTTAATACAGGGGAGGCATATTTTAACAGTGAAGTGATTTAAGCTTGCTTCAAATTATCCAACTGCATTTGCCAAATAGCAACACTGACAAGCCTGTCATTCTGTTCCTTCAGTACAAGATGGAAATGCTACAGGACTGTTTACATGTGATTTGGAGTGGACTTACTGCAGAAATACTTTATTTGTATTTTATTAATGAATCACTTAATATTTTGTTAATATGTTGTGAGGATATAAGCAAAAATAATATCACCTTCAAACAAGGAAGTTTTAGGTAGGTCAAAGGCTAAAACTCCCAATAATTTTGAACTTATCAACCAAGCAAGCCTTGTAAATGGTATAATTGGGTCCAGGTAGCTGGGAGGAGAGCGAGTGGGTGTGGGCAGCAGGCAGGTGGGGGGGGAGAGCACTTGGCTTCAGGTGGCTTGCCCAGGTGGTGGTAGGGTAGCCAGCTTGTTAATTTCACCTGGGGGGTAGGTCAGGTCAGGTCAGGGGCTGCACAGGGATTAGGTCTACCACAGGTTGGGAGGACGGATTAGGTCAGGTCCAGAGGGGCAGGGAGCTAGAGGGGAGGGGTGCTATGGTTAGAGAGCGGGAAGGGGATAGATCTGGAGCAGGGGTGGGTAGGCAGCCTCTCCCTGAAAGCCTGCGGGATCAAGCCCCTATTGATCCTAGCAGTTTGTTACACTGCCTTGATTTGTTTAGAAACAGAAGACAGCTATTTTGAATCCGCTCAAACTCCCATTCAAATCAATGGCATCTAAGGTGGCCATACTTGCCCTTTAAAAGAGGACACTTATGGAAAATACATGGTGCAGGGCTGCACTGAAGCCAATACAGCCCTGCACCAGTATTTTTCATAAGTGTCCTCTTTTAAAGGGGTGGTATGACCACCCTAATGGCATAAGGATCCAGCTCTGCAGTCAAAATGGCATTGTCAATTTCTAGAGGGAAAGTCTAACTGGTGAAAGACTGGAGGGGAGAAAGGCTGCCTTGGTTTGCGCGCGCGCACGCACGCACACGCACACGCACACGCACACGCACTATGGAGAGAGTTTTCAACCAGGATCCATTAAACTTTTCAAGCCGAAGGAGAAATTCCCTGGACAATTTCCTTCCAAAACAGCTGTCTGTCTCTCTCTCTGGACTTACAACATCAGCTGGAATGTTAGCCACACACAAACAATGCTGAAAAGCATCAAATGGATGCCTCAAACTCTACCTTTTAGTCATCATAAAGAGAATTAATTTCTATTACATGGGATACATATGTGCACTCACACACATCAGCTCTTCCTACATCTCCCTTTTCTTCATACACTCTCAACCTGGGTGTGCATCCTTCCTCCTTAATTGGCCCAAATGAGCTTTACCCCCAAAAGAGAATTTGCCGTTAAGTGCCTCTAAATGGGCTGGGAACTTGGGGCGAGTCCAATGACACCTAGGAATCGCAGCACTGGGCTCCCAGTGGCTGCAGACCCGGAACCAACATAGCCAGAGTGGAACAGTACAGCTATTGCAGGAAACACACCTCTCTCTTTCTTAAATCAACCAAAAACTCCACATCAACTGGGGTCCAAAAACGTGAGCGTGTGTGCGCGCGAGTGAGAGCGTGTATCTCAATGTGAGAGAGAAAGAGAGGAGTGTGCGAGTCTGTGTGTGTGTGTGTGCGCGTGAGGGTGTATATAATATATGAGAGAGAGGCAAGTCTGTGTGAGAAAGTGTGTGTGCGTGAGTGAGAGAAGGTGTGTGTGTGTGTGTGTGTGTGTGAGAGAGATGCTCCTTAGGCTCTCTCCCCACCCCCTCCAACAGCTGTCCCCTCACCATGACTGCCCTCTGACCCCCATGGCTCCTGGAGGAGAGAAGGGAGCCACCACCCAGCCCAACGAAAGACCCAACAGAATGTTCCTGCTGTCCCCTCCTGCCTAGCAGCCTGTAGCCTGCCTCTGACGGACCACCAGTCCTTCCAGAAAACCCAGGCCCACCTGAGGTAAGGGCTACCCAGTCAAGAAAATCTCTTTTCCCCTCCTCCCCATCTAACCACCCAAACAGCCCTGTACCCTCTTATGTTCTTCATTTGCAGCGTTCTTCAAACATTTTTCAAGGTTACTTCAGAGTTATCCACCCTAATGTTCTTGAGAAGGTATTCCTTCCTATTTTCAGGCAGTTGGTACTTATCACCTTATCATAATCAAAAACAATAGAAGTTAAAATATCAAAAGACAGTTGGTTCTAAGATGTAGTTAAGGTGCATTCACATTTACTCAAACTTTAACACAAGAGAAAATTGTATGTCAAGGCATCTTTCTTATACACTTTTCTTATTACAAAATAATGTAAATATAATCCTATACTTTCATCTCTTTCAAAATGCAAACTATCAGAAATTAAAAAAATTTAAACTTCAAATAGTAATAAATGTCAACTACACCTTTTTAAAAATACCACATCTACATGCACTTTCTTTCTGATGTATATCTAAATCAGGCAGGCTTTTTTGACGACTTAGCACAAATCAAGATGTTGAAAAGTTTTGGATGATGTGAACATGTTTTCCATGATTTGTAATACATATTTTAATCTTAATTTCTGTTTCCTGGTCCTCAAATGTTTAACTTTTCTTTCCAAGGTCAGAAATTATGGGAAGTTTCCTTGACCCTCATCTTCCTTTCTCTTACACATCTCCAGTCTGGAGGTCTGTCCATCACGTCCTCCACTAGAAACACTTTTAGAATCCATACCTCCCTCGCTCCTGTTGAAATCTTGAGCGATGCCTTCATTGCATCCTGTCTCAATTGTTGTTATGCCCACCTTCAGCCTTTCTGATTTCTTCCATAATGTCTTGGGGGTCCAGAAGTCATGAAATCTCACACTCACACTTGAAGAGGCATCACCACTACCATTTTCTGTCACCTTCCACTGGTTTTCAATCTCTGAGTTCCCTTGAGGTTTTTGTAAAGCCATGCACCAGTTCCACCACTTCTCTGCTTCTCCAGCCTTATACTCCAGACTCCCACTTCCCCAGGACGCTCCACAACCACATTAAACCTTTGCTCTTTCACCCATCCACTGTTCCCTCAGTTTTTTTCAGAAGCATCTCTACAACAGGGCTGGTAGCCTCCGACTTGATTTAGATCCAACAACATGGGTACCAGTGGTTTCCTTGAACGCGCTTCTCAGGAGCGGAAATGGCAACTGTTGTTTCCCAAAGATATCAGATAGTAGTCTTGAAGTAAAGTATAGTGGTACTTCCGTCTCCCAAACCAAGCCAGACTTAATATGGACTTAGTCACAAGCGAAAGAGGATATGGGTTTCTAGTTTTAAGTTTAAAATGCTTAAACAGGCAAAAATACTACAGCAAATCAGCTCAAGGTTGTATTTTTTTAAATGAACCCTAACAAAAAGCTCATTTGAAGTTTCTTCTCCTAATCTCCTACTTGACCAACACCAACAAAAAGAAAAAGACTTTATCCCTAAATTTGTTGTTAAGAGGAGGTGGAGGGAGCCATTGTTCAAGCTAGTGTTGCAAGTTAGGGCACATGCACACGAGACAAGCAGCCCGGGTTGGGGGGAGGGCGCAAGAGACTGCCATGATCATAAATCATGTCAGGAGGATTGTGCAAAGTTCCACTCATGTGCATTGGCTTTTAGCCTGTTTCTGCTGTGATTTCAATGATGGGAAACAGAGCTGAAATTTAGCCCTGTCTCCCTTCAGTGAAATCATGGCAGAAATGGGCTAAAAGCCTATGCAAATGAGTGGAACTTCACACGATCCTCCTGACATAGTTTATGATCACGAAAGTTCCTTCCCACCCACCACCTGTCTTATGTGCAAGCACTCAAGAGTTTTTACAGTGTTGAACAATTTAGAATTATCAGAATTAACACTAGGTTTGAGGAAGAATGAGAAATAAATGATATAAATAATCATGTTTGCTAAGAACAGAAAGATGTAAATATGCTATATGAAAATCAGCCATAATTGCAAAAACCACTAAATTTCAAAATAAGAATGAAAAAACTCTAAACCAGAAATGCAAGACATCAAAAAGCATAATTCTCTATTTTATTTATTTAAATGTATATGCAGACCTTCCCCCATCAAGGCTCAGGGTGGCTTACAATCAAAAAACCCTTCCTCTAACCCCCTACCCAACCTTAGCCCTGCCTGCCAAATGCATGGCCAAATAAAAAAGTCTTACAACATTTCCAGAAGATGAACAGGCTTAGGTTTTAATGAACCTCTAAGGGGAGGGAGTTCCATAATTGTGAGACAGCCACCGAGAACACCTCTCTGCATTCCCTAGCTGTAAAAAGGTCACAGGCAGATAGCATCCTGCAACAGGGCACTCCCAGCTGACTTCAGAGGCCACAACAGGCCTGAGGGAGACTGTCATGAGGGAGGAGGTGGGCCCAAGCCATTTAAGGCTTTATAGGTCAAACCCAGAACCTTGAATTGTGCCTGGAAAGCTATTGGCAGTCAGTGCAGATGTGTCACCGGGCAGGGGGGGTGCTGGGGAGGTTGCGCTCACACTCTCAGATACGCGGTACTACTCCGTGAAAGGCTCTCTCACGTCACAAGGGAAATGGGGGACAACAATGCCCATCAGGATAGTATATTGGCCTTTACCTCTAATCAAAGAGAACATGCTTCTATCATTATAGGGTGCCCTGACCCAGAGAGGCCACAAGGTACCCCCACACACCCTGTCACTCATGCTCAGGGGAAATATGAGGGGCCGAGGGAGGACCGTGCGGGGAAGCATAGTGAGGGGAAGGACCCACCTCTGACTGGGAGGAAAGGAAGGGGTACACACGCACGTGCTGCCCCAGGGGAGGGGGCCCTGGAGAGGAGGAAAAGGGAGGAACCACACACGCCCACTGTCACGCTCCACTCACTCACGTGTCAGCTGAGGAAGGGTTGCAGGGAGGAAGGTCCACATGTTCAACTAGAAGAGGATTATCACGAGCACCAAGTACACAGGAGTCAATACCACAAACGCAAAGGGGCCGGTTTCTCTGAAATCACCAGCGCCGCTCCGAACGGGACGCTAGCATTTAAGTCCCATGGCCCAGTACGCACCCGCAGGCGCTCCGAGCAGCGTAGCAGCGGTGGGGGTGCGGCCAGGGGCGGATCTGCTGCAACAGGCGGCGGTTCCTGACTTGGAGCCGCCGGGGGCAGGGCTGAGGGTTCTGCGTTGTCCATAGGCACTGCTGCCGTGGGTACTGTGGCTGTGGGCGGGGTTACTGCCCTTGCGGCATCCCATGGCACCGCGGATCTTGCTGCTTCCGTTGGGCGGGGCTGGTGCCGGGGGCTGCGGCTGACAAGATGCTGGAGCACAGGTGTAATGTGTTCCCAGTGACCTACCCCTGATAGAAGATGGGCCACTGCATTCTGTGCACCAACTGCAGCTTCTGAACAGTCATCTAGGGCAGTCGCACATAAAGCACATTGCAGTAGTCTGGTGAAAAGTGCTCCTGGCCACCAACGCAACCTGGCAATTGAGGCGCAACAATGAATTCAAGAGCACCTCAAGACTAAGAACCTGAGTTACCAAAGGAGGCTGGACCCATCAATTAAATAGGTCCCTATGTCTCCCACGTCACACGGCCAGCCAATCATCACCACTTCGGTCTTGTCTTGATTCAGTTTCAGTCAGCTCGCCTACATCCAGTCCCCAACAGCAGCCAGGTACTGGGTAAACATCAAGACTGAAGGACCTACCTGGGTCAGATGAGAGAGAGAGAGAGAGCTGGGTGTCATCAGCATATTAATGACACTTCACACCAAATCTCCATGCAGCCTCACCCAGGGGCCTCAGATACACGCTGAACAGGAACGGGGACAAGATGGAACCCTGTGAAAACCCAAAGGGAGGTCCCAAGGAGAGAACAGACAATCGCCCATCACCATTCTCTGGGTTGCCCATCACTACGCTCTGGGTTCTCCCACCCAGGAATGAGCGGAATCACTCAAGAGCAGTCTTGCGAACCCCTGCCAGGACACACAGCCATGCCAATACCCCATTATCAACTGTATCAAAGGCCATTGAAAGATCTAACAGGATACAATTTGTCTTCTCGATTGCCAAACAGAGGGCATCAACCAAGGCCACAAGCATAGTCTCAGTGACATACCCAGGCCCAAATCCTGACTGACATGTGTCCAGGAATCCAACAGCATCAAGGTGCACCGGAAGCTGTGAGGCAGCCACCTGTTTTATAACCTTCCCTAAAAAGGGAAGATTGGAGACAGGGCGATAGCTGGCAGGGGAATCAATGTCAAGAGATTTTTTTTCAACAGGGGCTGGACAACTGCATTTTTGAGGCAGTCAGGCACCCTGCCTTCTTGAAGGGAGGCACTGACAACCCCAGCTAGCAATGGCCCTAAAGTCTCCTGGCTAGCTTTCATCAGCCAGGACAGGCATGGATCCAAGTCACACCTGGTCGCCCACATCACTCCAAGCACACGGTACACATCATGAGTGAAACCGATTGAAACCAATCCAAGCAAACCAGCCAAGACAGCCTCCATAACCCCGAACTCTGACTCTGCATGCAAACTAGCAGTTCCCAAGTAGAGACAAATACAAGTGATTTTATATCTACAAATTAGGTGGCAAACTCATCACAGCGGGCAACTAACGACTCCGACTCCAGGTGGGTTTAGCAGACTTTTCATCACCTGGAAGAGCTCCACTGGATGGCACTTTGCAAACACTCTGGCAGCAGCAAAGAAAGCTTTCTTCGCTACCACCACAGCATAGTCCTTCAAAAATTATCTATGCTGCAGTCAGTCGGCTTTGGCATGAGTTGAGCACCACCTGTGCGGTAACCAACTACCCTCCCACCTTAGCAGCCTCAGGTCCTCCATATACCAAGGAGGTATATGGTTTTAGTAGCAATTCATATGAGATGAAACCATCGATCTTCCAGCAGGTGCCAGTGAAGAAACAGTCTAGTAGGCATAGCTCACTCTCTCATTATCATGCATTTTTATGGGCTATGTTTCTTCAGTAATAAATTATTTTAATTCTTGAGGAACACTTATGATTTAGGGGTGTGCAGAAGGCACATCATTCGTTTTAGTTTTTTTTCCCCAAAACATGTTCATTTTCAGGGAGGGGGTTGTAAAGGACTCTACCATTTATTATTATTATCATCATCAAGCATTTATATAGCGCAGCAATGTACCTGGTGCTTTACAAAGTAATGGAATAGATACTGTCCCTGCCCTAGGACTTACAATCAGAGACGGGAGCGGGGGGGGGAAGAGAAAAAGGAAGGGGAACAGAGGGAGAAACAAGGAGTGTAATATTCATGAAGATGTGAGGTCTCAGGTGCACGTGCTTGGCTTGGTTACATTGAGAATGATGACTGGCTGGTCCATGTGTGAGGATATGAATACACAGACCTCAGGTAACAGATTGTACTGGATGGTAGGTATCAGCAGGAGTTAGGAGAGGGGGGTGAGGAGTCAGGGAGGGCAGAGCAGAAGAGGTGGGTCTTAAGGAGGGATCTGAAAGTACGAAGGGAGGGGGGTGAGGTGGATGTGGGCAGGGAGGGAGTTCCAAGCATGGGGGGCAGCTAGGAAGAAGGCGGTTAAGGAAGAGGAGACACGTGGGAGGGCAAGAGAGGGGACAGAGGAGGAACGGAGTTCATGGACTGGAGTATGGAAGGAAGTTAGTGCAGAGAGGCAGCAAGGTTAAGAAGAGCTTTATAGGTGAAGACTAGGAGCTTGTGCAGGATTTGTTCAGGAAGGGGGAGCCAATGAAGAGAGGAGCGGCAAGGTGGATGACCCTGGCAGCAGAGTTTTGGACGGAGATAAGGGGAGAAAAGTGAGAGAGAGCGAGGCCAGTGAGAAGGAGGTTACAGTTTAATTACTTTTATTAAATTACTTATTAAAAGTAATTAAAGAGGGGGCGCTAGTGCGCATGCGTCAGGGTTAGTCGGGCATAGCCGGAGCTCTCCATAACCCCGTCAAAAAAAGCCAAACAAAAAGGACAAAGAAAGCGAATAAAGGAAAAAAAAGTGAAGGAAGTATGTCTAGAAATAAAAGTAGACAGGAAAAAAACACGATCAAAAGATTTTGTGAGGCAGCAGCGGGATCGCTGGAGTCGGAGACGGAGGGAGAGGCTGTAAGTAAAATGGCGGCGGCGCGCGCTGGGACGGAGACGGAGACAGAGGCAAGTGAAGACAGATTTGACCAAGTAACAGCTATGTTCAAAGAAATTAAGAAAGACTGTAAAGATATTAAGAGGGAGTTAGAGGTGGCACAGAGAGAGAGGGTCAGCCTAAAGGAAGATACAACACAGTTAAAAAAATCTATGGAAGAAATGAATAAAAAAATTGAAAACGTAACAGTGAGGGTGGATGACACAGAAAAAAGAATAAGTGAGATCGAAGACACAGAGTTAAAGACACAGGATAAAATACAAGGGCTGCAGAAAGATCTTAAAAGAGCTCTGTCCCGATGTGAGGATTTAGAGAACAGGAGCCGGAGATCTAACCTAAGAATTATTGGAATCACAGAGGGAAAGGAGCTCCCAGACACAAGAGCCTTTGTATGCAAACTAGTGACAACGTTGTTTCCAGCAGAAGCAGAGATCACCCCGACGCAGATAGAAAGGGCGCACCGTGCATTGAGACCTAAGCCGGGAGCTGGAGAGAGACCCAGAGCCCTGATTGTTAAATTCCTATCGTCCTATGATAGGGAGAGAGTCTTCAAAGCGGCCAGGAAAATAAATAATCTGAAGTATGAAGAAGAAGAGATTAAGGTGTTCCCGGACATGGCACCGGAGACACTCATGAGAAGAAGGAGCTGGCATCCACATATGGATTTCTTGAACAGCAAAGGGATTCGTCCACAGCTCTGGCACCCGGCGAGGTTGGCATTTTATTTTAATGGGAGGAAAAGAGTCTTCGACGATGTGAGTAGCTACAAGAACTTTTTGAAAGCAAATCCCACGCTGCACAATGAAGAAGGTTGAAAGAAGAGAAGGAGAAAAAGCGCTTGGATTCAGAGATTGAGAGACTCAGCAGAGCAGAGACTAAGCAAAACAAGCGAAGGCAAGAGGGAGCAGATCGTAAGAGAGAGTAAAGAGTTAAAATTGTTAAAACAATAGATTATGTTAAGTTGTGCAAAAGGTTGAACAGTTACCAGTTGAAAATGTTTACTATGAAATGGGGGGGAGGGGGACGAAGGCGGGAGCCAGCAACCCAGAGTCTAGACGACACCTGCCCCAAGGGAAAAGGAGAGGAGGAAGGTGTAAGGGAGAAAATGAGAAGAGGTGAAACAAGGAGGAGGGAGAGTCAATTCAGAAGGAGGAAGGGAGAAGTAAGGGGGGGCAAGGGAGGGGGGGATAAACAGGGGGGGATAATGGAGAGGGGAGGTAAGGAGGGGCAAGAGGCGACACTACAAGCAAGGAAAAGGTGTCAGGGGTATGTTAACGAGGGTAGAAGGTTCCAAGGAGGTAAAATAAAAGCAAGGAAGAACAAACGCAGGAAAAGGGGGACAAGAGGAGGAAAGGAAATAGTCAAATGGAGGCCACAGGTATGAGTAACATGAAGACACTGACACTGAATGTAAAAGGGCTTAATTGCCCAGTTAAAAGGAATAGATTGACATATTTGCTGAAGGTGCAAAAAGTTAATATTTTTTTCATACAAGAGTCTCACCTTCTAGAGAAGGATATAACAAGATTAAAGAGCAGAGAGTACAAAGAAATTTACTTTGCATGTGCAAAAAAAAAAAAGGGCAGGGGTAGCGATAGGAATATCAAACGAAACTGCATTTGAGTGTGACGTGAAAGTAACAGATCCAGAGGGAAGATATTTGATACTGGTGGGGCGAATGGGGGGCAAAGACATGACTCTGGTAAATCTTTATGCCCCCAATGGGAAATCGGTACAATTCTTCAGAAAAGTGCTGGAACAAATAGATGGAGTGGCAAAGGGGTCTGTGTTAATGCAAGGAGATTTCAATATCCCACTACATAGATTAGATCGTTCATCAGGAAAGCAATTGGAGTCCTGGCAGGAACAGATAGTCAAATTGTTAAAAGATAGAGGACTGGAGGATGTAAGCAGATACTTGGCACCTTCACATAGGGATTATAGTTTCTTTTCAAATAGACATGGCACGTACACATGTATTGACCATGTAGTGACAGACACAGAAATGATAAAACAAAGTCACACATGTAGGACCCAAGAGATAGCCTTCTCCGACCATGCAGCTATAATTTCCTGGTTTAACTGGTCACAACGAAAATTTAAAGAAAGGACGTGGCTGTTTCCCAAGAGAATACTACATAACCAATTATACAGAGAACAATTAATAGAAGAGTGGCAGCTGTATATGAAAGAAAACGATATAGAAGGGATGACAAGCCACATCATTTGGGAAGCGGGTAAAGCGGTGATGAGGGGGAAGCTAATTGAAATAGATGCCAGGGACCGTGCAATGAGAAAGGCAGAGTTGAAAGTATTGTATGAAAAATTAAACCAGTTGACCCTGAAAGATAAAAAAAATCCACGTAAGCAAATTCAGAATGAAATAGTACAGATAAGAGGGGAAATAAATATGTTGGAGACAACGAAAGTAACTAATCAAATAAGGAAAATCAAGGGGATGTATTATGAAAAATCTAACAAGTGTGACCGAATACTAGCAAACCTAGTAAAGCAAAAAAGGGAGAAAACCAGAATTAGGAAAATACAAGATGCAGAGGGAGTGGATAGGAAAGAGGAACAACAAATACAGGAAAGTTTCAAGACATATTATACCGAGCTTTATAAGTCTCAAAAACCACAGAGGGAGGATATAAAGACCTTCCTACAGAAACTAAAATTGCCAAAAATTAAGCTTGAACACTTAGAACTCTTAAATCAGAAAATAACGGTAAAAGAGGTTGGAGAAACCATAAAAAATCTCCCCAAAGGAAAGGCAGCGGGACCAGATGGTCTAATTCCAGAGTATTATCAACTACTGAAAGAACATATATCACCATGCCTCAGCAGAGTATTTAATGACATTTTAGACAGAAAGGCATTGCCAACATCACAGTATGAAGCACTAATCTCATTAATCCTAAAACAGGGCAGACCAGAACAAGAATGTGCCAGTTATAGGCCAATATCATTACTTAACCTTGACTACAAAATATTTGCCAAAATCCTAGCAAATAGGTTAAATAGGTGTGTCTCCACATTGGTAGGACAGGATCAGGTGGGCTTCATGCCCATGAGAATGGGCGCAGACAACGTGCGAAAAGCGGTAGACATAATGCACCAAGTCAATAAAAGACAAGCAGAGGCAATGGTAGTGTCTATGGATGCTGAGAAGGCTTATGACAGGGCAGAAATTAGTTTCCTGATGGAGACTTTAAAGGCGATGGGATTCAGGGGAAATTTTGTACACTGGATAGAAGCCATATACAAGAATCCCAAATCACGGATAATCATAAATGGACAGCTGACACAACCGTTTGAACTTGAAAGGGGAACACGACAAGGGTGCCCACTGTCACCACTTTTATTTGCGTTGTTCCTGGAACCACTGGCGATGGCGATAAGGGAGAGTAAGGACATAAATGGCATAGTGATAGGAGACGCGGAATATAAAGTATGTTTGTATGCAGATGATATTCTGGTTTTTCTGGATAAACCGGAAAGGACGGCGCCAAAGTTAATAGAACTGATTATGGAATTTAGTGACCTTTCAGGATACAAAATAAATATGAACAAGTCGGCAGCTTTAATATATGCCCAAACAAGTGAGCGTATGCAAGTAATCACAAGGAAGGTCCCATTTAAAATTGAGAAATACAAACTAAAGTACCTAGGAATATTTTTAACAAAGAGCCCAACAGGCTTGTATAGGGCAAATTACGGATATAAGAAAGAACAAATACAAACAATGTTAGACAAATGGAACAACATAGTATGTTCATGGATGGGTAGGGTGAACATATATAGAATGATAATAATACCGAAGCTGTTATACACGATGTACGTTTTGCCCATGTTCATACCAAACAAATTTTTTGTGGACATCGAGCGGCAAATCACAAAATGGATATGGAAAAATAAAAGATCACGAATTAGGAACTATCAACTTAAAGTAACCAAAGAAAAAGGTGGAGTTAATTTGCCAGACATTAAACTATATTATTGGGCAGCTAGTTTAAGGACAATTAGTTACTGGGTTCAAAATGAACAAAATATACACTGGGTTAATATAGAAAAGACACAAATGGAAATTCCAAAATTACAGTGTGAAATCTTTGGGGAATCAGTAAAAAATAAGAAAGTTATGAAGGAACACCCATTTGGTGGGACAGCATGGAACCTATGGAAAAAAGTAAGAAGAAAACTTAAAATTCAAAACAAATTGTCCCCGTTTTACCCAATAGATAACCCAGAGATAGCTAAATTGCCAGGTGTGAAGGCCGTGGGCCAAAAGATGAGAGAAAAGGGAGTGAGGTGCATAAATGACCTTTTTGAAAACCAAGCATTTATTTCCAAAGAAAACTTGGAAAAGAAGATAGAAAAACAAATCAATTTTTTGCAATACCAACAGTTATTTAGTATGTATGGCAATAGTAAAGAAAAGGTACAGGAATATGGAAGACAGGGTTACCCGTTAGAAAGAATACTTTTGCAGAGATCGTCAGATAAGGGACTACTGTCCCGTATATACGGAGAATTAAAAAACATTTGGTACAAACCAAGGGAGAAGGATTATGTGGACAAGTGGGGAGTGGATTTGAACAGACAATTTACGGAGACAGAGAAAATGGAAGCGTACAGACATATACATTGTTGTGCAGTGTCAATGGCAATCATAGAAACACAATTGAAAGTGTCAATGAGATGCTACCTGACACCAATAGTAAAGGCAAAATGGATGGAAACAGAATCCAAATTATGTTGGCGTAAATGTGGTGAGGAGGGTACGTTGTATCACTGCTTATGGGAGTGTAGTAAACTGCGCCCCTTATGGGCTAAAGTGTGGGAGGTTATGAAAGAAACAACAGGATTGATGTTACCAATGGATCCAGCTATAGCCATACTGGGGGTATACCCAGATGTGCCGTTGATAAAGCAACACAAACAGACATGTGTACATATGATATTAGCAGCAATTAATGTTATAGCAAGAAAATGGAAGGGCCCTGAGCCCCCAACGGTGGGGGAATGGTACAAGAGGTTATGGTATATCATATCTTTGGAAAAAATAGTGGCAGAAGCAAAAGAGACGTCAGGAGACTTCACTACAGCCTGGGCATCTTGCTTTGAATATTTAAAAAACAATGTAAACATGTTGGAACCTGAGGAGGTAATCTGTATAACAGAAATTTAAAGGGGAAAAGGGGGAGGGAGGTAAGGGGGGGAGGGAAGTCAATGGGAGAGGGGGCTAGAGGTAAGGGTGTGAGGAGGTGAGGGCCTCATAGGTAGGAGTCAACGGGAAGGATACAAGGAATGTAATAATCACTGTGTAAAATGTACTCAGCAAAAATGTTGTATAGGTGAAGGTTATGTATATCTTTCTCTTACAAAAGAAATAAAAGAAAAAGTTTAAAAAAAAAAAAAAGTAATTAAAGATATAATGTAATAAAATAAAATTTAAAAATTCTATTTTGGAATTCGGGTACACATGCGCAGAACAGCGCCGGTAGCCATTTTGCATATGTGCAGTGATTTTTATTACTACTATTGTTATTTTTAATTTTTAAAAATGTAAAGATCAAATTAAATTAATGTTTGCTTATTCATTCATTTGTTACCTTAGTTACAAAAATGGGGCTTCATTCCTTTTCGTAATTAACAATACAAAATTGCACACTCCTACGTACAATTTCCATCCCCAATACTTATTTACTGGGAAGTGTTGAAAATATTTATGACGACAGGTTATAGAAATCACACTGATTTAAGAGAATAACTTCTGATTTTCCTTATGTTTTCAGAATTTGCCTATGTGGTAAATGGAGCAGAAATAACTAAAAGGTATAAATTACAACCTATTTAGTTATTTTGAGTCAAGTTTCTGTGTGGGGGCATTTGTTTTAGCACAAATTATTTCCAAACAGTGCACTCAATCTGACAAATGAATGTTCACACAGAGACTTGTGCAGAAGTATTCAAGGATGGAAATTATCACCAGCTAAGCTATTACAGTTTGAACTACTGTGTAGACATTGGGGAAACACTCCAATCTCCCATGGGCATTAATGCGAGTAAATCAAGGGCAAAGTGGGGGCCAGTTACCTGGGGGGGGGGGAAGGGGGGAGAGCTTGTTTTCATGAAACTCCTCCCTCCAGGGTAACTGCCCCAGAGCTAGTGTCATGTGACCTTATGGGCTAAAGTGCCCCAGAGGTTCTTTGGTTCATGTGACCATGACCTTAGACTTGTTTTTCTGCTGGAGCTGCCCAATACGCCTCTTCATGTCACTCATTAAATTACCCTGCTTTACTTGACCCTATGCCTAACTCTACAGCTCTGCCTCCCTCTCATAGAACACCCTTGCTCTCCCCCTGAAGTTCTCTGAAAGAATGTGCAGCATCAGGGCTTTAAAACACACCTTGCTTCTTTTCTTCTTCAGTACTTCATTACTCTATCTGACTTGCCTTCTCTGCCACACAGATGTGCCCAGTTCCATGTACCATCTCTGCTATTCCATTGCTCAGCTGTCTGCTCTGGGCTTCAGCTTTATTATTAGCATGTGTACAACTCACATGCCCACCTCATATTTATAACATCCAAAGATGCAATGGACCCTGCAACCTGTTCCCAAGTAGTTTGTGGATCATGGCTATAATGCCTTTGTTGCAGGGAGTAAGTGGTTTGTGGAATGTGTCCTGTGTGCGTCTACATTTCAAACAAGCCAAGAATAGGCAGCAACCACAGAGAGAGAAAAGGCAAAGAGAAGGACAAGAGTAACAGCTTCATGGTCACATGGTTTCTCAGATTACAGCAGCAATATGATTTTCAGATAAACATCCTTTAATAAGCGAGCCCAGTACTTCTGTCTGGGAAGCTCTAGCTAGATTCCCTCTCTAGACGAGAAGAAACCTAAAAAAGTGTGTTCACCACTCCCAACTTATCAGCCAGCAAGAGAGTAATAGACAAAAGGCTAAAGATGTTTCCGCTCACAATTCACATACAACATGGTCAGAAACTGGCACACAGGACACAAGGAGGGCATCAACTCTCCTCCTTCTGTATGAGAACATAAGTAGTGCCATACTGAGTCAGACCAATGGTCCATCAAGCCTAGCATCCTGTCCTCCGACAGTGGCCAATCTCAATCGCATGGGAGAAGAACCAACAGTCACAATGGGCAATCCATTCCCCATTGTTCATTCCCAGCTCCTGACAGTAAGAAGTTCATCCTGTAAGCTACTTGGTTAATAGCCATTAATGGACCTACTCTCTAAAAACGTATCCAGTCTGTTTTTAAACCCAGCTATACTACTGGCCCTGACAATGTCCTCAGGCAACAAATTCCATAAGTTAATTATGCATTGAGTGAAAAAGTACTTCCTTTTATTTTTTTAAAATCTGCCGGCAGCTAGTTTCATCGAGTGTCCCCTAGTTCTAGTACTATTTGAGAGGGTAAAAAACCATTCCCTATCTACTTGTTCCATACCACTCAAGATTTTATAAACCTCTATCATGTCCTCTCTGTCTTCTCTAAGCTGAAGAGACCCAACTTGTCAAGCCTCTCTGGGCTCTTTTACACGAGCGGGTCGCCGTTGCGTGAACCGCTCGCACAATATTTCAAAATCCCGCAAGGTGGGATTACACGAGACGGAAGCACAGGATCACACTCATGGAAGACGGTCACGCATTGTTTGCCGACTGCAAATTAAATACCTCACACATCGAGGAATTTAATATGCGGTCGGCAAACAATGCACGACCGCCTTCCATGCGTGTGATCCTGTGCTTCCGTTCCGTGTAATCCTGCCTTGCGGGATTTTGAAATATCGCGCAAGCGGGTAGCACAATGGCGACCCGCTTGTCTAAATGCAGCTTCTTTGTATGGAAGCCATTCCATACCCTTTAACATTCTCGTTGCCCTTCTCTGTACCTTTTCTAGTTCAACTATGTCTTTTTTGAGATGGGACAACCAGAACTGCACACAATATTCCAGGTGCAGTCGCACCATCGATTTGTACAGAGGCATTATCAATCAATCAATTTTATTAAAGCGTGACCTGAGGCCATTGCTTAACAAAAACATATATATGACAAACAAACACAATCATAAAATACATCAGAACTTTGGGAATACAAAATATGGTACAATCGAATTCTAGCCATATTAGGGTCATAAGGATCCACTAACCATCCACCCAGGAAATAAAACCCGTTAAAGAAAAAATAAAAGCCATAACTTCCCGGGTTTAGACCTCATAGGCATAATATATCCCACAAAGAATTTAGCCTAATTTAAGCAAAATAAAATATCCAATAAGATTAAAATCTTACAATCAAATCCAAGGGAACAGGAAAGTTAATCTTAATTAGGGGCTTCTTTGAAATCCTTTGGCATTAAATCTACAACAACCTAAATAATCGTAAGTCCTAAAATACTAGAAGGCAGCTTCAGTAATATACTGACTATCAAATCTATAACCAAAACTATTATTAAATAGTAGTATTCACCCACCAGGGCCATTAGGACTCTGAAACATCAACCATGATGTGGGCATAAGGGACAAGTCAACAATACCCAGAGTAATACCTCTACTTCCCCGTAGATAGCCCCTCCCCTATCCCCTAAACCCCCCTTCCTTACATACAAGAAAGTTCGTCAAACTGTCCCTTACTTAATTTAACCCAATTCTAAATAGCTAACCCAACAGAATTAATACAGAATAATAAATAACATGCAACTACCACTGCCTCAACTATACTAATACCACCACACCCAATCCATAAAACCTACCCAGGGGAAAGGTTCTTTAGCACACAAAGAATGGAATACCAAACTGAACCCTTAGATGGCCATAACGGGGATGTAGCCTCCCAAAACACCAATGACTCCAACCCTAGAGCTCAATAAGCACAGCCACCATAACTAAGAACATCCCCCAGGGGTCAGTATGGCAGCCCTGCACGCGGGATCTGCAGAGGCATTATGACATCCTCAGTTTTATTCTCTATCCCCTTCTGAATAATTCCTAACATTTTATTTGCTTTTTTGACTGCACACTGTGCCGTGGATTTCACTGTATTATCCACAACCACCCCCAGATCCTTTTCCTCAGTGGTAACTCCTAGCTTAATACCCAGCATTGTGTACTCATAGTTTTAATTATTTTTCCCTATGTGCATCACTTTGCACTTGTCCACATTAAATCTCATTACCATTTAGATGCCCAGGCACCCATTCTCGCTGTTGCAATTCTTCAGTCTGCTCGGGTTTTAACTACCTTGAATAACTTGGTGTCAACTGCAGATTTGATCACCTCACTCTTAACACCCTTTTCCAGATCATTAATGAATATATTAAACAGCACCGGTCCCAATACAGATCCCTGGGGCACACCACTTTTTACATCTCTCCATTGTGAAAAAGGACCATTCAGTCCTACTCTGTGCTTCCTATTCTTTAACCAGTTACCAATCCATAGTAAGACACTACCTCCTATCCCATGACTTTTTAAATTTTCACAAGAGTCTTTTACGTGGGAGCTTATCAAATGCTTTCTGGAAATCCAGGTACACTATATCTACTGGGTCTGCCTTGTTCACATGGTTATTTACATCCTCAAATAATTCCAACAGATTAGTGATTAGAAAAATTAGAATCACATCAGCAGCGTACACTCTGCATTCCAACCTTATTTGGGGTCAGATTTGGGGACACAGCATCCTACTCACCTTCTCTCAGATATTTGAAGGTTAGTGTGTGGTTGGAACAAGGTGGGTTCCTCCTGCCTCAAGAGCTGGTGTATTTTAAAGGGACTGTACGGAGGTCACATTACTAAAATGGAGGAGGCCAGCTAGACTTTATGTCCCATAGATTTTTTTAAGTAACCTATACAGAGGGAGTTCCGCAATGCCCTGAAGTGAACAACGAGCTGTCCAAAAGCATCAACCACCACCCAGCTTTTGAGAAGTCAAACACAGATGGGTTTTGTGAAGGGAGTTGACACACAAGGTGCTCTATAACCCAACCACAGCATGCCCTTCATACAAGACACCCTGTGCTTTTTCACTACATATACAGTGCATTCAGCTCCCTAGTTCCATGGAAGACTGTACACAGAGGCCCTCAAAGGTACAAAATTGGGAGGGGGTCAGGGTGAATTTGTACTCAAGGTGTGGCTTCCCTACTCACCCTTAATTTCAATTAGACTGGGCTACTGGAGACAGAAGCAAGTGGAATCCATGGATGAATGTTCCCCCACCCCCAAGTTTAGGATGGAACTTTAGAAGTGTCACACGTGCAGAAGTGCTGGCTGGAGAGGGGTGGAGGGAATAGCATCTGAACCACTCTCATTTTGGATAGGTACCTGAAAGTGCAATTCCCCTTCTTGTGGTTTGTGTAGCTGCTGGGGTGGGGTGAGATTAGATTTTGGGGTCTGTATGAGGGACACCTGCCACGCTTGCAGGTGCTTAGTTTAAGAAATCCAGGGGCATATATGGGGTTTCAGGCATCTACAAGTGGAGACTGGAGAGCTCTCATCACAAAGATTGTGTTAGTAGTCTGTGTGTCAGGCACTCCTGGAGTTTGGGGGTCTTGCTGTATCATCATGGGACTCCATAACTAAACTATGTCAAAGAGTCAGGCTTTGTAGGGAATCCCATACATAGTGCCCCCCTCCACACTGCTCAAAGCTTTCGGAACTGTACATTAGGAGCTCCTTTGAGCTGGAATAGAAAATGCTAGTGGCTGGCTTGGACCACCAATATTAAGGGCCTCTATGTGCTGAGAGCCCCAGAGGGCAGACAAGCTGGTCCTTTTGCACAGCGTGCCAGGGGTTTGGAAGCCTGCATGCTTACAGTCCCTGGAGTGGTATATCTATGTGTGGGAGCACTTCCATTTTGGTGCTAAGCTGTACCATACACAGTGCTCCCATCTGCATGAGGTTTGCATGGGGTAGCCCCCAAGGTGGCTTTCTAAGAGCTGGGAGCGCCTGCACAGGGTTTTCCCCATTCCCAGAGGTCTTTGAGGTGGGGAGGGTTTGTATTTAGGGTTTGTGTGTGCGCATTGACTCCTGAGGCAGGATCTCCTACACAGTCAGCCCCCCTCAGAGGCTTGGAGGGGACTGTATTTAGAGTGCGCGCACCCAAGACAGGCTTTAGAGTCTCCGAGGCGAGGCTGACTGTGCAGGGAACTTGTGGAGTGGGATGGAAGGGACCTAAACACAGTGCCCCCACTTCCAGAGACTCTGGGGTCTCCAAGCTGGGGGGGGGGGGGAGAGAATGTATTTAGGGTCTCTGTACGCAGGAAGCCCTTAAAACAAGCTATCCTGGAAGGGTCCGACACACGGTGCTCATACTCCCAACAGCTTTGGGATTGGGGGGGTGGGGTGTATTTAGGGTCTCTGTATGCAGGAAGCCGCTATGGCACAATGGAAGGGTCCTACACACAATGCTCCCACTCCCAAAGGCTTTGGGATGGGGGCTGTATTTAGGGTCTTTGTCCAAAGGGAGCTCCCGCAGCTCGGACTCACCGGGCCGGGCGGCCTGCAGGCTCAGCGCCTCGAGGAGAAGAAAAAGGCTGCAGATCTCTACGGCCCGGGTGCGGGCCATCTCCATTCCCCGCTCCCAAGGCTCCTAGCTCGGGTTGCAGCTGGGCTTAGGGCAGCGGCCGTTCTAGTTATGGAGGCTGCGCGGCGCGGCCTCCTTATAACTGTGCCACCCCCGGGCGGAGCCGGCTCCTCCCCGCTTGCCCGGGTAGAGCCTGGCGGCCCATAGCAATGCGGAAGCGGAGCGTGAAAAAGGGAGCCCGTGTAGGAAGTAGCAGCCTCTCGCAGAGATTCCCTTGCCTCGAGGCTTCCAATGTTTTTTTCTGTGGGTGGCCTGTTTAGAGAGACCGTGACCTTAGACAGCCGTCCCGGTCGGATCCCGGGACACATGTAGCTTCACCCCAGTCGGAGCTCCGACCCACGAGTTTGAGCACTTTTGCTTAAGTGTTACTGCCCATTCCGGGGACGGTTACCCGCACAGGGCTGCCCGACCTCAACTGGGGCCAAGGTTTTCCACAGATCCCCCCCAGCTGGGGTCAGATTTCTCAGGCGCAGTGGACCATGCCCTCAGCAAGCTCAGTGCTGCGGTACTCCTGACTGGGGCCACTTGTGGGCGCTGAGTAGTTCTGCAGGCACAGACTCTATATCTCACTTTTGGACCTTGGACAAGTCACTTCTCTACCTCAGTTAAAGTTACCAACAGTCCCTGTTCTCCCGGGTCAGCCCCGTTTTGTAGCAAGCTGTCCTGATGTGACAGGTCTCCTGGGAGATGAATAAAAACAAAAATAAGGTAAGGGGAAAAAAGAATCAGAAACATCTTCCTGTTCTTCCTTAAACAGGAAGAAAACAGAAAAGACAAATGTATAAAAGAAGGAAATGGAAAAGACAGTATATGATAAAGTAACAAGGAGTACAAAAGGCGGGAAAGAAAACAATCTCTAGCCAGAAAACATGGGCAGGGCCACAGAGTTTGTAGAGGTGTGCACCAGGAGAGAGAAGGAGCCTATGCCAGGGCTTCTCTTACATGTCACTGTGGTATAAGATCGGTTTGTGATGTCAATTGGCCAGCAGAAATGTTTTTGTTTTTTTGTTATTATTTAAATCTGTTGTTTTTGTTTTTATATTCAAATTCAAATTTATTCATCTAGCTTTCGCCATAGCCACATTCACAAAACATATACAACACATACAATATATAAAAATATTATCATACAATATAATATAATAAAACAATATCACAAAATCCAACGATCATCATAATCCAAAAACTTCAAAGAATTATATTATACACACTCCCTGCACAAGAATTATACAAACAAGCCCACTAAGAGCTGGGAAGTTACTGCCTTGCTCTTCTGTGGGGGGTACCACGGCCAAGCTTGTCCCCTGAAATTATAATACTGAGACTAACCCCCAATAAACTGCAAATACCATTTAAACAATGATTCAAATAATCCAATTATTGTGCACAGACCTTCCCCCATTTCCACAGATAGAAGACCACAATAGCCGACCACAATGCAATTATCCTCATAAGTTATCTTCATCACTTGCACTAAGCACCTCCCTTTTTTGGGTGGCCAAATAAACAAAGGTAGCGACCGCACATGCCACTTCCTTATCCTTTGTAGTGAGTAATTGCTCTAATCGAAGAAAGTCAGGCAGATATAAATATGGATACTCTTGCCACAAGGGTACTAACCAAACCTGCCTGAGCTCTTCATAAAGAGGACAGTGAAAAATAATATGATCGACATCCTCCAGGTGAGTATCACTACATAGACAATTACGGTTTGCATAAGGCTGTTTCATATATCTTCCTTGCGTAATAGCAGATTTAACTAGCTGCATACGTACTTGTGTATCTGCTCTACGTATATAACATTTGGACAGCCAGTCCAAATAG
>QEPC01006523.1:1250459-1268653 GCA_003113815.1 Sphenodon punctatus | reverse complement strand
GCAGTGTAACATCATTTTATCTGACCATTTATAAAATATTTGTTTATAAAAGTAAAACAGGCCACTGCAGATTAGAAGCGCCATAACCAAAAATTCAGGATTGTAGCAGGGAACATAACCACTGCGCTACAGAAGCTCTGTCTAAAATCAACAGCGAGTTAATGCAGTTAGCTCATTAGCCGGCCCGGCTATGCTCTCTCAAAGCCAGAGATGTGTTGTTACACGAGCACAACAATAACATTAAATGCAGATGGGCTACTCCCCTGGGCCAGCCTTTTTAGGCTGAGTGCCATGAAGGTGGGGGAGGGGACATTTGGCTAGCAGTGGCCAAACTAGTAGGAGCAAAGAGTTTCAAAATTCCACCTATTGTTTGAGTTTGTGGGTGCGGGGTACTCGGAGACTACACAATAACATTCAACTTCAGTCCACTCAAGTTCAACTACCTTCCCTCCTAGTAACTGGCTGGCACTGCCCACAGTTAGGGTAGGGTAGAGATCGAGGCACACATCTGAGAAGGTAGGGAAGTTTATAAAATGATGGAATATATGATAGAAGTGTATAAAATCATGAGTGTTGTTGAATCAAAAAGATAAGGGAATGATTGCAACTGAGTTGCAATGATTTGGGAACTCATTTGGAACTGAGTTCATTTGGAACTCATTGGGAACTGAGTTCCTTCACCTGTTCCCTCTCCTCCAGTCGTACTGCATGCTCTTCCTCCATCATAGCCACTAGGATATAAAATTTATAGTCACGCTTAGAAACCAACATGACATATATCCTACTGGCAAGGTACAGGGAACCACACACCTGTCATACTTATCAAGCCGGTCTTGGAAAACAGCCAGTTCTCTTAGGACACTTGCTATGTTCCCACTTGCAATGTGGGATAGTTGTCATTCTACAGGTTCAAATCCCTGTTGTTCTATTTAACTTTTCATTTTATTTTTTTAAAATATATTTTTACATTAGTGTTACTGTTTTGTAATAATACAATTATTGCTGTGTTGTGTTGCTCACGGCATACTTTCTATGCCCTAAAATATGCTTTCTTATATTACATTAACCTATAGAAAATCCGGTGAGTTTCCTCACATCTCCGTGGAGAAACTTTAAGCACGCTGCGTCACTACTAGGCAACGATCGACAACGCCAGCCCAGGAGGGAGATTTAAACTGGGTGGGCACAGTACACAAACAGCACCGGGACTTGTCCTGAGGGAGCCAGGAAAGAAGGGATAGGAGACCGGAGGTGGGCAAGAGCGTCTGAGTCACCTCTCCCACCCCTCTGTGTTGGATGCCAGTTGTGTTGGCTGTACTCCCTCACCTCGAGTGTCGGGTCCCTGGTCTGTGTGTTGTTGAGTGCCCTCCTCTGTGTGTTCTGCTAGTTTCAGCCAGGCTAGCACCTGCGCTTTCCGCATCTCACGCCAGTCGACTTGCTTCTTCTCAATTCATTACAACAATGTTGCGGCCAGTGATTCCTCCTGTGCCCGTTCCAAGGTGTGCCCCACCAACCACCCGTGGGTGACTCTGTGACCATGGGTCCTTATCATGTTTGATAGGTTTGTTGAACTTTTGAGGGTTTTTTTAAAAAAAATTCAATAAATATTAATTTCTTTTTAGCTGTTTCAGTCTGTTTTCAAATTTGCAAGACAACCGTACCCTCCCACCCAGCCAAGAGTGTTTTACAAACAACTAGAATTTTAACTTGCCACCCAAGTTAACTGGCTGACTGACTATTAACTGTGTGGCCAGCGCCAGCCAGTTATTAGGATGGAGGCGAGTTGAGTGGACTGAGGTAGTACCCCGCCTCCGCCCCCACCCCCAAAAGTTGGAGAAAGGAAACTGTTTGGTTCACTACTAGAACTAGCTAGCTAGCTGCCACCTATCTACGGCTAGCCAAACGTCCCCTCCCCCACCTTCAGGGCACTCAGCCTAAAAAGGCTGACCCAGGCAGGGAGGGAGTAGCCCAGGTTGGATGCATTGTATGTTATCTTAACAACCCATCTCTGACTTTGAGAGAGCATAGCTGGCTACCACAGTTTAACTGGAATCCAAAGACCAGTCCTCTCTTTTAGCCCCCAAAGAGAGTAACTAAGGAATGAGAACTGATACTGCTATTCTAAGATGATCAAATGTGTCATTAAAAGCGTTGAAGTTGGGATGGTTTTGAAAGCATTGGGAGTCATTATAAACATTGAACTTGGGACTCGGGAGGTGTTTGTTTTTTCTTTTCAATTCAAATAATAATTTGCTGTGCTGTGACTCCAAACATTCTCCGATTGCCCTGCCCCCATCCACCCACCCTGTAGTTAGCTTAGCTAGCCACTGTAGCCAGCCAACCTTGAGGGGACTCAGGGGACTGTGTGCTGTGCTAGTGTGCATCCAGTCCTTGTGAAGTGAACTGAGTCCGATAGACCTGCCCCATCCCCCCACCCACCCACCCGATATTTAAATAGCCAGTAGCCACTGACTGTAGCCAAGTTCAACCTTCTCCTCCCCTCCCAAGCCTGTTTTACAACTTGCAAAGCCTCATCCAGTCGCCTATCTCTGGCTAGCCAAACATCCCCTCCCCCACCTGGGAGTAGCCCAGGTCGGATTCATTGTATGTTATCTTAACAACCCATCTCTGACTTTGAGAGAGCATAGCTGGCTATCCCCTTTGTTTAGCTGGAAATGGAATCCAAAGACCAGTCCTCTCTCTTAGCCACCCAAAGGGAGTAAGGATTGAGATAGAACTGCGAGGGTTTTGAAAGCATTGGGAGTCATTAAAAGCATTGAATTTAGAATGTTTTTTGTTTGTTTTGTTATTCAACAAATAATAATTTCTTTGTAGTAGTTTCAGTCTGTGTTCAGGGGTGGAGAAGCTACTGCTAGCCCCTGTGTTCAGGCTCCCCCCCCCCTGTTCAGGGGTGGAGAAGCTACTCCCCCCCACACTCCCTGTAGTGTGGGGGTGAGAAGCTACTGCTAGCCTGTAGCAGCATTCACCAATCCTGGCCGATGGCTAAATGGTTAAGTCTCCTTCCCTTGGCAACTGTGACATGTATGTAATTGCATTTGAATCCCATTGTTGCATTTACTTTTATTTATTTATTTATTTATTTTATGTAAAAGCAGTGTAGAGCCCAAAGATTGCTTTCTATGTCTATTACACAATTTCAGTCGCCAAGTTAAGGTGTTTCATTGCACATAATACTGATAATAGTCGTGCTTTGGCTGACGTGTATGGGTGCGCCGGTGCCCGCTGCTCCGCTCGAGATTTGACAACTTTGTAGTTGTGTTTGGAGAGGGGGGGTGCCCCCCCCCCCGTGGCTTTGCATTGTTAGCTTTGGAACTTAAGCAGAAGTTGTCAAACTACAAACTTCAAATTCCCCTTCTCCTCTCCCTTTCCACACACACAACTACAAAGTTGTTAAGTTAACTTTGAACAAGAATGAAAACTATTGGTGTCTAATGATTGTAGTGTCTAATGATTGTAGTGAATGTGATGTGTCCTAAAACACATCAGCTGAGACACTGAGCTGAGACACTGAGCCACACGATAAGGACTGATTTAAAGCTCTAATGCGTAAGGGGCTGATGCACTTGGACCTAGGAGATTTCCTAATTGAAATAGGAAATCACTGAGTTGCCTTGGAGAAGTAGAAACCTCTCAGTCTCAGTTGCCGATATGTAAAATGGGAATACATGTGTATCTGTCTTTCCCTGTGTGTTCCCCTCATCCTTGTGCATGTTTGATTGTTTAAATTGGAAGTACACTGGGCAGGGAGTGGGACCTGTCTAAATCAATCACTCTGTCTTAGGGCATTATTTCACTGTCCTTTGTCAACGACACAATACAAAGGCTCTGATAAAGTAGAAGATTAAAATGCTAAAAGCAACACAGAACTCTACAGAACTCGTCTGTAATCTGTACGGGGGAGGGAAGGTAGTCACATAGGGACAGGTGGGGGCAGGGCAGTCAGTGACGGCATCGGCGACAGCGGTCAGCAACTGCAAGTGAGCGTAACGCTGGTGGCGCTAGGGGGCAGGGCATAATAGCACTCATCATGCCGCCTGGCTCGGCTGTGCTAATCAGTTAGTCTTGGGTTAATGTAATAAATAAACATTATTTTATTATTTATATTATAAAGTATGCCAGCAAAACACAGCAATAATTATATTATTTACCAAAAAAAACATTACACCAGTGTAAAAGTAATAATAATTAAAAAAAAGTTACATGTAATAGTGGGGATTTGAACCAGCTCAATGACAACTACAACCTGTATGGCAAGTAGGGACCTTAACATCTATGCCAACTGAGTTCTGTTGCACAGCATGCTTCTTCTAGACTGAGGAATTGTGGAATGAGGATTGTAAGAAACTCTTCTGCATGGACTTCGCACAGTACAGTTAGTATCACACTTCATTCCTTCAACTTTCAGAGCCGGTCCTATGATGTAAAAAATGACTTGGTCAGCCACTACACAGGTCACTTTAAACTCCCAACATGAGTTTTGGTCAAAAAACTTTGAAAGATCAATTGGCCATATAATAAAAACACCAACCAGTGGGACAACACTTGTCCCAAACAGAACATGTTATCCATGCCTGTATGTATTGAGAAGAATGAGCAGTTACTGCGGGACAGAGAGAGACACACACAAACAGCACCAGCAGTCAGCGTGACAGCACAGTGCAGCAGCGGCGTAGTCATCATCATCATTCCTACTTCCTTCATGGAACCGCGATAAACGTTCATAACTGTGTCTCATATATTAAATTGGCGAACGCGGGAAAAGAACGCTGATTTTATACAACAACGGTAACGATCAGCAAATCGGCGAAACACATACATGCCACATCTGTGGATTCTTGGAACGGAAGAATCGCAGAATCACGGGGTGCCACGTGGAATTCTGCGAGGCGCAACGTGGGATGCCGAGGTTGAGGAATAGAATTGTGGTGCAGTAACAGCTGCTGCCGCATCAGTCCTAGACAGGAATATATTCATGAAGTTAAGTTGCAGGTGCACATGCTTAAAATAGGCCACTTTTACACAAGGTGCTTAGAAGTGCCTCTGGAGCCCCGTATTCAAAAGGAAAGTCACGTGGGGAGTGTTTACACACTACCAGAAGTGAAGTGCCGCCCATTCTCTTCAGCTACAGTGGCTGCAGACATGGGGTTTTCAAGAGGCACATTCTGTAGACCTGAAAATTGAGGGTGTAAACACTCCCTCCGTGGCTTTCCTTTTGAATAAGGGGCTCCAGAGGCGCTTCTAAGCACCTTGTGTAAAAGTGGCTTTAGATACAGTGGAGAAGGGAACTCTGAATGAAAAGACACTAGAAGGAGCATCAGTGAGCAGTTTGTGGGGTGAGGAGCTAGGGAAAGCCTGACTGACATTTTCAGGAGAGATTTGAAGGCTGGGAGGAAGGGAGCCCAATTAATTTGGGTAAAAACAAATGTGCAGCCACCTCAGCAGCTGTATGTCCAAGGGAGGAGGGACCACCCCCTGTCGGGTCAGGTCGGCAGACAAAATACCCTTTCCCCACACACAAGAGCAGTTACTCCACCAGTTTCCCAAAGCCACCAGGAGGTCTTAAATACTCCCTGGTGGCCAATCAGGAAGCCAGGAGATAAGTGACAGAAAGACAGGTGAGCAAGGGTGGGGCACACACCCGGTGGAGATACAAAAGGAGACACAAGGAGATGGATGAAAACATAGTCTCTCAGGCTGCAGAAAACTTATGCTCCTGCTATGCCACCACCACACACTCCAGGCCAAGGGTTCAAGACTTGGTTATGACAAAGGCTAGAGATGATCTAGGGATTTGGCAGTGGGAACAGTAAGGAAGGTCTGGATTTTAACAACGTTATGCAGAGAGAAGCGATGGACCTTAGCAAGAGACTGAATCTGAGGTTCGAAGAAGTTGAAAATGAACCCCAGGCTATGTGCCTGAGGGATGGGCTGAATGGTGACACAGTACTTATGAATTAATAATTAAAAGTGCTTCTTACTAATTCTCCTCTCCCTCACCCCCACATCTCAATTCTGCCTTTAGTCATGGTTGGTTCCCTTAAAATCAATTGCACAAAAGTAGTTTCCTATTCACATACACCTTTAAACATGCATAATAGATTTAAGCATTTCTTGCATGGAGAGCTACAATTTAGGATCAACCTTGACACCACAGAATATAAGTGAATTATGGTAGGTTTTACTAAAATTTTCCAAGATATTTATAATTTTATTGGGTCTTTTGAGTGTAAAATATGTGTATATGTTATTTTTAATGTTTGTAATATCAGGATTCTAAATCCATCTTAAAGTGAAATACAAAGAAACAACTGTCCTTTCTGATAAATAAGATCGCAAACATCCTTGCTTCTGGGGGAGGAGGTGGAGCTATTCCTCATGTTCTATCAGGTGGAAACATACATGATGGCAGAGCACCACTGTAACACCATGATCCTGATCAGGAAGCCACTTGCATCCCAGTCAGGATCAGGTCCATCTGCAGAATAAACATTCATGCAGCCGGGACAGGGAAATATGCAGCCAGTCGACCCCAGCACTGCACTGCGCCCAACAGCCCGCTCCCCACTCCAGGACAGGCAGGCCATTCCCCAGGCATGTTGGCAGCTAACCTGCATGGGATCTCCAGAATTACAACCTGGGCTAGCTGCCAGCACACCTGGGGAAACTCCAAGGCAAACATCTGTATTGCCCTCAACAAATGTGATGGTGGTCCATGGGCCAAAGTGAGTCCAAGCGGTCCTAAGCATGCCACCCTCACGTTTGTTAACACCCATCATTATTAAAGGCACACAGGGGGGCTCTCCTGGAGCCCATGGTCACACCATCCTCCCTGAACCACAACTAACAGGCAGGTGTTCCTCCCTGCTGAAGTCTGCCTGTACTCCCCCCACCCTTCTCCACCAGAGAGTCGCAGTCACTCCTCAAACACCCTGAGCTGCTGGCTGTGACTCTATAGTGCTGAATGTAGGCAGAGGCAGCTGCACACCCAGCAATCGGGGGCAGCTGCAGGGTGCCCCACTCCCCCACCCCCAAACACACAGGAAGCAGCCACTGGACAGTGCATTGCCCTGCCTTTCCTCAGATTCTCCCATACAGCATCATTGGCCTTCTCTGGGATAACACCATGAGTAGTGGCCCTGGGGTGAACAGCTGGCAGCCACCTGATGGACGAGTGGGTCCGCCCTGAGCTGCCCGAGGCAGGATAGGTGCAGGGTATCAAATTTTTAAAATAAATAAAATAAATGAGGTTGAAAATGAGGCATCATCTCACCTGTTTACACCTTAAGTCCTTCAACAATCTTGCCAAAGGATTCCAGCTAAGTGAGGACTTAATGTTCGTAATGTAAAATATGAGTAGGGTAAAAATAAACATCTGTGGGGCCATTTTCAACACATCTGTAGCGAGTAGTGATGAGTACAAAAACACATATAGCCTGAAAACTTTAAATTGTGTAACCCTGCAAACTGAAAGCTAGTATCTTAGGTTCCAATCTGAAGTTTGAGAAATTCTACCCATTCCCAGCCTACTTAAAAGCCATTTATTCTTCTGAGTCTTGTGTGAGAGTACTAGTTAGTATCCAAGCACCACCCTGCAACAGAGACTTCCTTTAATGATTATAACTCATATTATTATATTAGTATACACCAGCCCAAAACCATATAATTTATTTATTATATAAGAGTCTGCCAAGTGAATATGAACATCCAAACAGTAATTGTTCTGTGCTGTGTGTGTGTGTGTGGGGGGGGGTCTTAAAATCCAATGCTGTATTTCAGAGGTGGGCAAAGTTTCCAAACCCAAGAGCCACATTCCAAAATCTTCCTATGGCCAAGAGCCACAGTCACATGTATGTGCCCCTTTGAGACAGCTCCCATGTTCAGCCTCTCCTGCTCTGTGACTGGATGGCAGATATGGTGCTCTGTGATCCTGGCTGCTGAAATTTTGAAGAGCAGCTGCAGTTCAGCTGCTGAGACTCAAATGCAATGAACTAAGGCCACTTGCCCATGTTAAGAGATATGGTGGGGAAACTCACAGCAGACTCCTGGCAGCCAAACTCACAAGTATCTCTGAACATGGGCACAGGGGGATTACAAGTCATCGGGCGTGTCCTGCCGCGGTTTCTCTGACAGATGACAGGGCTCAAAATCCAGCTCTGTCATCCATCAGTGAAATTGCCATGGGACGCACCTGATGACACTTTTACTCCCACACCCACATCCAGAGATACTTGGCTGCTGGGAGTTCACCAGGAGGGTCCCCGCTGTATCTCTGTAATGTGGTCAAGTGTCCTAAGACACAGGACCATTAAGACAGCATGGGGCCTGGTACTGGTTCTGGCTGAAACCCACACTTCAACTGCCTGAGAGCTGCATGTGACTTCCGAATTCCTTTTATAGTGCTAACTGCTCAGGTTAAAACCTGGGATTTTAACCTGTTCAGTGTGTATATGCAGTCGCTTAGCGACGTGGTCAGGAGGTTTGGCGTGCTGTGTCATCAATATGCTGATGACACCCAGCTTTACCTCTCTTTTTCATCAGACGCAGGCCCGGCAGTCTCGGTGTTTACTGAGTGTCTGGCAGCTGTGGGGGATTGAATGAGGGCAAATCAACTTAAATTGAATCCCAATAAGATGGAGGTGCTGCTGGTGGGTAAGGCGGTGGGGGTGATGGCCCCCATCATTGATGGGGTCTGCCCTCTGCTGGTTCCCCAGGTAGGGAGTCTGGGGATGCTCCTTGACTTGCAGCTCCGCTTGGATGCTCAGAGGGAGTCTGTGGCCAGGAGTGACTTTCACCAACTACATCTGGTGTGTTGGCTTTGGCCGTATGTCTCGGACTCTGACCTGGCCACTTTCATCCATGTTTTCATCACCTCTAGGCTAGACAACTGTAATGCGCTCTACGTGGAGCTACCCATGGTGACGATTTGGAGACTGCAGCTGGTGCAGAATGTGACAATCCATCTCCTGGTGGGTTTGGGTCACCAGGAACATATTACACCAGTTCTTCGGTCTCTGCACTGACTGCCTATAGTCTTCTGGGCCCGATTCAAGGTGTTGGTTCAAGTTTAGGGCTATAAAGCCCTAAATGGCCTTGGCCTGCCCTAGCTGCAAGACCGCTTCACCCCCCGAGTCCTTGATCAGCCCCTGTGGTCATTGGGGGTGCTCTCCACAAGGTCCCCCAAGTCTGCTGGGTGGCCACGATGGTGAGGGCCTTCTCGGTGGCTGCTCCACGGCTGTGGAACTCCCTGCCATTGCAGGCCCATTTGGCCCTGGATTAGGGATGTGCGAACGTGGTTTGGGAGCTCAGAGTTCCGCCCGAACTCAGCCAGTTCGGATGACCGAATCCGAACCTGAACCCGAACCCAAACTGACTGAACTGAACCCAATACCAAACTCTGAAACGACCAAACAGTTCGGTTGGTTTGGATCGAGTTCGAATGAGTTCGGCTGGGAGAAAAACAGTAAAACAAAAACACCAGTAAAACACAGGCCCTGCCTGACACAAGGAGGGTGTGTGTGTCAGCTGAGGAGCAGACTTCCAGGCACCAGGGGTGGAGAGGCGTGGAGTAGCAGCCAGCCTGCCCAATCACCATTCCTTTTCTCCTCAGAACACTGGCTTTGCAGGCTGAGATTGGCCACGAGCTAAGCTGCACGGAGCCAATGGGGCTTGTGGTGAGGTGGGCACAGCAAGTAACAAAACTCATTGCCCTCCCCCCTTCCAACACCTTCTGAGCTAGTGACTGTTCCTGACAGTGGGCGTTTTCAGAAGGTTCCATCTCCCAGCAGTTTGTGTACCTCCCAATCCATTGCCATCTTCCTCCTATTTCACACATCCAACCCATTTACTTCCATATTATCATTTATTTAGATTATATTAGGTAGATTTAGGGGTTATTTTTATTTTTGACCCCTCCCCATGTTCTTCCTCCCCCCTCCATTGAATCCTTTCCCTCTCCCTCTATATATTCCTCCATCCCTGATTCCCTTCCCCTGTTTTTTGATTTATTTAGAGTAGGATTATTAGATTGATTTAGGTTTCATTTCACTTTTCCCTGTGTTCTTTGTGTCCCCCCCCACATCCCTGTGTAATATTGTATATACAGATAGATATTAGATATAGTTAGTTAGTTACTATAGATAGATACATAGTTGTAGGAGAGTTAGCTTAGTTATACAGATAGAGATAGTGTAAGTGTGTACTAGTTAGTTATTCAGTTTTGATATTTTAGAGTGTAGGACTAGGCCTTTAGATATATTTACTTACATAGATTTTAGAATAGTTAATTCTATAGTTAGAGTTAGTGTAGAAAATATTAGAAAAATTTGAATTATATATATATATATATATATATATATGTGTGTGTGTGTGTGTGTGTGTGTGCATTTTTGTTGGAAGACATGGAGAAGGGAAGTAGGAGAGGCCGGTCTGCTGTCTGTTAGGTGGGCAATGGGGCACGTGGCAGAGGTGGTAGGGGTAGGGGCTGTGCCAGCAAAGTGGCAGCATGCAGCAGCAGCAGCCAGAGCCCATCACCACGCCCCAAGCTTCGCAAGCATGATTTTGGGAGACAGGGTTCAGAGGCTCCCAGCAGTGGCACTAGTCTGGGGGTGGTTCAGCGGTGCCTCCAGCCAGCATCCTCCAGTGCCACGCAGGGCACTGGAAGGCCTGCAGGACATGAGGCTGTGGCTGTCTCTGCTACTGCAGGAGCAGGTGCTTCGATTGTTCCTCCAGGGCCACCAGTGTCCCCTATTGTTGAGGTGATCCCACGCAGTCCAGGGCTGGTGGATCCCACCCTGGCTGCTAGAGGCAGGGCCCGATTCCCGGGCAATGGCAGCAAGGAGAGGAGTAGCAGCAGCAGCAGTAGTAGCAGCTCTAGGGGGCACAGGGAGAAAAGTGGCACTAGCATGGTGGGCAATCAAGCCTCAGGGTCCCAGTACTCCCCTTCACGGGACATCACAGTGACTGAGGACAGTGAGTCAGAAGAAGACACCTGAAATCATGCCACAGTGCTCTGCTTCTAAGCGGGAAGGCAGGGGAAGTGGATTCCAGCGGGTTCCTGACTGCAGCAGCCAGTCACCCACCTCCTTCAGCAGGCAAGCATCCTGCACCAACTGCTGCATCTAGCAGCAGGTGCAGTATTCCTGCTAGGAGGGGAAGAACAGCAGCAGGAGCCTTACTAGCAGTGTCAGTTCACCAGGGAGGAGCTGGGGTGGGGGCAGCTGCCATCGGCAGCTGGAGGGCAGCGTGGCTTTCAAGAGAAAGCCAGGTGCCTTTTGGGCAAAATGATTGCACTGGATGGGCAGCCCTTCTCCATTGTAGAGGACATGGGCTTCAAGTGGCTGATTGGGTTCCTGGCCCCCCAGTTTAAGCTACCATCCCGCACCACCCTGAGTCAAAATGTGGTGCCAGACCTGTACAGGGCTTTGAAGGAGCGGGTGAGGGAGCAGCTGGCAGGGGCTGGGGGGGCCACCATACACTTCACCACAGACCTGTGGTCCAGTAGAAACGCGCAGCACGTCTACCTGGCGGTGATGGTGCACTGGTGGCAGGACCCGGAGGCAGCTTTGGGGAGTGGCAGGAGGGGTCCCAAAGCAGGGTATAGGTGGGCCCTGCTTCAGGCACAAGTAATGGACAGCCCCCACACTGCCAGGAACATCGAGGCAGCCCTGACCGCCATGGTGAGGGAGTGGGTCACGCCAGGTGCACCCTTCACCAAGGGATGTGTGGTGATGGACAATGCAGCCAATATACTGAAGGCAGTTCAAGACTGCCAGCATCCCTTTTGCTGCACAAACCCTTCACCTGGTGGTCAGGGATGCTCTGGGCCTGGGGGAGAAGGGGATTGGGGCAGGCACCCTTAGCTCCCTGATCGACTGGGGGAGGAAGCTGGCAGGTTCTTTAACCAGAGCATGAAGGGCAGCGAGTTCCTCCGGGAGAAGCAGGCTGAGCAAGGCTCCCCAGTGCACCAGCTTGGTCAGGATGTCTCCATACGGTGGAATTCCACTTTCCTAAAGCTTGAGTGGCTTCTTGAGCAGAAAGCCGCCTTGCATCAGGTTCAACTGGTGATGGACAGCAGGGCACCTCAAGGGTACGATGGGGTGGAATGGGAGACCCTGACTCACACGGTCTTTGTGTTGAGACCGTTCCTGGTCATGACTGCGACTGTGAGCAGCTCCACCACCACCCTCAGCCAGATGACCCCTCTGGTCCAGAGTCTCCACAGGAGGCTGAATGAGATCCTCGGGGGGTGGGATTTTGGCCCTCAGGGCAGGAAGATGGCAGATGAGGCACTTGACCTGGCATGGAGGCTGAAGGCAGGGCTGGAGGTCTCCTGCAGCGGGAGGAATATTAACGAGCTCCTGCAGTGGGAGGAATATGTCCTGGCAACAATGCTGGACCCCTCGGTCAAGGGCAGCATGGCACACCAGACAGTGCTCCATGGCCACTGGAAGGGTGACCTGGTGTGGAGAGTCCAGAAGGCAGAACGAATTTTGGAGAGTGTGCAGCAGCAGCAGGAGGACACCCCTCCTGGAAATGGTGGGAGTGGAAGCAGCCACAGCCACCCCTTCCAACCTTCTGGGTCTAGCCCTAGCCCTAGCGGCAGCAGCAGCAGCCCTATTTCCAGCAGCAGCAGAAGCAGCTCAGCCTATGTGCAGGCCACTCTGGGGAACATGGCACCCTCCACAATAGGGCAAGCAGCGTGGCTGAGGGCAGTGGTGGAGGTGGTGCCCCAGCAAAGGTACCAGACGGAGTATGACGGCGCCTCAGCTGCAGTGATCCCAGCAGCGATCCCTTGGCCTACTGGGTTGGCAAGTCCAACATGTGTCTGGCCCTTTCTAAAGTGGCCAAGGGTATCCTGTCCTGACCACCAACCAGTGTCCCCAGCGAGCGGGTGTTCTCTATGGCGGGGGACATTTGCTTCCCACACCGCCTGAGACTGGGGGCCAAGTTGGTGGAGCAGTTGTTGTTCACCAACGTGAACCTTCCGCTGCTGGGATTCCACGAGCTGCCCCTGGACAAGGATTGATGGTGCAGTGGCACACGCCATCCCTTGCCGGAGCAGTCGTGGGACGGGGCTCCTCCTCCTCAATCTGGGCTAGGGCTACTGCTGCTGTGCTGCTGAGGTGCTGTCCCTCCCTCCCAATGCCAGCACCCTCTCCCTCTCTCTCTCTTTTTCATACTAGATGGCCTTGGCTGCCTTATCTGACTGACCTCATGATGCAGGGTGGCATTGGGAAACTGTAAGCTTGCCAGCCGGCCTCTGACTAGATGATCTCGGTCCACCTATCTGACTGGTGCTCTCTCTCTCTCTGTGCACACACAGTCTTCGCCAGCCTATCAGAGTGCCAGCCTAACGAGCATGCCAGCCTATCAGAGTGCCAACCTAATGAGAGAGGTGGGGGCAGAGGGGGGAGAGGTAGGTGTATCCAGCTCAAGCTGCCACCTGCCGGAACCAGGAAGAACTCCCATCTGTGCTCATGTACCCAATGCCCACATCCAGCAGCAGATCTACCAGAATGAGATGGAATATAACACAACGTATTATATGTGCCTGCCTGCCTGTGTGCGTTCCTGTACCTGCTGCTACCAACTATCGCATGATTGAATGAAGTGTGCCCAACCATGCACTAATTTTGGGACATAATTAAACTCCCATAGGCTTTCCATTGTACCTGAATGAGTCATGCTGCCCATCCCAGGAACCATCAACTAGATTCTGAGACCATCATTCTAGTCACTGGGGGCTGTCATTCCATTCCACTGCATCCAGAAGCCCAGTGCCCACACTCCAGCCTGCCCCCCCAGCCTACTCCTCTGCACCCACTCGTGGATGCCCGCTGAAGCTGCTGGGAAAAAAAGCCCCTCTGACCACCAGCACCTGCCGCTTGCTGCCCGCTGCCAAGAAGTCTCTCTCTCTTTCTCTCTGGCACACCCACACAGACACAAGCCCTGTCCCTCCTGGCTGGCTATCTGCAAGTTGAGACCCTGCTGCTGGCACATCTTTGGGTTAATACCTTACCTACGCTACATGTGGTGCCAGGTGCTGCTGGTTAGGGATCAACAAGCTGTATGAGATTCTGTCACCTGCCAGAACTTCAGGACAGAGGGATAAAAGATTGGAAAGTTCAAACAAAGCTTGTAACAACAAATATAACTTTAATTAATACTTTTTAAACAGAAACAACAATATTATAAAACCAAAACCAAACATTAGAAACTGGAAAGGAAACTTAAGTGGTCTACTAGTACTACTCAGTCCTTGGGCCTGTCCCCCAGAACTTGGGGAGCACGGGACCTAGGGTTGGGCACTCCGTGCTCCAGCATCTCGTACCCAATCAGGAGGACAAAGTTCATGGCCCCTCCCACGGCCGCCTGCCACTTGGAGATCGACTGGCAGTAAAGCTCCAGGTTGACCATCTGGGCAGAGATGTACTGTGAGTATGCCTCCACCTTCTGTCTCTCCACCTCGACCTCCTGGAACTTTGCCACCAGCTGGTTCTCCCTATTTACAGCTTTCAGCCGTACCCCATCCAGGAAGTCCTGGGTGGGCTTCTCCACTTTGGCCCTAAAGGCCCTTGCCGCTGCAGACTCCTCCTGGGTGGAGAACTCCTCAGCAGAGCTGGAGGAGGGGGAAGGGCTTTGATGGCATCACTTTCGGGTTGCCTTCCCCCCCCTTCTTCTGGCACTGATGCTCCACCATGACCATGCCAGAATCCTGCCGCCTCACTGTCTTGCCATGGATTTTCTCTACATGGGCGATGAGCCCAGATGTGGTCCCTGTCTGGCCCTCTTAAATCTTTTCTGGCAGATCTAGAGAACATAAAAAGATAGGAAGATAAGAAGTGCCATACTGTATCAGACCAACGGTCTGCCAAGCCCTGCCTGCAATCTTGTCTCCATAAGTGGGTGGGTGAGGTGGCCAATCTCTCTCTGCAGGGGCAATCCATTCCCTGTTGTTTCAGCCCCCATGCCTTACTATGCAGATGGCAAATCCATTCTCCTCATACTACTGCCAGACCTTGGACCTCGTGCGCCCGCTGTGTGGCAGTGGCACTGGAGACTTCCGCCTCGGTGTCCTGCGCCTGGCACCAGCACTGACATCTGATTCCCCACCCTCTCTGAAACAGGAACACATAAACAACACCTAAGTAATATCATGCATTTATGATGAATGATGCCTCTAGTCCACCTCCCTCCTTGAGGTGCCAGGGATGGCAACGAGAGACGGTGACCCTGACTGTCACGTGCAAATCTTGCCCTTATTTGGGTGCTAGGGATGGCAACTGGAAAGACCCTTGCTGGCATGTGCAAATCCTGCCCTTATTTGGGGGTGCGTAGGGATGGCAACTGGAGAGTGGGGAGACCCTTGCTATCCTGGCACGTTTGGGTGGGGGTGCTTGTGCTCATACCTGACTGCGGGAACAGCCCCCCACACTACAGTACCCTCTCTCTCTGTGGCAGACATCCGCTGCCACCCACTGATGCTCACTGTTTGTGCCTGACTGTCCACCACCCATGCACCCACCCACATGCCAGTGAGCTCGCTCTAAAGGATAGTATTCTTCTTGTCCTCAAAGTAAAAAAAAAGTTTACAAACCTGTCACTGGCAGTGGCAGCACCTCCTGTGCCCTCTTGTTCCTCTGATGAGGAGCTGGCCTCCTCCACCACTGAAGGTGCAGCAGCTGCAGCAGCAACCTCTTCCTCCTCCACCACCACTGGCTCCGGCACCGCCACCTTGGCCTTCCCCCAGGCCCAACGATTAATCTGCACTCTCTTCATTTTATTTTTTTTCCAAACACACAGCCAAACAGCAAACAGTCACCCACACCAACTCACCAAGTAGCCAAACCATCACAGTCAAACCAACACACAACACAGCCAAAACACACCAAAACAGAACCAACCAGCCAGCCAGCCACACACACACATGCTCTCTCCCCACACAAGCTCAGCACACACTCGAATTTCTGGTTTCCGGCTTACGATGCAATCACAGGACCATGTGATAGCTAGACCGATACCGAAACAGAAACTGAAACTGATTGCCGAACGGCCAAACCGAACTGAACGCCACCGAACCAAATGATCGAACCTGAACTCGGCAACTGAACCGAATGACCGAACAACTGAAGTGTGACCTGTTCACCCATCCCTACCCTGGATCTCCCCTCCTTTCGACGCTGCTGTAAAACATGGCTGTTCCACCTGGCCTTCGGGGAGGATGGAGGGGATGGGTTAGGATGGTGGGTTGTTAGGGATATTTTATTCCTCCCTGTGCTGTTTGTTTTAAGTTGTGTTTTTATGGTAAATTGTAAGCCTCCCAGAGCTGCCTGTGGCAGGATGGGTGGTAGGGATGTGCGAACAGATTGCGGTTCAGGTTCGGTCATTCAGTTCTGTCCTGTTCTGTCCGATCGTTCGGTTCAGTCGTTCGGTTCGGTCGCTGAGTTTGGGTTTGGTAGTTTGGTTCGGTGGAGTTCGGTTCAGTTTGGCTGTTCAGAAATAGGTATCATATGATCGTGTCGGAAACTGGAAACCAGAAATTCGAGTGCGTGTGGAGCTGTGTGGCAAGAGTATGTGTGTTGTGGCTGACTGGGTGTTTGGTGTGTTTTGGCTGTGTTTGTGTTGGACTGTGTGTTGGGTTTTGGTTTGACTGTTGGTTTGGCTGGTTGGAGAGTGTTGGTGGATGTGCTTGGTTTTTTTTTTTAAAAAGGAAGAAGGTGACCATTAAATTCTGGGCCTGGGGGAAGGCCAAGGTGGCGGAGCTGGTGGTGGAGGAAGAGGTTCCTGTCACTGCTGCTGGACCTTTGGTGGTGGAGGAGGAGCAAGAGCCGGCGGGCACAGGAGGTGCTGCCACTGCTGCCAGGTTTGTAAACTTTTATTTTACTTTGAGGACAAGAAGAATACTATCCATTAGAGTGAGTTCACTGGCATGCAGGTGGGTGCATGGGTAGTGGGCATCAGTCAGGCACAAACAGTGGGCATCAGCGGGTGGCAGCAGATGTCTGCCACAGAGAGAGAGGGTACTGTAGTGTGGGGGGCTCTTCCAGCAGTCAGGCACAAACACGAGCAGCACCCCCACCGGAGGCGGCTGGTGGGTTTTGAGGCTGGAGGGGCAGTAAGGCCAGTGAGCCTAGGGGCAGAGCCAGGGCAATGGTAGGCGGAGCATAACCCATAACCCAGCAGCAAGGAGTTCCCAGGGTTAACATATAAAACACAGTTTGCATGCACATCAAGCATAAAATAAATAATTTATAAACCGAAAACACAGGCACTCATCCTTGTAAAGCATCCAAGTCACAGCCTGAGTCCAGTAGTTCATGATACTGAGGAGGACTGACAATGCCATGCATGCTACATAACTATGCAAGGTTATCATTGGTCCCATTTAAAACCACAGATTGAAACCCACCAGTCACCATTTTTACACCAGATCAAGGATTGCAACAAAACACAGTTTGCATGTGGTTTCTGTGTGGTTTAAAAAAAAAAAAAAGTGATTCACGGGGCTTTAAAATTCCTCCCCAACACACACACACACACACACACACGCAGCAGAGGGCAAGAATACTGCTTCAGAAAGAAGGGACTTGCTGCATGTGTGTTGGAGGGACCCCAATCGCAGAAGTCCCTTCTGAATCAGTATTCTTGCCCTCTGTTGCGTGTGTGTGTGTGTGGGCAGGGGGGTGGGTGGGATTTTAAGGCCCATGAATCACCAGACTAACAGTTACATCTCAGGATTTCAAACCTCAATTTTATCACAACCATCACATTTCCAGCATTCTGAAAACCCACCAGACTAACAGTTACACCTCAGGATTTCAAAACCTCAATTGAATCACGGGGCATTAAATATTAATTCCCTTTCGCCCTCTGCTGTATGTGCGTTGGGTGGGAATTAGTATTTAACACTCCACATCAGCAAGTGAACAAAACCCATATAAAAACCAGAAAACCAGAAATCAAACTATTCCCACAAAGCTGCAAAAGTATCCACAGATGCCCCAAATGCAGCAGCGAAACAAACACTCCACATAAAGTGAACAAAAATCACATTCCAACTCCCACACCATGTGCCCCCCGCTCCCCCGTGTGCCCTCACTTGTCCCCATCATGTGCCCCCCGCTCCTCCCTCCCCCGTGTGCCCGCACTCACCCCATGTGCCCCCTACTCCTCCC
>QEPC01006523.1:1188352-1201949 GCA_003113815.1 Sphenodon punctatus | reverse complement strand
CCAGCACAGGGCCACTAAGACTATATTTTCCCAGGCCACTTTGATTTCTCAATCCGCCCCTGATGGTCATGCGTACATCGAACTATGCTGTTGGCATAGCCTCTTACCAACACCACCTCTGGGATGAGGTCCAACAACTCATCCCTCTCCTGACAAAGGACAAACAAAGGGAAGTGCAGCATCTGCACTGAAGGGTCCACCACCGACCGTTTTCAACTGCAGGCAGCAAGACATTCCTCTGAAACGGCAGCCAGAGGAGTAGCTAATGCAATTGTCACCCATCATTTCATATGGCTTAGGGGCACCAAGCTGGAGTACCACCACAGGGCTCGCATAGAGAACCTTCCCTTCGACCAAACTGGGCTGTTCGCGAAAGAGATGGATGAAGTGCTAGAAAAAATACAAAAATCTCAGGCGACAGTGATTAAAATGAAGATCACACAGCGGGATCAAGGCCCTACATTTTACCACTCCTGTCAATATACACTGCAACTGTCTACAACCGTCCACAGCAATACTCTGGCCACTACCAAACTTACAATAAGAGGTATTACTCATCCCCCTTCCAGTACCAGGGAAAGGCGAGATCTCAATACCCTCCTTTTAAGCAGAGGGCAAACCCCAGACAGCCCTTTGCTTCACAAGCAGAAAGAGGACGCCGCTGACAACCACAGACGTTCCCCCTGCAATTGCCCCCTATTGTACAGGGAGAAATGTCTTTCCATTGTCACGGGGCTCCACCGTCATCGCAGGGTGGCCCCCCCCGTCCCATACCCCCCTTAGCTCCCCTTGTGGTGCCACCCCAACAGAAGTCTGCCTGGAAAATCTGTCAGAGTTTGAACGAGAATTCCAGCAGTTGTCTGATCATCCCCATCGAAGAAGGGATGCTCAAACAGCCTTCATGGCCTTAAGACAGAGTCAAAGTTCTCTGTTGGACTATATAATGCAATTCCAACAGTTAGCGATAGAACTAAAATGGCCCCAGGATGTGTTGATCATGTTGTTCCATAGGGGGCTAACAGATGACCTGAAAGACCAGTTAGCATATACAGCCTTGCCAGAGACCTGGGAACAGGTAACCACCCTTACCTCCCAGATTGATGACCGCCTAAGCGAGTGACGCAGTGAGAGGAGGCAGGAATCACTAAGCCCACTTCCCAGGTTGCTTCCTCTTCCCAACAGTAAGGTAGAGGGCGAAAGGGGTGAGGACGGGGAAGCCATGCAATTGGGCGCCTCTCAGGGACCCTTAACGCCAGAGGAACGGGAAGGCTGGAGACTCTCCAGGGCCTGTTTTTACCGTGGCCAACAAAACCATTTTCCTAGGGAGTGCCCAGGGCGCCCCTTGCTGAGGCGCCAGTTGGAAAACGCTCCCTGACCAGGATGGTCAAGGGACACCCCGGTAGACCCCGCAGTCTCTTGTCTTGGATCCACTACCCCTACCCCCACTTTCTCCCTTGGTTCGAAGGCCCATGTACAGTTCCCCCTCACGATCGCCCTTACCTGAACCTATTCCATAGTGTTATGGGCCTTAGTGGACTCGGGGGCTTCAGGGAACTTCATGGACATGGGGGTGGTTCGTTTTTATGATATACCCACCTGCCCGAAAAACCGCCCTGAGGCCATACATTCGATTGATGGGTCCCCATTGGTCTCGGGTCCGGTCACAATGCAGAGTTTATTCATGTCATGTTTGACAGGCAACCATGGGGAAAACCTGAGTTTTGATATAGTTTGTACCTCCCTTTTTCCGGTGGTACTGGGCCTACCTTGGCTGCAGCTCCATGACCCTCAGGTTAGCTGTGGCTCACAGAAGGTCGCCTTCTTGTCTGGCTATTGCCAAAGTCATTGCCTAGCCTCCTTATGCCCCCCTGGTGACCCTGGGTATGCTGCCGGATGTGGACCTGACCAAGATTCCTCCAGAGTATTGGGACTTAAAAGGGGGTGTTTAGTAAACAACAGGCCACAGAATTGCCCCTACTGACTGTCCTATAGATCTGGTTCCTGCTTCAGAATCGCCGTACGGACAGATCTATGTCCTGTCTGTGCTCGAACTAAAAGTATTAAAGGAGTATGTGGAAGAGAGCTTGAAGAATGGCTTCATTCACCCCTCAGTTTCCCCGGCAGGAGCGCCTATTTTCTTCGTTCCTAAAAAGGATGGAGGGGTGTGGCCCTGCATAGATTATCGGGGGCTCATTGCCATCACGGTGAAAAAACGGTACCCCCTGCCCCTTATCCTGGAACTTTTGAACAGGTTGCAGGTTGTCAAAATCTTCACAAAGCTCGATCTCTGGGAAGCATACAATCTACTCTGAGTGCGGGAGGACGATGAGTGGAAGACCACCTTCCGAACCCGATACGGGTACTATGAATATCACGTGATGCCATTTGGACTTGTCAATGCCCCAGCTGCCTTCCAAAACTTCATTAATGATGTCTTGAGAGAGATGCTGGACTTATTTGTTGTGGCATACTTGAACTACATTCTGATCTACTCGGAATCCAGAGCGTGTCACATTCAACATGTCCAGAGGGTCCTGGAACACTTACAGCAATATAAGTTGTATTGCAAGCTAGAGAAATGTGCATTCCACTTGTCCACGGTCGAATCCCTGGGCTTCATTATCTCCCCTGAGGGCATCCATATGGACCCTCGACAGACGACGGCCATCCAACGATGGCCACCCCTTAAAGCCGTCAAACCTCTGCAACGCTTTCTAGGGAGCATCAATTACTATCGCCACTACATTTCCTGGTTCGCTGACATTGCAAAACCCCTCACGTGCCTCCTGAAGATGGGCTAGTCTTACGTGTGGGGTTGGAGCAGGAGCAAGCTTTCCAGGCCCTAAAGGCGGCTTTCCTCAAGGAACCCATCCTCCGGCATCCTAATTTCGAGTGACCGTTCTTTATTGATGCAGATGCTTCCAGCGTGGCTTTGGGGCGGTGTTGTCCCAAGAAGACCCCAAAGAACAGATCTTGCTGCCCTGTGCCTTTCATTCCCGACAGCTAACATCCGCAGAACAAAACTACATCATGCTAGATCGAGAACTGCTAGCCATCAAGTTGTCATTTGAGGCTTGGAGGCACTATTTGGAAGGAGCCTCTCATCTTATCACTGTCCTTACAGATCACAAGAATCTAGAGTATTTACAGACCACCCACATAGCCAATGCGCAGCATGCCCAATGGGCAGTTTTCTTTGCACGGTTCCAATTTATTATTCGTTACCGACCAGGCCGCCTCAACATGCTAGCTGATGCCCTCTCCCAATGTACAGAGGTCAAGGACGCTCCAAGATATGGCAGAGACACGATCCTGAGCCAAGGCGTCTTTGCGGCCACCTTCTTGTCGTTAGAAGCCCTTCACCAAGCGACAGAACAAGAACTCACCCCAACTCACCCTGATTTGGAACTCTCAGACCAAGGTCTCGTAGAACGGAATGGCAAAATCCTTGCCCCACCGTCATGTCAAAAACAGATCCTTTGGGCACATCATGACGCCCCCCTTGCGGGTCACCCAGGACGGGACAAGATGGTGAAACTGATCCAGCGTACCTTCTGGTGGCCTACCCTGAATCAAGATGTGACTAAGTACGTCAGGGGGTGTGCTACCTGTGCCAGGACAAAGAGTCCCCGAGCTAAACCAACTGGGTTATTACAGTTACGACCCCTCCCTACAGGACCTTGGCAAGTAATAGGGCTAGACTTTATCGTAGAGCTTCCCCCATCCCAGGGCTATAATACTGTGTTGGTTGTGATTGATGTATTCTCCAAGATGGCCCACTTCATCACCAGCAAGGGGCTCCCCACAGCCCACAAGACAGCATTTCTTTTTCTCCGACACGTTGTCAGACTACATGGCTTGCCTCGAGAGGTTATTTCAGACCGAGGAACCCAGTTCACCTCTAAGTTCTGGAGAAGCTTATTCAGGGTACTGGACGTGTGGCTTTCCCCCACCACTGCATATCACCCCCAAGCGAACGGGCACACAGAGTGAACAAATCAAGATCTGGAACAATATATAAGTTGTTACGTCAACTACCTCCAAGACGATTGGTATGCCTGGCTCCCCATGGCAGAATTTGCCCATAATAATGCCCCACATGTGGCTTTAGGAGCTTCACCGTTTTACGTTACCTATGGGTTTCACCCCCAGCTAGCCACACCAGAGATTTCCCCTACCAACGTCCCGGCGGCCGGGGCCCTCGTAACCCAGATCCATCAGACCCACGCACTCACCTGTGCCACCCTGACCATGTCCCTACAGCGATATAAATCAGCTGCTGACCGCCACTGGCGCCCCGCCCCGACTTTCACCCCCAGAGATCTTGTTTGGCTGGATTGCAGGCACTACTCCTCCCTGCGCCCGTCACATAAGTTGAACAGCAAATTTATTGGCCCCTTTCCCGCAAAATGCCGGACCAATGATGTAACCTACAAACTCTGTCTACCGTCGCACCTTAAGTTCCACCCCATGTTCCACATTTTCCTATTGAAAATGGCCCATCTCCCGCTCTATCCTACTCAGGAAGCTCCTCCTGACCCCATTGCCCTGTCCCCTGAAGGACCTGAGTATGAGGTACGGGCCTTATTGGATTCTCGCCTCCACAGGGGCCGGCTCCAATACCTGGTGGACTGGGTGGGTTTTGGTCCTGATGAAAGGACCTGGGAACCGGCTTCCCAAGTTCAGGCCCCTTGCTTAGTGCGGTGTTTTCATGCTCGTTATCCCTGGAAACCGGGCCCCTTGAAGTGTCTTCGACGGGGGTCTCAATGTGTGTGTGTGTACTGTCACGGGGCTCCGCTGCCGTCGCAGGACGCCCCCGCGTCCTGTGCCCCTCTTAGTTCCCCTTGTGGCACCACCCCAACAGAAGGCTGCAATAGAGCCGGTAGCAGAGCAGGTGATCACAGTGCCTATGCCCCCAGATGCAGTACTCATGCCAGCAGCAGTGAGTGAGAGAGTGAGCGCAAGACTGAGAGTGTGTCCCCTTCCCCTCCCCCTCCTTAGGTTCCATAATTCCCCCCTGTGGTTTGTGAGGCCCCATCCCTTCTCCTTTCCCTGGATCCCCAAACCCTTACTTCCCCACCGTCTTGGGACACCGTACCTCCCTCCCTGGAACCACCCCTAGAGTGCTTGTGGTTGACTGTAAGTGGTAAGAAACTTCAGGACCTCTGCATCCCCGTGCCTGATGATGATAGGGGCCTAACTTCCTCACGCTTAAAGCACTCGGAAGGGCCCAAATACTATCCTGATGGGCATTTATATACATAGACATCCCTTGGGGCTCAAGGGGTACCTGGCGTGTGGTTGTGAGTGATTGAGGGTCCCTCTTCTTCCCCCGTAACATCTGCTTTGCTTTGTTTAGATGCCTCCCCTGTTGGGAAGACATTACTTCTGATTTGTGGGTGTTAAATATAATTAAGGTGGGCTACAGAGTGCAATTCTCTTCCATGCCACCTTCTGTTCGACCGCTAAAACCTGTTAGCCTATTCCCTCAGCAATCCATTGTATCAAATAAAGAAATTGTTGATATGTATTCTAAGGAGGTCACAGAGTTAGTCCCTTGCAGGCACCTTAAATCAGGGCTTTACTCTAGTTACTTTGTAATTGATAAAAAGGGAGGAGGTCATAGACCGATCCTCGATTTGCATTTCCTTAACCTTTTTGTTTCCTATCAAAGGTTTAAAATTCTTACAATTGACAGTTTAAGACCCCATCTCCAGCACAATCAATGGTACGCTGTTATAGATCTAAAAGATGCTTACTTTTACTTTAGACTGCATCCTTCATCTAGACAATTTTTTCGTTTCTCGCACAAATCCACACATTATCAGTTTTGTTCCCTTCCGTTTGGCCTTTCATCGGCCCCTAGAGTTTTTACCAAGGTAATGGCCCCTGTTATTATGTACATCCGTAAGCAGGGGATTGCCATATTTCCTTACCTGGATGACTGGCTCCTGATAGCTAATTCACTGGCGTCCCTAAATAGGGATCTTCAATTCACTTTAAATCTCTGTTCAAGGCTGGGCTTGTCTGTAAATATGCAGAAGTCCCGACTAGCACCTTCTCAATGTATTGAGTATATAGGCACCATTATTGATTCTACCCTGTCTAAGATCTTGGCTCCAGAGGAAAGGTTTCTAGATATAGCAGAGTTGATAAGGACTATTAGTATCCACAGACTCCAGGAAATTAGGTCTTTTCAGAGACTGCTAGCCTAATGGCTTCTACAACTGCCACTACACCTTTCGCAAGGTTGTTCATGAGGCCCCTTCAGCTATGGTTTTAAAAACTATTTAATCCCCTGATGGATCCCCCCGCAAAGAGTATTAGGGTTACGAGAGAAATTCTAAACTCTCTCCGTATTTGGACTAGTAGGGATTTTGTGTTAGTGGGAAGACCTTTCACACAGCCTAGCCCTACCCATTTTCTAGCAACAGATGCATCACTGACTGGCTGGGGGGCTCACCTACACGTCCTCTCCATATCAGGGAGATGGAGCAAGCAACAGAGTCAGTATCATATCAATGTACTGGAGACCATAGCTATTATAAAGTCGCTAAGAGTCTTTCGGTATCTCCTGAAGGACAAGATCATCAACATAGCCTGTGACAATATGACGACTGTATGGTACATCAACAAACAGGGAGGAACAAGGTCGGTCGAACTTTGTCGTTTAGCACAGAACATATGGCACTTTGCCCGCAGACACAACATGTATATACAGGCGACTCATGTCGCGGGTTCAGAGAACTCAAGGTCAGACATGCTGAGTCGTCTCCAGGAGGAGCACCACGAGTGGGAGCTCTCTCCCCAGATCTACAGACGCTTGATCTCTATATGAGGAACACCCAAAATAGACCTGTTTGCCACATGGGTGAATACCAAATGAGTTTGTACTGCGACAGAAAGCTCACTGCCCCCGTCTCTGGGGGATGCCTTTTCAATAGCTTGGAGCACTCAATTGGGGGTATGCCTTTCCCCCTATTCCTCTCATACCCAGGGTTGCGAACAAAATACACAGGGCAGGAGCGAATCTGATTGTGGTCTCCCCAGCTTGGCCAAGGCAGCTTTGGTTCCACAGCCTCCAGAGCCTGGCACTGGCATCTCATCCACTCCCCCAGATCCCCAACCTATTGTCCCTTAGTCAGGGGGAAATGTTCCACCCAGAGTTGAAGCGTCTGAACCTCCATGCTGGGAGAATACAGATAACCCCATTCCTGACCTCTTAATTAAAAGGTTAGACATGGTACTACAAAACAACCTAAAACTATCAACTAGAAAATCCTGTGATTCAAAGTGGAAGAGATTTTCTTACTGGTCGGCTGAGAAGTCATTCACAACTGAACAACTTTCAGTGGAACTAGTACTCCAATACTTACTGGACCTCGCTGAGAGGGGCCTAGCTATGTCTTCCATAAGTGTTTTCCTTTCCGCTATAGCTAGATATGTTGCCCTCCCTAATGCCCAACCCTTTTTCTCATCCCCTGGTTAAAAGGTTACTTAAGGGCCTTATTAATTTATTCCCACCACATAAACAACCTATCTCACAGTGGGACCTCAACCTTGTACTGGATCAAATTACGAAACACCCATTTGAACCAGCGGAGGATGCGGATTTGTACCACTGGACATTAAAGACAGCCTTTTTAGCTGCAATCACTTCCCTTAGGAGAGTAAGCGAACCAGCGGCCATATGCATTAAAGAGCTTACCTCCAGGTCTTTCCAAACAGAATCAAAATTTCTATTCACCCCTTCTTTATCCCAAAGATAGTATCCCCATTTCACCTCTCTCAGAATATTGTCCTCCCAGTTTTCTCCCTCCTCCACACGTTTCTGAGGTGTTAGCTAGGTTGCATAACTTAGATGTTAAGAGAGCAGTCCTCATTTACTTGGATAAGACTAGACAATCTATTCGTCTCCCCTTCCCTGCACAGACTGGGTCAGAGGATTTCCTCTGAAACCATTTCCAAATATACATTTAATATCATTTGTTTATAAACAATTAGGAGCTTCACCCCCACCTCATTTGAAGGCTCATTCGATTAGGGATACGGGTGCCTCTACCACAGCTTTTCCCAACATCTCCCCTCAGGAGATATGTAGCGCTGCAACATGGAGTTCCCCCCCATACATTTGTCAAACATTACACTCCATCTCTCCTCTGAGCCAGACAGGCCCTAGGAGTGTCTATTCTGAGTTCTGTTGTTAAACCTCAGTAATAGCTTGTGGGGGGGGGAAAGAAAAAGAACGCATGCATTTTTCAAAACCTTTACTGTTCACAATAGAGACAATAAATGATATTTTTTCTTTTACACAACTTGGTGCTGATATTAGGTCGGGAAAATTCCCCCACTGCCTTCTTCTAGGCTTGGTACTCTCCCATTTGTGAGACTGGGAGGAGCCAAAGAAAAACAGAAGGTTGCTACCTTGTAAACAAGGTTCTTGGAGATGGCTCCAAACATTCTCACAAATACCCACCCTTCCGACTCCACAAGGAATTTTCTTCCTACTCGAAAGGAACTGTTAGGTTTAGGTGGGAAGGCACCTTATATAGTGTGTGTGGGGTGGGGGGGCTTGAGACCATCACGTGGTTTTTTCAAACTAGTGAGCTTGGTATATGCCGTAAGAGAAGGGCACGCAAGCTCAAACCTATTTGTGAGAATGTTTAGAGCCATCTCGAAGAACTTTGTTTACAAGGTAGCAACCTTCTGTTCTCCGCTGGCTTTCCTCATTGGCCAGGAGTCCCAGTGTAAGAGCCAGTCACGATTCTGCTTGCGATAGAACTGCCCTTTTGAGCTTACTAACGTGTCTGTTTCCATTCCTGTCGCTGGTTGGCTAGTAATGTGCGTTTGTCCCGTCTCTGTGTGTTTCCTCTCCCATTCATAGGCTAGAGTTCCGGTGGGCCCTAGCCGTGTCTCCAACAACTGGCGGTGCTATGGCTGTGCGGGGCAGGTGGCCGGTGAGCTACGTGTTGCTTTGCGGGCAGGCGGCGCTGCTACTGGGCAACTTGGTCCTTCTTCAGGGCGTGTCCCGGAGCTACCAGCGCAACGTGACCCACATCGACCTTTCCTCCCGTGGGCCCGGCCCCGCCTGGCAGTACGAGGACCCGCGCGCGCCGCTCGTCCTCTGCTCCCTCCTGTGAGATGCGCCGTGTACATGAATGGGGGATACAGGGGGGAGGTGGTGATGTGGTGTATATGGGTGGGGTACAGCAGGGTGTGTGGGGAGGGTGGAGCGCCTGGGGGCATATGGATGAGGACAGAGGGATGGCTATAGAGACTGAGATAGGGGTGTCTGTGGGAGGAAAAGTCAGGATGTGGGTAGGTGTATATATGATTGGGGGTCATGGAAGGACTGGGTAAGATAAGTGGAGGCATGTTGCAAGTATCTGGAGTTCATATGAGGAAGAAGCCACAACCAGGAACAAAAGAAGGTGATGGGGTAATAAAACACTCTAGCAGTGGGCAGGGAGTTGTCATGACCTTTGCTGTGTGGGGTGGTGATGTGCAGGTGCTGGATGAGAAGGGTTATGGAACAGAACTGATAGTAGATTATAGGGGGGATAATGTTAGTTTTAATGGATCAGGACACAAGGAATAACAAGGAGCTCATTATGGAGCAAGTGTTTGTAGGCTAATGGGGTCCTCCATTCTTCTCCCTTCTTGGCTTTGCTATGAGGCCTGGTTCCTCCATCGCGCAAGACCCTCCAAATCTGCCCTTAGTCTGGCTGTATTCATCTCTGTGCAGAGAATTTGACCAGGGCTTGTGGTTCCTTGCAGGCCAGAGGAGTTTATTGAGTGTGAGGCTCCAGTGGACCATGTTGGCAATGTTACTGCACAGCAGGAACTAGGTTACGGATGTGTTAAGGTGAGTCTGGAAAATTTCAGGTGAGTTATTTTACCAACATAGTGACAACATAACTAGGCAGTTGGCATCTGCCTGTGTGCCCTCTTTAAGAACAAGGTGGCGACTCGGCAAGGAAAAACGTTGCTTTCATCCAAGTGCTTTCACACTGGTATTATTCTACTGGAGGAAGTATGGAGACATTCTTCCCTGGCAGAAGTACTGATGGGGGGTGGGGGGAGAAGCAGTGAGCGCCTTGGCTTCTCTCTCCTCAGCCAGGGTGCTTTGGGGGCAGTAGGATTCTTTGGTGGAGGTATAGGGCTTGCCCTTTTGCTCACAAAAAGGCAAGTATGTAACAGGAGGGATAATGTTAGCTTTAATGGGCCAGTACGCAAGGAGTAATAGGAGAACTCCTTATGGAGCAAGTGTTTGTAGGTTAATGGGGATCTTTCTTCCCCCCTGCCCCCCCCTGGCTTTGCTCTAATGTCTGGTTTCTCCACTACGCAAGATAAACTTAATAATAATAATCTTTATATAGCGTCCCCCTGCCATGGCACTCAGAGCCCTCCAAACCTGCCCTTGGTCTGGCTGTGTTCATCTTTACCTTGGGAATTTGACCTGGATTTGTCATTGCTTGCAGGCCAGTTCTGGCAATGGTGGAGAATCCCCAGAAGCCCTGGGGACTAGCACCCATGGTATGAGTGGCTTGCCTAGGCCAGCTGCAGCAGCTGCTTCTTGGGAACGAGTTTTGGCTGCAGCAGGAATCAGTTCAGTTGTGGCAGTGGCTTCCCGGAGTCCCCAGGATCCTATCTAACTGCAAGAGTGTTGTCTGGCTCTGGTAGCAGCATCTTTCTGAGGCTCCTGGGAGCTCAGTAATAGTGTGGTATCCTGAGAGTTGGTCTTGACAGCAGTGTAGCATCTTGGGGATTGGTTCTGGCAGAAGTGGTATTTCCAGGTGTGGGGGTGGAGGGAAGGAGGCTGCTGAATGTGGTTATAGGAGTAAGTGGGTGTGAGGGTGTTAGCTGCCTGAAGATCAAATTAAAGTTAGGCCTGGTGGCTGGAACTCAAGTTAGATAGCAGGAGAATACGTGGCCCAGTATGGGATCAGCAAACAAAGGGACAGTATAAGGTATGCACTGCATTAGCACAGGCCAAACAATAACATGAAGTTATGGGATACCATACATATGTATTAAAATGTAAACACCAATCATAGATAGTGGAAGAATCCAATTACAATTTAGTCCATATATTATTCAATGTTCAAATGGGAGTGCAATGTTCAAAGTAGTCCATTCTTTAAATGATTCTGTAGTCCAACATGTTTCAACTCGACGCTTTCATCAGGGACCCAGTTAATTACTTTCATTGTACAATCCAACAATGAAATCATGTATGTCTTTGAAAACAACTGCATTTCTCATAATTTGTAAAAGGTATGCATATAAGTAATTCAACTAGAAGCCATATTATATGTAGAGTGGTTCTTACCATCTCTTACAATCCAAAATGCATCGTACCGCACATTAGTGTCAAGACAAGAATCCACATCTAAAAAGGAGATTCATATAGCAAAACTATCAATGGCAGGGTCCAAAATTTAAATGAAGAAAAAAGTGGGAAAACTGGTAGGAAAAAGAAGGGGGGAAAGCAAGGAAAGGAAAGGGTTGAGAAATGGGGGTGGGGGGAGCAAGAGGGGAGGAAAAGGAGAAAAAACAAAGAGGGGGGAAAAAAGAGAACTGAAGGAAGGGAAGGGGTGGGGAAAGGAAAGAGGGTGGGGGGGGGAAGAAGGGAGGAAATGGGGGGGGGGGTGGGGTTGGAGGAAGGAAAGGGAGAAACCCAAAAGGGAAAGATAAAAGAAGGAAACCAGAAAGAATAAAAGGAAAGGAGGGGGGAATGAAAAAAAACTTACTCAAAATCCTAGAGTTTTTTATATCTGATATCAGAGTTACTATGGAGAAGGAGGGTTTTACAACAATCACTTATGATAAACCCACAGATAAAAATACGTATCTTTATTATCATAGTTTTCACCCTTTGCACCTCAGAACAAACATTCTCTATGGCCAATTTCTATGAGCCATAAGGAACTGCTCTTCTGGTAAGCTCTCGAGCAGGGACCATGTCTATCTTATTCTTTGTAAGCTCCAGGTACATCGCTGGTGCTATATTATTATTATTATTATTATTTATTATTAACAAACATTTATATAGCGCCAGCAGTGTACCTGGCACTTTACAAAGTAATAAAATAGACATGGTCCCTGCCCCTAGGGCTTACAATCTGAGAGACAGGAGCTGGGGGAGAGACTTAGGAAGGGGAACAGAGGGAGAGACAAGGGGTCTAACATTCATGAAGATGCGAGGTCTCAAGTGCACGTACTTGGCTTGGTTACGATGAGAATGACAGCAGGCAGGTCCATGTTGCAAGGATAAGGGTAAACCGATCGTAGGTATAGGAATAGTGGCTCAGCAGGATAAAGAGTCAGACAGAGCAGAGCGAAAGAGGTGAGTTTTAAGGAGAGATTTGAAGGTATGAAGGGAGGGGGCAAGGCGGATGTGGACAGGGAGGGAGTTCCAGGATGCTTATTATAATAATAATAATAATAATAATAATGTGGGTTACAGAATTGAGTCTGACAGATTGTATCCAGATTTTTGTTTATGGGATATCGAGACTGCATGATTTAGAATTTCCAGATTTTCACATTAAAAACTTTTGGACAAACAACAAAATAATTCTGCTACTGGCAGGCTTGTTTGTTCCTTAACCTTTGGTCACCTATCCACATGGATTTGCTCTTATTATTTTGAAATATTGGACGCTCATTTCACATATTCCATCTTGTGATTTGCCGCCTCTTCCTGCTTGTAAACGTAGAGGGAATTTAAAAGAATACTTGGGGCTCACTTAAAATCTCTAGCTTTACAGAAAGATACTAAGTGATTATCAGAACCTGTGGGTCACTTTAAATGTAGTAGGTTTATATATTGTAATTGCACACAGAATATCAAATTGTTTGTAACAAATGGGAGAACTTATTATCTTAAATTCTTTAGTACATGTAATGCACAAAGGGTTATTTATATGCTCAAGTGCCCCTGTGAAAAATTGTATTTAGGTCAAACTATGAGGGAATTAAAAATCAGAGTTGGGGAGCATTTAAGCTGTCTACTACGGGTTCAGTTAGCCCCTTTAGTTTCCCATTATGTGGAAATGAACCATAGTTATACAGATTTAACATTTTGGGTGATTTTGAAAAATTGGCTTATGCTATTGATGTTAGAGAGAGAGGCATTTTGGATCTCTCAACTCATTACAGTTTTTCCTCATGATTGCCTAGAATGAAACTACTTTCTATAGGCTGCAAGCTTTTTACTATTAATTTCCCTTGAAACAGCATCTTGTGTTTGTCACGTCATGCTTAATTAAGTGCCTTCTGGTTAGACTGCAGTGCTCAGATGGGATACCACTTTTCTCATGTTTTGTAAGACTGTTTAGAATCAAACTGGTCTCTACAGGTGCAGGTCCTTTTTGAAGTTCTTCCCAAGTAAAAACTTCATATTTGCTACCTGATTTAAGAGTTGTTTCTGGAAGGTTGTAGTGATCATTGCCATTAGCGATACCAGGTGCCTTATTCAATTGAAATGTATATACTCCCTGAGAGGTCAGCTGGTTTGAACTCTTTCAACCACTTTCCTGGTGATGAGATGGAGGTTACTGTGGCTTGGGATTTTGAGTAAGGTTGTTTTTTT
>QEPC01006523.1:1133376-1186744 GCA_003113815.1 Sphenodon punctatus | reverse complement strand
CCCCCCCCCCCCCCCCAATCAACCGTCTCCCTCGCCGAAAGCCTGGCAGAACTCAGCCAGGTCTTACATTGCCATCAGAAAGAGAGGAGGCCTGAGTCAGGCCGACCTCCGTTAGGAGGGAGTTCCGCAGCCACTGAGAACGCCCCTCTCATTGTCGCCACCAGGGGACCTTACAGGAGTGCGCTCCCAGCCGACCACAGGGGCTGGTCCAAGACCCGAAGGGTGAGGCGATCCTGCAGATAGGCAGAGTTCAGGTCGTTTAGGGCTTTATAGGTCAAAACCAACACCTTGAATCGGGTCTGGAAGACTCTAGGCAACCAGAGCAGAGCACTGGTGTAATGTGCTCACGTTGACCCGTCCCTGTAAGGAGACAGGCTGCCACATTCTGCACCATCTGCAGTTTCCAGACCATCATGGGTAGCCCCACATAGAGCACATTGCAGTAGTCCAGTCTTGAGGTGATAAAAGCATGAATGATGGTGGCTAGGTCCAAGTCTGAGACATACAGCCTAAGCCATCACACCAGATGTAATTGGCAGCTGTGGTGAAGGTCACATTCTACCACCTGATCATCCAAGCGGTGTATTCCCCTATGGTCTCATCTCCCTTCCCATTTCCATCCTAGATTGTAAGCCCCTTCAGGCAGGGAGCTGTCTGTAATCACAACTGTGTTGCACAAGGCACAGCTGGTGCTACATAAATAATAATAGTAGTGAAAACTGGAAAACGGTGCAGGGAATGACAATAAAGATGACCAAAGGTATGGAATGAGTTCCACATGATGAGAGGCTCAGTAGATTAGGGTTTTTCATAAGAGATGACTAAGGAGGGAGGGGGTGATAGAAGTTTACAAAATCATGAATAGTGCATAGCAAGTAAATTGGAAGCTCTTATTTATCCCTTCACGTAATACTAGAATTAGGAGATGCCCAAGAAAATTAATAACTGGCAGCAAGCCTAAAACAAACAGAAGGAAGTATTTATTTATTTTTTCACTCAGTGCACAACTAATCTATGGAATCCAACATTTTAAAAACAGGGTTTTAAATTCATAGTTAAGGCAAATTATTTGTAATATTTTTGCATTTCCCCCAATCTAATATCACCATACCTTAAGTCCTGTACTTTCAACTTACTACTTCACCACATCACTATTTTCACCCTCCTATATCCTTTTTTATCTGATCCTAAGCATACAGGACAGAACAAGGAGGAAGGCAGGACAGGCAGAGAACAGCTAGCAGTACAATGGTGGTAGCAGCAGCAGCAGCAGCAAAGCACAAGTATCACGGGTGTCTAAAAGCCCGCACAGCTCCAGCCTGCCTAGCTCCATCCCCTCCTTCCTCTTCATTCCATGGTACCGCACCACCATCTCCCCCTGCAGGTTCCTGGTGCACACTGCACCACTCACTCAAGCTACAATGGGTCACCACAACCCTGAATGCGGGACATTTAAGTGCTAAGCAGGGCAGATGGGACAGCAGCTAAAAATAGTTGCATCCCGTGCTGTCCTGCGCACTCAGGGACAGTTGGGAGGACTGCTTCAATGTTGTTTTTAATAATAATTTTTAATTAAAAGCACCATTCTCTACACAAAACTACCAGCGATTCCTTCACCCAGAATGTTAGCGGTCTATAACGCTTTGTTCTTTAGGGATCTTAACAAAATCACCTGCAAAAGGTTTACGTTGTACATACAACAGTAGGAGAGCTACAAATACACATGCGCAACTTAAGGATTTCTTCCGTTCATTTTAATGTGGTTTTTTCTTTCTAAGTTTTTTTATTTAGAACACTATAACATTCCAAAATTCATGATCGAATACCTGAATGTCAACTTTACTGTTCTATTCCAATCACTTTACTAAGGAGCCGAAATAACCAATAAAATTGTCTGCAACAATTTTTGGTCACAGCCCAGAACTGCAGTGAAGAAATCCTCCCATGTTAGAAATAAGCGGAGATTACATTGAAACTGCATCTCATCTTAACTAACAGAGGTGCGATTGCGCCTCTATAATTAGTTGCTGGAGAATGTCAGTAGCATAACTGGTCTCAGAAAAGATTGGATATGCTCTTAGAGAATAAGCCCATAAATAGCTATTAGTTAAACTGATTGGTCAGACCTCTGACTGTTGAGGGCTGGGAATGAATAACAGGAAATCACTCCAGTTGTTGTGCACTTCTGTTGAAGCGACTAAAGCTGCTACTATTGAAGACAAGATGTTGGGTCTTGATGGAGCATTAGTCTGACCTAGTACAGCACTTATTTTCTTGTGTGTGAATGAAATTTGCAAACTTAAGGAACATTCCAAGCACAAGTGAGGACAGAAAAATCACACAATGACTGCCGGTCAGAAAGGGTGTTAAAACAACTGTTTAGCAGTTGAGGGTCTCGTTTTCCTTCTGCTTGATGATGAGAAAAGCTGTATTACCCAAAGCAATGTGTGCAATTTGTTTCCTCTTAACAGTTTGGTGGCCAAGCTTACAGTGACGTAGACCACACTCAAGTTCACTGCAGGGCACTGGATGGCATTGAATGTGCAGGGTCTCGAACATTTGAGCGAGGGAATAAACCATGTATAAAGTAAGCTTGCTTTCTTGATCACTACTTGAATTTGGGAAGACGAGAGTGACTTGTTGACAGTTAAAGTAGCTGGATAGGTTGTACACAATACTCTACCCTTCCATTTCATGATGCATTGGCTACCTTGCTCAGGATACAGTGGGAACTTTTATTCTTAACTAAAGTTATTTATTGACCCTCTTAGTAATAAGTTTTAATATACAACTTTGCCCCGCTAAGGGAGCTGTAGCATAAACTTGAGACTGATGTAGCAAAGGATCAGGTTCCAACAGGTTATTTTTTCCTTTCATTAATCTGTGTCCTAAAGCTTTCTGTATCTTTAAAAATTTTAGGTACACTGGACACTATTTTATAACTACTTTACTCTACTCTTTCTTCCTGGGTTGCTTTGGAGTTGATCGATTCTGTCTGGGGCACACTGGCACAGCAGTGGGAAAACTGCTCACTCTCGGAGGACTTGGGATCTGGTGGTTTGTTGACCTTATTCTACTCATCACCGGAGGTCTGATGCCTAGTGATGGCAGCAACTGGTGCACTGTTTACTGAATACAACAAAAATGACCTGGGATTTTATTTCAAGCAAAACTGATGGAGTCAAAGATGTTCTTTACAGCCTTCTGAATCTGTTCTGCTGCATCAGAAGAGACTGTGTGTGCATGTGCACATTGCATTCATGAGTTGTAAGATTCCATTGAACAAAAATAGCAGAAAAATGCTGTATGATTTCCCTGTATATATAATATATTAAAAATAGCTGCTCAGTCTGGACTATACCTGATTCCCAAGAGTTATCAGGTTATAATAAAGGGAGAAAACTGCTAAAGCAACATGGAACTGTAATTGTAGTGGTGGTGATCATCAGTTTTTAATCTTCCTGTTCTCCAAGGGTGACTTAGAGCAGTGTAATCTAAATATAAAGAGAATATTAAAAACCCTCTCTCATTGACCCCATGTTCCTCTACTTTATTAAAAAAAAAAAAATTTAATTTGGTTAAGTAACCTGAATACAGCAATCCTATTATGCAACCATTCATGCTCGTCTAACACCCCCACCCAAATTTTGCCTACTTCATGTTCCCAATAAAAATTCTTCCCCACTCCATGCCTATATCCCTGGCTCAAGGGGCGGTGGCAAACACCTCCTTCCTCCACCTTTTATATGTTCCTTGTGTCGAGATGATATTTCTAGCCTCTCTACAGCACTCATTCCTAGTTATGTTTGGCATGTTGTAAGTTATATGCCTGAGGAAATGTCCTCTGTGGCCTAATGGTCGGAGTCTAGATCCATTAATGGCTGTTAACCAAGTAGGTTTGGGTGACCATAACCTTTGTGGCTGTTGGGATCTGGGAGTGAACAAGAGGGAATGGATTGCCCCATTGTGCCCTCCTGGGTACTTCTCCCAAGCGACTGCGATGAGCCACTGTTGGAGACTGGATGCTAAGCTGGATGGACCATTGGTTTGACCTAGTATTAGAAGTTTCAGTATCCAATGGAAATGTTCAATGATAACCAGCATGTTGCTTGAGATTGTGAGCTATTTACATCACTTGCATCTCTGTCAATATGTAGAAATGAGGGAAGCTTTGACAAAAATATGGCTTCTATGTTTTTTATGATGTCTTGTTAAAAAAATTAATTAACAAATACCTCTAACCCTTTTTCCAGAGAACAATTAAAAAGGCCTTTTAAACTAATATGGGGGATGAGCTGATCTGGGCACCAACTTCTGCATTAATAATTTTCTATCCCCCTATCACCACCAAATGGTGCTTGGAATACTTCATAACATAATATGGTAAAACAATATAAAAGATACTCTCAAATGATGCAAAAGGAAAAGAGGGAAGAGAAAATACATTAACGGGAACCAGCAGCACATCTTAAAAGCACCTGGAGAATAAAAGTGAGGAGGGAAGAACGAAGATGTATATCTGGGGGGAGCAAGTTCCACACTCAAGGGCCTACCACAGCAAAGGGCTGATCAGCTGCCAAATTAAGATACCGTGGTGGGATCCCCAACCAGCAAGTGCTTTCTGAGCACAGATGGCCACCAGCACAAGGCTCTGGGAGTAGATCTTGACTATAGCCCACACCTACACCCTTCAGAGCCCTAAAAACCAGCAGTGCGATCTTAAATTCAATCCACCACGCTAGGCAGCCAATGCAGAGAACACAGGGTGTGTGTAGTCTAATCATGGTTGCCCAAATCAGTAAGCACCTGTGCTGCTGCATTCGGAATGAACTGCAAGATATGGAGAAACACTGCTTGCCATCTCCTAGAAGAGGGAATTACAAAAATCAAGCCTTCTGATCACCAAGCCATGGACCACTGTGGCAAGGTCAGCTTGGGATAAATTGGGTGTAGTCTATGCAAATTGTGTAGCTGAAAAAAGCATCTCCAAACCACCTCTGATATTTGAGTTTTTATGGACAGCATGGGTGAAAGTGACACCCAAGCTCTTTACCTGACCCACTGCCTCTATCCCTACCTCCTCAGACTGCAGAGAAGCAAGAGCAACCTCATATTGGCTGCTGCTCCCCATCAACACCACCTAGTCTTCCCTGGATTGAGCACAGGGTAGCTCTGATGCATCCAGCTAGCTGTAGCGTTCAGACATTCTTCCAAGGCAGAGGCTGAGGTAGCAGGGTTCATGGGGCAAGGAGGGATACAGTTGTGTATCACTGTCCTGTAAATTAGGACATCAGACTCTTAAATGATTCGTGCCTGTGACATGTCCCTTGGTATAATCTATTTTTTGACAGAAGGAAATAGCATGACTCTGCATTAGCTGCAGTCTAAAAGCAGCCATACAGATTTGGTAGGAATCAATGTAATTAGAGGAAAGGGCATACTCAGTTCACTAAAGCTCTGCCGAATGGCTACTACAGTGTCAAGCAAGATCTTTCACCAATAAGTTTAATGTCCCTTTGACCGGTCTTTGCTGAGTGAAAAGATGCAGAGCACTGAGGTGAAAAGTGCATTTTTGGAGAGTGCAGACCATTTGCTTAGCGCTATATTATAGGGAGAGACAAGAATCTGGGAGGAGGACATTTTGCCATTAATTCTGTGTGGCACATTCCAGAAAATGAGTTGAAACCACCTGCAGTTTTAGATTGCTGTTTGGACTTGTTTCCCACTTGCACCTCTTCCCAAGCCAGTACTCTGGGGTTCCAGAAACAGCATTTTGGAGGTGAAGTGTATGTTTGGGGGAGGGTAGAGGCAGTGAACAACTACTTATTTTCCAAATGATTCATGATAGCACTTTTTCAAAATTGTGTTCCTTCAGGTTGGCTCAAGAATATCTAAAAACGAACCACCACCCCTTCTAATGAGTCACTTGTGTAGGTCTTGGCCTATGTTTTCACACACACATTGAAAGCCACATTACTGTTGCTGTAATTTAAAAATACTCAACTTTCTGAAATCTAAATCTTCAAATCATGTTATAAAATGCCATGGCCTAAACGTACAGCTACTTTGGTACATGAAAATCTCCTACCATGTTAATCTTTATTAGTTTTCTTTTTGAGCCACCATATTCTACAATGTAAATACAGAATTTCCAGAAAAGAAATGGGGGGGAGGATTAACTTGGCAACCAAAAAACCCTCGGGGGGGAGGATTAACTTGGCAACCAAAAAACCCTCAGGCCCCCAAGACCATTGGCAGGTAGTTGTACTTTCCAGGAATTTGGCAGGAATTGGAGCATGCGCTGAGTTTTCAATATGAAGAGAGTTGTACTCTGCTTTGAATTACATACCTAGATTTCACAATGGAAGCCAAACTTATGTCCATTGTGGGCTGAACCAATATGTTTTTGAGGGCAGCTAGTTTAATCCCTTTAAATACAAAAGAATAAGAAGTCTAATGACTTGGATGTATTTTTGTCTCAGTATTACAATTGTTTTAAAAATATGCTTGAAGTAAGGTGTAAAAAACTATTTTCCATGGTCAGCTTGGTTTCATTTTGATACTGCTTGAGCCAAAAAATCCACATTCAAATGTTGCATTCTTCTTTTGGACTACTTGCGATAGGGTTTTGTCCTGTGTTGTGCTAGAAAACAAGAAATATATATATGCATCTGGTAAACATTTTGCCTAAGCCTCACACTGAAGGCGCTGGTTCTGCTGTTGCTTGATAAAAGTAACTCCTTTTGGAGGAAGGGCTTCAGTCAATTTCATCGGGAGTTACAGTCAAGATCATATCTTCATTTCCTCGACGAACCACAATTGAAAGGGTGTTGCTGTTTTTAGTGGCTTCACTTACATCTGTGGTTGAAGTGACTGTTCTTCCATTAATACTTATAATCACGTCACCATCTCTCACACCAGCACTGCAACAAAAACAAAGAGTGAATCAGATCATTTAGTCATGCGCTTTCTAACTTAAACAGGCTGACTGAACTGGCCCTGTTGAATTAAGTCCTAACTGTATAGGCTCTGGCTGTACTTATGACCTCCCCTCATGATGGTTCATATCTGAGCTGAGGTACGGTTGGGCATTGAGGGAGAGTTTCCTGTTGTGTTTTAAACAGCAGGAAAACTGGATGTTGCTATGAGGCTCTCTTGTGTTTGGTACTTCCTTAATTTACTAAACCTGATCTCTACCTTAGGGTGCTATCAGACACAACGCTAGCTACGTACAAGTCCATAGCAAATTTATTATTTATTTATTAACATTTCTATGCCGTCCCCTCCTGCTACAAGCATCTTTGGGCGGCTAACAACATTTTAAAAACACATAACTAAAACAATTAAAATAACTTTAAAAACCCAGATTAAAATAACCCATACACAACCCCTCCCTAACCCAACCCAACCCTCCGCTCACTACCCATCTCCCCATCCCTACCCACTTCCTTCATATGGATGAACAGCCAGGTCTTACAGGCCCAGTAGAAGGACAGCAGACTCGGGGCCAGCTGAGCTTCCCCCAGGAGGGAGTTCCACAGTCACGGTGCAGGCACCAAGAACGCCCTCTCCATTGTGGCCCACTGTCTAACCCGGGGGACCTCCAAGAAGGCGCCCCCAGCGGACCGCAAGCATCGCCCCAGGACCTGAGGAGTGAAGCGACGCAGACAGATCACCCCTTGTGTGCTGGCTTACTCTGCACCAAATAGGAAAATTGGGTTCTTACCTGGTGAATTTTCCTTCTATGGGGGGGGTCCACCTGGATGGCTAGTTAAAGGCAGGGGTTAGATCCCCACCACAGCCACTAGGAGGCAGACTTTCACCGGAGCATGTCTAGAGGGGATCTAGTCCTTCAGGTCCAGTTGTACCTGAGATCTGGGCTCACTCTAGTTTAGCGCTAACTGTAGTACTGTGTCCCAAAACAAAAACAACTCTCCCGGGGCAAGGGAAAAACGAGTGATGCTGGGAAAGGTGTTAACATGGTGTAGACACCACCTCCCCCCCAGTTCTCGCTCACTCCAGGTGGGAACTGGCTGTCCAAGGGGACACACACACACCATAGAAGGAAAATTCACCAGTTAAAAAACCAATTTTCCTTTCTCCTAGGGTGTCCTGGGCGGCCAGTTAAAAACAGTGGGGACGTTCCAGAGCAGTGTCCCGTCAGACCCTAATATGAGGGTGGGGAGAGAGGGAGATGGTCGGAGTGGCGTAGACCTGGAGGTCAGCTACAGAACTACCTGGAGCACCGTTCTGCCGAAGGCTGTGTCTGCTGAGACATGCAGGGGAATTTTAGTGTCAGGTGAAAGTATGCACTGACAACGAAGTGGCTACATGGCAAATCTCGACCTAAGAGGCCGCATTTTGGAAGGCCTGAGAAGTTATTGCCCCTCTTACGGAGTGGGGAAACACCTTTTGGGGTGAAGGTTTCTTCTCCGCCTTGTAGGCTTCAATGATCCAGTGTGCAATGAGGGACTTGAAGGACCTGGCACTGGGGATTGTACGCCACGAACAGGGCTGAGGATTTATGGAAGGGGGCCGTCCTATCAAGGTAAATACAGAGGGACCTCCTAACATCGAGCTTGTGCCAGACCCGTTCCTGGGGGTGGGATGGGTTGGAACAGAATGATGGCAGAGCTATTCCCTGCTCACAGTGGAACTGGGTGTCCACCTTGGGGCAGAAAGCCAGGTCCAGTTGGAGAGTGACTGAGGATTCCTTGAAGAACAGAAGGGCGGGTTCACGGAGAGGGTGCTCAGTTCTGAGACCCTCCGTGCAGACATGATCCCTCCGTGCAGACATGATCCCTATCAGGAATGCCATTTTTAGGGAAAGGTAGTAGAGAGAGACTTCTCGGAAAGGTCTGAAAGGTATGTGGGTTAGGGCTCTCAACACGAGGTTAAGATTCCAGGATGGGAAACGGTGAGCTACAGGAGGGAAGAGAACTCTCGCTGCCCTGAGAAAACTGATAATATGGGAATGTCTAGCTAGGCTTCCTCTATGTACTGTGCTAAGAACGCTATTGAGGACCACAGCCTGTCTTAGGAGCGTGTTCGGCTTGAATACTTTATCCAGCCCCTCCTGAAGGAGCTCAAGGATAGACTTCATGGGGGCTTTAGTTGGTCTGATGTTTTTGTCACCACACCACTTAGCACAGGTAGCACAGGTTCCTTGATAGATCTTTCATGGCAGGTTGTCTGGATTATAACATGGTGTCCATGACCTGGTTTGAGTAGCGCAGTTTTCTCAGGGCCCACCGTTCCATTTACAGGCTGTTAATTTCAGTAGCCCTGGGTTGTCGAAGAGGAGAGGGCTCTGGGACAGGAGATCGGTGTCTTCTGGCAGGGGGAGAGGAGGTGCAGAGCTGAGATGCCTCCGGTCCGTGAACCAGGGTCGTCTTGCTCAGAAGGGGGCCATCATAATTGCAGTTGCACTTTCCCTCCTGATTTCTGCCAGTGTTTTGCCTATCAGAGGGAACGGGGGGGAAGGCGTAGGTTAGGCCCTGGGGCCAGGAGGAGTTCAGGGCATCAAAAGTCACTGCTTGGTGATCCAGGGACCTGGAGACAAAGAGTGTGGGTTTTGTGTTTTCTGCAGAGGCAAACGTGTCCATCACTGGGTGGCTGAAGTTCTGAGTGATCATCTGGAATGCCTTGTTGCGGAGGGTCCACTCCCCTGGATCGATTGTCTGGCAACTGAGCCAGTCTGCCTGTACATTTGTCACTCCCTTGATGTGGATTGCGGTTTGGGAGGATAGGTTGCGCTCTGCCCAGGAGATCAGAAGGGACGTCTGGAGATGTAGCACTTCTGAGCAGGATCCCCCTTGATGATTCACATATACATTCACCACCATGTTGTCTTTGTAGACGAGCACATGCTTGCCTCAGAGGTCTGGTGCCAGTCTCTTCATGGCGAGGTAGATGGCTCGAAGCTCTAACCAGTTTATGTGGTGTTTTACGTTCCCACTGAAGCCACTGGCCCCGAGTTGCATTGAGTCGAGTGTGCGCACCCCATTCCTGCAGGCTGGCATCTGTCGTAAATGTGACTCGGTCCCGATCTGACATCGGAGTGCCTGTCTCAAAGTGGCCTTCTGATATCCACCAGTGAAGCGACTCCTTGAGATGGTGAGGTACCATGATCCAGGGGTTCTTGTTGGCGATGTCGTCTTGCCATGGATGCTTCAGGGGCCTGGCATGGAATCTCGCCCATTGTACAATACTGAGGCAGGAGATCATGAGGCCCAGGAGGCTGTCCAGAGGGTTGCACTGGGCCTTGTGTTGTGCAACTTTGCAGGCCAGTGTTCGCAACCTCTTCTGCCTCTGCTTCATGAGGAAGACCCGGAAGGATTGGGTGTCAAGCATGACCCCCAGGTGCTTGAGTGTTCTGAATGGAGTGAGGTAGCTCTTTTCCAGGTTGATGATGAAGCCATGTTCCTGCAGTTAGCAGATGGTTCTCTGTGTGTTTGCATGGGCAGAGTGACTGCACAGTGATCTGATGAGGATATCGTTGAGGTACGGATGCAACCTGATCCCTTCTTTTCTCAGATTGGCAATGAGAGGGATCAGTACCTTGGTGAAGGTCCTCGTGGAGGTGGCAAGACCAAAGGGCAGTGCTGTGTACTGCCAGTGTTGCTGCGCATATGTGAACCTGAGCCACCATGTGTGAGCGAAGGATAGGCACATGCAGGTAGGCCTCCTTGAGGTCGAGTGATGTGAGCCATTCTCCCTTGGCAATCGTGAGCCGGATGTATTGCAGGCTTTCCATTTTTAATTTCTGGACCTGGATGGCTAGGTTTAGGTTTTTGAGGTCTAGCACTGCTCGTCAATGGTCCAACTTTTTCGAGACCAGGCACAAGATGGAATAGAGACCTGACCCTTCCTCTTCACGTGGAACCGTTTTGATGGCTTGGATGGAGTGGAGTCTGTGAATCTCCAAAAGCATTGCCACGTGTTTTGACGGGTTGGAGAGACAAATAAGCAGGTTCAGGGTGATTGGGAGAATTTGATCACGCAACCCCTCTGTATGGTGCGGAGAACCCATTTGTCGGAAGTTGCAGCCTGCCATTGTTCTGCAAAAATATGCAATCTTCCCCTTAAGATGCATAGGTCCTGAGGGAGAGGCGGATAGTAGTCTGGCCTCAGGTTTTGGGTGGGCGGAGTCCCTGTTGTTCTTGGACCTGGGACCTCCTGCTCTGCTTTGTCTATACCAACGGGGTTTGTTTTTCTGATTGTAACTCTTGTGGGAATCGTATGATCTCTTGCTGCCACCTGCAGGTGAGTAGCCTGCTGAAGTGACGAAAAGGTTTTTTTTGGTGATGCCCATGCTTAATAGAATGTGCTTTTTAGATTTATCTGAGGCATCAGCCAGGACTTTATCCAGGCAGACCCCCAAAATTTAGACCCTTGGAAGGGACCCCCAACAAGGGCATTTTTTGTCATGCTGTCCCCTTTCCATGACCTGAGCCACAACCGACGACAGGCTGCCACGTTTGAAGCCACTGCCCTGGCTGCCCATGTCGGTAGAGGAGTCGGCAATGAAGGCATATGTCAACTGCATGCGGGTTGCTAGGATTCTGGTCATTTGTAGTGACACTGAAGGGTCTCTAGTTCGTTTTACCCAGGTCATAAGGGCTCTTGAAAAATAGGAGGTGATAGTTGCCATTTTGATTATGGAGGAAATCTCATCAAAATTTCTCCTGAGATTTACTTCAATGGCCTTGTTGGTTGGACCCTTTGGGAAGCATTCCCCCTCCGTGGGGAAGACTGATTGCTGGGCCAGAGAGGCCGCTAATGCATCCGCTTTGGAGATGGCAACCAGGGCCTCCTTACTTCTAGACAGGGAGTAAAGTGACTCCTGTGTGCTAGATGTTTTATGATCTCTATTCGGGAGCTGCCACTCCTTTTTAATGATTTTTTCATATGCCTTCTCCAGGATCATGCCCTTGTCTCTGGCTTTAGGCCTGGGGATACACACTCTCTCCGATTCCTCCTCAGAAGAATCTGAGGAGTCCTTTTTATCTTTCTTTTCATGGAAGTGGAGTGCTTTAATAAACAGATCAAAGATATGATCCCTGTACTTGGTAGGGAATTGTCTTGTCTGGGTCAGATGAGGCCTCGAGGGTAGGTTCCTCAATCTCCCCCACCTTGAGGGAGGAGTGGTCTTCTCCCTGGTCAGATACCTGGAGGTCTGAGTTGCGGGCCTCCGAGCCCGTCCCCCTCATCATTAGAGGGTCTGGGGGGGGGATACTTTCCTCCTTAGCCCTTATTTTTGCTTTTGGGGGCTGCAGATGCAGAGGCCCCTTCCCCCTCCGAAGAGCCCAGCGACTCAATGCCCTCTGACCCTGGCGCAGAGGGGTGAGGGAGTCCAAGAAGGGTCTGGCAACCTTGCGAGACCTTTTGGGGAGCGGGAGTTTGCTCTTGGAGATTGGGCAAGAGGGGCCCTTATGGGGACACTGTTCCCTGAGGGCTTTGCAGGAGAGTGTTTTCTTTTTAGCTTGCTCAGGACCATCATGTAGGCGGTCATGGCTTCTTGGGGGGGACTTACCCGTGCAGAGGGCTTACTCTGGGCTCCACAGCCTCTGCTGCTTCCTGCACCCGTCTCTGAGTAGTCGCCATTCTGGGGTGAAGGAGGGCCTCCTGGTTGCTCCGTTCCCCTCCTGAAGCGCTGGCTCAGCCGACGCCCTGCTGGTGCCACCAACACCCTGCTGGCGCTGCCGGATGCACTGGCTGGCCATGTGGACTTGCCGGCTTTAGTTTCGATTTCCTCGCTGCTCTGGCTATGTGTCCTGCGGGGAGGGAGCGAGCCAGGGGCTTTCTCAGGGAGGGAAGCCGGTCCAGGGGGTAGGAACCTCGGTGGTGTGCCTCAAGAGGTTGGCCCCAAAAGTCTGCTCCCAGAGAGCTGGAACCCTCGCTGTGCCTGAGTGGGTCAGGGAGTCCATCAAAAATACTCCCCCGGATGGAGGAATGAGGCCGGGAATCAAGGGAGGTTCACCCGATCTCAGCTAAGCTAAGCCCTACTGCTGCCAATAAACAGAAAAAACTCAGTTCAAGACGGAGGCTGCCTAGCCTGCTTCCTAATGCTGTGGAGGCAGATGAAGAACTGGAGCTGAGGGGCTAGATCCCCTCTGGGCATGCTCTGGTGAAAATCAGTAAGTCTGCCTCCTTGTGGCTGTGGCAGGGATCTAACCCCACTGTCTTTAACTGGCCATCCAGGAGGACCCCCTAGGAGAACGACTCCTCCCAGCAGCTTTTTCCTGGTAGCAGAAATGTCATCAGCTTCATTATCCACCTCAACCCATTCCTCCTTGCTTTTAAAAAGTGCCAGCAAATTCGATTCTCTTAGAAAGTGGTGCTAGCTTAGGCTCAGTCTCTTCTATGCAGGAATCACCCCTTTCACCATGTTACACAATCACAGAAGAATTTACTTAATTAAACCTGAGGAAACCTTCCCAGTGTCTGGTTTGATTTAAATAAAGAACTCATTAACCTTGGCATTCAATACCCTCCAATGTCCCTTAATACTATCCTGCTCTAGCCTCTGCTGTCATAATGCAGCCACAGGATAGTACAACTTGAGCTCCCTCCCTTGACCCAGATATTAGGTGAACAGCATGTTCGCTTTGCAGAAAGATAGAAGAATGAAACTACGCGAAGCCACAACCTTCCCTGAATAGGCCTATTGGTGCTTATGCCCTTCACATATATAGAGAAAATGGCTTTTTTTACACAAGATGGGCCCAGTCATGCCCAGCATGAGTGGATGCTGCCTGTGTAAATCCCACAGTGGGTGGGTATGCATGCATGCATGCTCCTGTGAAACACACATACATCCATTTCCACCCATCACCCACTCATGGAGCAATTGGCCAAAATGGTGATTGTTTCGTCCCCGCTGCTGTGGTGTACACCGACACCCACCCCCCCGCACCACCGCCTGTATAAAGAAGGCCAATCTTTGCAGGATTCTGAATTAGTTACAAATTTCCTACTGATGCAAGACTTCTCAGCAGTGGGAAAGTTTACTATTAATTTATTATTATTATTATTATTAATAAGCATTTATATAGTGCCAGCAATGTACCTGGCACGTTACATTTGGAAGAAAGAGACATGTTCCCTGCCCTAGCAGGTTTACAATCTAAGAGAGACAAGGGGTGTGTGTGTGGAAACAGAGGAAGAAACAAGGATACATACATGAACTCACGAGGTCTCAGGTGCACGTGCTTGGCTTAGTTACAAAGGTGTAGTTACTCATTTAATGTTACACAAAATACGATGATTCAGGATAAGTTGGCAAGAGGGTGAAGGGAACGAGGAGCCAGGGAAACCTTAACAAAAGAGGTGGGTTTTGAGGAGGAATTTGGAGGGAGGAAGTCAAGCGAATGTGATCAGGGAGTTTACCTGCATAAGAACAGTAGCACGAGCCCTTGGACTCCCATCAGATGTTTCTGTACTTGCTGCAAGTCATTTGACCTTTGAGGTTTGAAAATCTTATTTTTAGAATCCCAGTTTTCCTTTTCATCACCTTCAACTGATCTTTATTTTCTAGTTGCGCTAACGACTAGAAAGTTAAAGGCAGGACCACTTTCCATTATAAACAGCAAATGCAAAAGTATTTTTAAATAAACGGTTTCTTTTTGAAAATTGAATTGTGTTGTATTTGGTGGGAGGGTCATATATGCAAAATTTGAAGAAGATCCATAGTGAAGATGAAAACCAGGGCCTCGAGCAAAATGTGGGTCTGTGATGTGCAGATTTCCTGTAGAAATCCCCCTCCCCCATGGCATCTCCTGCCCCACTCCTTCTCAAGGGCCCCTCTGCCTGCCTCCCTTCTCACAGGTTGTACTGTCTATGGCACAGTGCAAGCTATTTCTAGCTAGGGCCCTTGGTTGTACTGGCCCCAGCCACTAGCCAAATATTATCAGACTGGAAGTTAAACCCCTCCCCAGAGAGCACCCATATCACCCACTTGTGTCACCAACCTACAGGAAGTCACATGTTAAGAGACATGATGGGGGGCCAATTTGGCCGGCTGTCACACTGGCCTACATGTGTGTGCAGATGCTGCCGGATGTTGGCCTGAGATTGCCTCAGATCATGTCAGCAGCTAGCCTGGGCTGTGATCCCGGATACGTCTGGGTCACAACCCAGGCTAAGGTTTGCCTGATCATGGCAAAGTGGGACAGAGCGTGTTAGCATGTCTCTTCCTGCTGCCGGCCCGGATTAGGTTCATCATGGCAGGGGGATGAGCGCAGGTCTCCGGCACGTGTTCTGCTGTCTGACCTGGTCCAGGCCATGTCTCTAGCATCTTCTTGACCCAAACTGGGTTGGGTTGCTGCCGTGGCGCATTCACATTTGTTTTCACCCAGTGACTAAGGGTGCTTTTAGATGAGTGGGTCGTGGTGTGACCCACTTGCGTGATTTTTCAAAATCCCGCAAGCCGGGATTATGCGAGACAGAAGTACAGGATCACATGCATTGAAGGCAGCCGTGCATTGTTTGCTGACCACAAATTAAATACCTCACAATCAAGGTATTTAATTTGCAGTCGGGAAACAACGTGTGACTGTCTTGCGCGTGATCCCGTACTTCACTCCACAGTGACTCGCTTGTCTAAAAGTGCCCTAAATGACAGAACAGCCTGCTTTCAAGGAACAAAGCATGTAATGAGCTTCTGTCATGTTCCTGCACAAACACTTCAGCAAGAGTTAGAAATTTCCAGAGGCCATTCCACCCCCAAGAGGCAGGGCAGGGCACCTTACCTTGCAGCAGCTGTTCCTTGAATCACTTCAAAAACATAGACTCCAGAGCTCAGGTCTGGGAAATCTTTATCACGTCGTCGAAGTTCATGGATTAAGCTGGGAAGGAAATCAGAGATAGTTTGAACATCCTGCAGAGCACTTGGCACAGACAAAGTAGGAAGCTATTGTACTGGCATGTTAGTTTAGGTTTAGTTAGGACTTTTACTCCACCTTTCCCCAAAGGTTCAGGATGGCTAACATCATACATATAAAATACAAAGATAGAACCCATTAATACACCCCATACATATAATGCCCATAAAATACACCCCAAATCCCAATTTGTAAAAAAAATTGCCAGTGCCTAAGCCTGCCCAAGAAGCCACACCCCTTTCCCCAGAAACCATGCCTCCTAGCCCAGAGCTTGCCAGAGCAGGTGAATTAACCCTATTCTTTAGCTAGAACCCAACCACTGGACTAGCCTACCTCTCTACAGCTGCATATAAAACAGGAGTTCTTGTGATTTAATCTATACAATGACCAGCACGGGTAAGGAGGAAAATCTTTGATGAAAGCCAAATAAACTATACAGGGCTTATATGGCTTTGTTTCCATCCCTGAAATGGCCAATATTGGCCTTTTCTTGGCCTTCACATTTTGGTGTGCACGCTCCTACTGGGAGCAATTCCTAGGGTTCAGCCCCCCCCATGAATTTAATTGCTGGGGCTGAGCCTTGGCAAGCCTCACACACACACACACAAATTAAGCCCTGCCAAATCCTACCCCTGCCTGTTAAATGCCTGGCTAAATAAATAGGTCTTACATCACCTCTGGAAGATGCTCAGGCTAGGACTTTGGTAAACCTTCAAGGAAAGAAAGTTCCACAGTTGTAGAGCACCCACTGAGAATGCCTCTCTTCACACCCTTGATGTATTAACATGTTGTACTGATGGATCTTTCAAGAGGATGGCCTTGGCTGAGCTTAGAGGCCATGAGGGGGGGATAAGGGGAGAGGAAGTCCTTTAGATATGTAGGGGAATAAGAATTATCTTTTTGTGAACTGCTGGGCAATATTAGCAGCACCAAAACCTTTTTGCTCGCATGATCCCATTATAAATATAATCTTATGACCCCAGAAAGTAAAACAGCTGGATAAAGTGAATCAGTTATCACTCAGGCTTCAGATGGACTCCATCTGTAGCTGGTATGGACCACTTGAGGTCCCAAGTTATCTGCATGATCCAGTTCATGAAGGGAACCAGTGGAGCTTTGGCAGAAATTGATCTGTATTATTCTGCCATAACATCTGGATGGGAAAGTCTGAGAGATCTTAACCAGAGTGTTGTCGAATGCATGAACATACCATTTCCTCCTGAAACAAAGACAGAGATCCCCAAACTGCAGGCAATGGCCCAAGTGGGGTCACACCTTCTGCAGATGAGGTCATGAGCCTGACTTGTATAATCTTTGCATGCATTTGCTAATGTCAGAGTTAATGGGGTTATGTCTACATCTCAAAATGGGGTCACACGTGCAAAATGTTTGGGATCCGCTGCATTAAGGAATCCTGCCTGCAATGAGATGCTTTATTCTAGAACTCATTCTGAGCATGCAATATCTCTGATGCAGATCCCCTGCTCTGCTGTCAGTCTAGTCATTCTCAATTGGTTAATGCTAATCACTTTGTGAAGTGCCTGGAGCATGGAAAGTGCTACATGCGAGTGAGTAAAAACTTCCTGCATGTTTTTGAAGCAGAAGTTTGGGATCCGCTGAAGTTTGGGATAGGGTTATTATGTCTAAGTCTCAAAATGGGGTCACACATGCAAAACGTTTATCCAGAAACTTTGCCTTTAAGCTCCCTATGACAGGGGGAGCTCTGTCTTCTCACAGAGGCAGAACTACCTTTAAGTATGTGCCACATGTGCCCTCCCCACCCCCAGCGTGAGCATTTAGCACATGAAAGAATTTATTTCTTGTTCCAAATTTTAGAACATGCTAAAGTGTGCTGTACTTTCTTACAATGCCTCTGAATATTGACTCTTAGATAAAATATGAATTGTCGAATGTTTAGTAGGTTGCATATATGACCTACCTATGTGTTGCATATTTGTAATGAGCAGCTCAAGTTCCCAAGTACTAAAGAATAAGGCAATCAATTTTACAGCATTTAGCAACAGAAAATTATGTGTTTTTCTAAAGTTTATAATTGCACCTCACCCCTGAGTAGCTGTGTGTAATTTTTCACCCCTATATGCTCTGTGCTGATTTTGCATGGGGTCTCATGTTTGCTAAAACTTACTTAAAAGTGAGGGGAAGCATTCGGAGTCCTATATATTTCTTCTTGGGGCGAATTTTCCCTAGAGAGACAGAGAATTAAAAACACTCCTTAAGTCATTTGGCAAAGCAAAGCCAGATCAACAAAAAGCCAAGCACCTTTCTGGGAGGTCTAGCTGCAGCTCCAGAAACGCAAACCTGCCAGCAAGGCAGTGTGAATGAGACAGAATCTGAAGCATGTCTGGCTGTTTTGTGTGTTCCAAGTTTTCTCACTCTTTTGCTAGGTCTGCATTCTTATCACCTGACCACATGAGGGAGGGTTTGCTCTGCAATGCTCTTTGTGTTGGGCAAAAACTCCACTGCCACACCCCAGGAGAGCAGAATCTTCTAGAGACTCCACCATCAGTGTGAAAAGACAACTAACAGGCACGCATATTCCATGGCATTTCATCTGCGAATAATGAGGTGGAATCAACATACACGCTGAGGTGGACCTTTTAGGGGCAGAGATGGAGTTCATGGCCGCCATTTATTTATTTTATTTATTTATTTCCATTTATACCCCGCCCTTCCCCAAAGGCCATGACAACCATGGGCCTATGATGCATGAGGCAGGACACACATTGGATTTGATGTTTTGCACCAGCCTAGAAACAGGGGTTCCAATTATTGGGGTTATAATACCATAGATTTATCAGATTGGTTTCCAGAACTCTCTGGAGGATATACCCACTAACTTTGATGTCTGCTCTGTCGATGACCTGGTTGCCTTGTGGAACAACATCTTGACCATGGCAATAGACATGGTTGTACCCAGGCACTCACTCCCACAGCTTTGTCAGCACAGGTCATCCCTCTGGTATACGGAGGCCCTGAGGCCATTGAAGTGGGAGGGTAGGTAGTTAGAGTGCAGGTGGTGCTTGACTTGCTCTGGAGCTGTTCGATTGTGTTGGCATGGATCATTTTTGAAAGACTATGCCGTGGTTGTGATGGGGGTGAAGAAAACTTTATTTCACAGTCTGCAAAGTCTCATCTAGCACAGCCGTCTGGGTGGCCTGTCTCCGCCAGCAAATGGAATCATCTAATAGCCCACTGTGGCATCTTCATTAATTACTTTGAAGACAAAATCACTTGTATTCACTATGATTTGGGTGCTGCCATTTCAACTGCAGGAATGGATTTTTGGGTTATGGAAGCTCAGTTTTGTCCTGTTTATTTGAATCTGTTTCAATTGGTATCACCCACTGATGCAAGGGAAGGTGTTTTCAGACATTATGTGGTCCCGATTCACCACAGTGGATTCCCAGTGGTGGGGAACCGAACAACCACCCCCCGTGGTCAAGGAGAGCCCCGAACAGACGTGACGGGATCGGGACCATGGTAGGGAATTGGGCCGCCAGGCCACGGCCCAGGGCAGCACAACAGATGTGACGCCGATTCCCGGCCGTGGTCAAAACACCCAGAAGGCACCAGGGAGGGGCGGGATACAGACATGGCTGGCGGAGGGCAAACAAAGCCAAAAGCGCCAAAAGGGAACACCCACACAAGGGAAACGGGAAGGGAGGAGGAAGAGGCAGGAGAGTCACCGAAGTACTACACACAACAGGCACAGAGACAACGAGGGCACAGTGGACCACACAGCACACACACGCCCGGGCCCATACACACCCATATGGGAAAGGAAGGGAAGGGGGGACACAGTGAGACAGACAACACGCACGGCACAATGGGCACAGGGGGTAGGGGGGCAGCGGAACAGGGAAGATGGGGGGAAATGCCCCAGGGGCAGGGCCGGGCACAGGGAATGGCAGGCAGACCCCCAACACCAGCACAGTCCGCACAGGCACCCCCACAGCTACACAGTCAGTCCGGGAATGGGGGGACCCCGAAAGGTTGGGGTACAGGCACAGGGGGAGGCCACACAGAACAGGCAGCGGCCTGGGCACAGTCCAGGAGGCACACACGGACCCCAAATGCCGGCGAGGGTGTGATGGAGGGGAGGCAGGAGAGCCGGAGCCGTGCAACTGGTCCAAAGGCACAACACCCACCCCCCTGGGGAGGTAGCCAGGAGGTGCAGTCCGGGGGCCCCAGAACTCCGAGGTCACACAGGCACCCAGGGGGGCCTGGGGCGCACGAGGGAGCGCAGGCAGACAAGGATGGTCAGCAGCACCCAGGGGAGTCGGGGGGCACTTCGGAGAGCGGGACCCAGACACCAGAGAAGGCAGCCACAGAGGAGAACAACGGTTGTAAAGGTAGACGGGGGGGCCCTGGCTGGAGCCACAGGCAGGGGCAGCAGAACCCTGGGAAGCAGGCAGCACAGCAGCATGGGCGGGACATCGAGGGAGCAGGCAGCAGACCACGGCACCAGGGCAGAGGTGGGAGCTCATAGAGGGGCCAGCAACCAGGGCCCGGAAGGCACAGGGGGACTCACAGCCAGCTGCTGGGGACCACGTGGTGGACAGGGGCTGGGTGGCCCGCCAGGTGAACAAAGTGCAGCCAATGAAGCATGCCCGGCGGTACCCCAGCACGGACATGTAGTGGGCAACCAGGTAGTATGCCTTGAACGAATCCTGCATGGAGAGCCCCAACTGCACATCAGAATGGGACCACACACTCGATAGCACCGACAGCTCCGCCGCAGTGGGCTCCGACAAGCAGAAGTCAGCAGTTGGAGGCCACAGAAGGTGACCAAGCTCGAACAGCCAGTGATAGACCGCCCCACGAGAGCGCTGGTACCCACGGGCCCCGTGAACACAGCCAAAGTAGGACACGGCCAAGGCAGCTCCACCCCACCCCAACAGAGCATGTAGGCAGCCAGGCTGCACACGGAGAGGGCAGACATGGTCTCCACTGAAGACCACCCCACATGCGAGCACCTCATCTTCGGAATGCACCCATCGGGAAAGGGAACCAGCCCCAGTGTCTCAGCATGCAGCCGGCAATCGTGGGCACTCGCCTCATATAGCCAAAGTAACAAAGGCCAGAGCTCAGGCTCGTGTAGGCACCCGGCAGGCTGTCTGGGCAGCTCAGGAGCAATTACACGGCCGGGGTATGCCACAGGTTGCACAGGGCCATGGTCTCGCAGAAGGTCCATGTATGGGGGGCCCCATGGGGGCCGGGAGCTGGGACCCTGGTGGAAGTGCAGCCAGCCATGGTCCAGCAAGCCAGGGGGACTGACACCATGGAAAGGGGGGCCCAAATTCCTTGGAGGGGTGGGAGGGGATGCAGGGGAGCCTCAAGGCCAAGCAATAAGGCCACAGGCCGCAACAAGGCATGGCAAACAAGCGAGGCATGGGGTGCGGACCCAGCACAGCTGCAGGAACCGAGCACACAGACAAGCAGTCGACACACTAATCAGGCCGGCAAGGACACAATGTTGCCAACACAGAGAGGAGGGAGGTGATGACAGCAGGAATGCAGCTGCCGTCAGCACGCCCGGGCGCATGCTGGTCCGTGCGCTAGGCCCCATGCAGGGATAGCAGGTGCCCCCAATGGGCCGCCCCACCCTCCAGCCCACCAGGAACTGCCCGGGCCAGCCGGGGGGGCACCGGGCTGACACAGGTGCCCCTGCCCAGTCACCGGGTCACGACCCAGGGGCGGGCCTACATGTGGCCCAGGCTATAATGGGGCCGGCTGCACCCCACCCGGGCCAGCCGGCACCATGGAGCGAGGTCGGTTGGGCGCCTGCGGGATGCACCTAGCGCTCTGTGCCAAGTGGTACCACTTGCACACCGATCAACTGCGCCTCCTGACCACAGAGGTGCACCTGGGCTGGCATAGCCTGGAGCCCACCACGGCCGCAGGCACTCCCTGGCCCGACTCAGGGCTCAGCGGGTGTCCGGTGCGGACCTGCAGGCCCTGATTCACAGCCAGAAAAGGGACGCTGTGCTCCACACGGTGGCCGGGCGCCTCCAATGGCGGAGGGAGACCTTGGGGTGTGCAGCCCAGCTCGCAATGCCCATTGCCCGGCGGGTATGGGTCATGGAGGTGGTGGTTCCGGGTGCTGGCTCAGTGGGATGAGGCTGCCTGGAGGGCACACTTTAGGAAGAACAGGTTCACCCTACTGCAGCTTGTGGAGCTGCTTATGCCCTGGCTGGAGCGACAGTGCACCACCATGAGGACCCCCATCCCCATGGTCCAGCGGGTGGCCATTGGGGTCTGGGCCCTCATAACGCCCAACTCCTGCCGGTCTGTCTCGCAGCACTTCGGTGTCGGGGTGAGCACCATTGCTTGTATCCTCCGGGATGTATGTGAGGCTGTGAAGGGCGTTCTCCTGGACTGAGCGATCCAGCTGGTGAACCAGGAAGCCATGATGGCCGGCTTCACGGCTGGAGGGTTCCCCAACTGCATGGGCACTGTGGACGGCACCCACATAGAGAGCCTCCGCCCCTCCGCTGGAGAGGCCGCGGAGTATATTAACGGACATGGTTACCACTCCCTGCAGCTGCAGGCTGTCATGGACCACTGGTGGCGGTTCATAGACATCTTCACGGGCAACTCTGGGTGAGGCGTGAGGGTGCTCAACCCCAACCCCACCACCCTGGTGCCCCCACCAGCTCCCTGGGTGAGCCCCTCTATGGCCATCGGTTTACCCCCACCCTATGGCCCATGAATAGACCGAAGGAGGCAGTAGTGGTGCCCTGACATTTATTATCTCACCCAAGTACATGTGCCCCCTACACCACCACCACCGCCCCCACCACGCAGGTTCTGTGGCCCCCCTCAGACTGCCCTCCCCCTCCCCCCCATCCTCTGCATCTCTGGGACCTCCCTCTCGCCCGCCCTGTGGGCACCACTGAGCTCTGGGAGCTCCCCTCTCCCCTGATGTCCGTGTCCCCAATGGTGTCCTGGGAGGCCTCAGTGTCCAGGGGGGCAGGCAGTGGTGGGAGGGAGAGAGGACCCGGGGCCTGAGGGCCCCCTCCGGGTGGCTGCTCCCTCCGGAGGCCTACAGGGACCAGGAGGTGGATGTGCGGCCCCAGCTGGCATGGTGACTGGGCCAGCGGTGGGGGCGGCACGGGGCCAGGCATCAGGGCCCGAGCAGGCAGGGTGCTCGGTGGGGTGGCTGCCATCACATAGGCACTCATGGTGCCAGCATGCAGGAGCAGCGAGGTCCCAATGTCATGGGACCTATCAATTTTTGCGGAATGCTCCCACACCATCCCCTCGATGGCCTGTTCCAGCCGCCCAAACGCCTCTACCTGCCTGCTGTGGTCCCGGCGCACCTGCTTCCGTTCCAGGCGCACCTCCGCCTGGAGCCTCCAGTTCCTTGCCCCCACCTGTTGCAGGGATTGCTCTGTGGCTGCCTCCATGCGATCCACGGCCACTATAATCCGCTCCCCCTGTTCTGTGGTGGCGCGGACTATGTCCTCCGCCTGGTCATCCCTCTGGTGCCATACTCGTGCCCGGTGCTCCCTCATCCGTTGTGTTGGGGGCACGGCCCCTCGGGCTGCCCTGTAGAGTACACAGACGGTGGTGGTTAGCCCCCCTGCCCAGTCGCCCCCCAGCTGGGGACACAGTTGTGTGTGTGTGGGCCCCCCTTCGGGTTGCCGGTCGCCCCTGACTTTCCCCAGTGCCCTGGCCCCCCCACCCCTCGTGACCCGGTTCCCCCTCCTGGCCTCCCCTCCTTACCGGTGTGCCTCACCTGGGCCCTCCGGCTGCTTCCAGGGCTGTTCCCCACCGGCCTCCTCGCCCTCCTGTCTCTGGTGCTGGGCCATGCCCTGCGGGAATATGGGGTGGGTGGGGGGGGCCCTGGAGCCGGTGCCTTCTTGGGGGGCGGCGAGGGGAGGGGGTACATTGGCCCACTCCCTGCCCTAGACCACGGCACTCCCCACGAGGCGTGGGGCTACTATTGAGCCCTTCATATGTAGTATGCGGTCCAGGGCATCATAGTAGGGGGTGATCCAGGCTCCATGCCCGGATCGCCGCTTGTTGTCCTGAATGGCCTTGTACCCCCTCTTGAGTTCCTTGGCCTTCGATCAGCACTTGCCATGGTCCTGTGATGCCCCGCCGCCTCCATTTTCCACACGATCTCCCAGAACACGTTTTTGTTGCGCTGATTGACTGTGAGCTCCAGTTGATGCTCCAGGGTGTCCCAGATGCGGATAAACTCCTTGCTCTCTCTGAACCCCCATTGCCCCTCTGTGATAGGGCTGTCTCCCCCGTGGTCCCTCCAGTTCCTCCTCCTCGTGCTCCTCCTCCTGGGCTGCGCCTGTCTCCTCCGAGGGCTCGAGCTCCTGGGCCTGTTTCCATGTCTGTGGGACATAGGGGGGTTGGTTGGCTGCTGTTCTGCCCGTCCCGCAGCCTGACCCTGGCCCTCTCCTCCTGCTGGCCAGCCCTCCCCCCGGGTGCCCCTGAGCCACCGGGTCCCCTCCCCTTACCCGTTTCCGGGGTGCCTCCTCCCCTGGCCCGGTCATTGTCCCCGGGACGGCCCGTCCCAGCTGTTGCTGCTGTCCCTCCACCTCCGCCATGTGCAGCATGACCACCTCCTCCTCCGCTTCCTCCACCTCCTCCTCCCTAGCTCTCACCCACCGCTCTCCTCTCCCTTCCGCCTCGCTCCATCCCGCCATGTTTCCCTGCTGCTGTGTGCCATTTAAATCTCCCTCTGTGGCCTGTGTTGCTGCTGGTTGCCTGGCAGCGATGTTGCATGCTTTGTCCCCGGCTGGGAATCATTTTGGTTGCTTCTGCCCGGTGGTTGCCGTTCAGACGTTACTTTTTATTGTTTCCCGTTGGGAATCACATTGATCACGATTTTGGCAATGGTCCGGGCCAGAGTTCTGGAAGCGTTGTTGATTTTGACCCCTGGTGGGTATTGACTGTTGTGAACATCTGGCGGCCGCTGAACAGATGTTCGGGGCACTTTGGGCCCGCCGCGGGATTGAATGTGGTTCACTGTAGTTGACTGTGATCTCATAACATCTGAAAATACCCAGAGGTGCTTGGGGTGATGAGGGCAAACAGTTGTGAATTAAATCCTTGCCCGTTCTGGCTGGTGAAAGCCAGCGAGGAGACATTGGGGTCGTTGTTGGCTGGGGTTGTCAATGACTCTCTGTGGGAGGGAAGGGTTTCAGACACCCTTAAAACTTCAGTGGTCCAGCCCCTGCTTAAGAAACTATCTGTGGACATTGAAACCCCACCAGCTATGGGCCTGTCTCTAAATGGGTGACTGCCTGGCAGCTCCAGGGTCATCTTTATGCTACTGGATTCTTGGACACAGTTCACTCAGGCTTTTATCCTGAGTATGGGATGGAGACTGTGCTTGTAGCCTTGGTCCATGATCTGAACCTGGAGATGGACAAGGGGAATTCTACCTTGATGATCCTTTTAGATCTTTTAGCAGCCTCTGATACAGTTGATCACAGGGTGTTGTTGACATGACTGTGGGACCTGGCAGTGGTGCGTGGGACTGCCCTTGAGTGGTTCCATTCTTTCTTGTTGGGCACATCCCAGACGGTTGTGATGGGTGATCGCTTGTCATCCCCTCGGGACCTCCCTTGTGGGGTTCCACAGAGTTCTATTCTGTCTCCCATCTTGTTCAATGTATATGTGAGGCTGCTGGGCGAGGTCATTCGGAGATTTGGAATGACATGTCATCAATATGCTGATGACACTCAGCTCTATCTCTCTTTTTTACCTGACCCAGGTCTCACAATCTCAGTGTCTACCCAGTGCCTGGCTGCTGTCGGGGACTGGATGAGGGTAAACCAATTGAAGCTGAATCCTGACAAGACTCAAGTGATGATGGTTGGTCAGTTTTGTGGCTTGGAGGGGATTGAGAGACCTTTTATTGATGGAGCCCAGCCCCCTCTGGTCAATTAGGTTCACAGCCTTGGAGTGCTTTTGGATTCCTTGCTGCATCTGGAACATCAGGTGGCGGTGGTGGCCAGGAGCACTTTTCACCACCTCCATCTGGTGAGGAGACTGCGGCCTTTTCTTTCTGATTTAGATCTGGCCACTGTCATCTATGCTTTCATCATCTCAAGGCTAGATTACTGCAATGTGCTCTATGTGTGGCTGCCCTTGATGACTGTTTGGAGGCTGCAGCTGCTGCAGAACACAGCAGCTCAGTTTCTTTTGGGGACATATTGCACATTATACCAGTGCTCCGAAGTCTGCACTGGCTACCTATAGCCAGGGACCCATGTTCACTCCCTTTCCCCCACTGGCAGCAATGGGAAAAATGCAGTCAACATGGGTCCCTGCCTATAGCTTTCTGGGCACACTTCAAGGTGCTGATTTTGACCTTTAAAACCCTAAATATTTTGGGTCCCATATATCTGAAAGACTGTCTGTCCTACCATGTCTCATTGCAGCTCCTACCGTCGGCCAGGGGCCCTCTTGTAGGTTCCATCTGCTACCCTTGTCTGTAGGATGGGGTGTGCAAGAGGGTGTTCTCAGTTGCCACCCCAGTTTTGTGGAACTCCCTTCCCCAGGAGGTTCACTTGAGCCTGAGCCTAAGGGTCTTCTGCAGGTGATGTAAAACTTTTTTATTTGAAAAAGCATTTGGTGGGTGAGGATAGAGGTTTTAATTAAATTAAATTAATTACTTAATTACTTAATTAATTAATTAATAACAGCATTTAATATCCCACCCCCTCCTGCCTATGATAGCTTGGGACAGTGTACAAACAAGATCAAAACAACCATAAAAACATATCAATAAAATTGTAATAATAAAACCAAATATGTAAAGCAGCATATCACTACATCAATCCATAAGCGGCATCTCACAGATAAAACACACCACCATCTCCCGACCCCTCACACCCACTACCCATCTCCCTCACCAAAAGCCTAGATGAACAGCCAAGTTTTGCACTGGCGATGGAAGGAGGGGAGATCTGGGGACAAACGGACCTCAGCCAAGAGGGAGATCCATAATGGGGGCGCCGCCACTGAGAACACCCTATCCAGTGCTGCCCTCCACCAAATGTGGGGGACCTCCAGAAGGGTGCTCTCAGCTGACCGTAGAGGCTGCTCCAGGGCCTGGGGGGGGTGAGGTGGTCCCGCAGATAGGTGGGTCCCAAGCCATAAAGGGCTTTATAGGTAAGAACCAACACAAGTCAAATACTTTATTGTACTAGCCCATTGGCTTTGACAAAAGAAGAAAAACATATATATAACAACATCACAAAAATATAAAATATAAAATAAAAATTGAGATTAAGTCCTATATATTCTTCATTATTATGTTTAGATAGCCAAACTATAGCCAAGACAAGGCTATACCTTGTAACCACAAAAGGAGAGGCAAAAAGCATCCATGTTTTATAAGAACTCTCATCATGAGCAATGTTGCTCTCTGATCAATCGTACTCTCTCTTTTCCAATCACATCTCCATAAAGAGCCACTTCCCTGGTAACCTTCTCATTTCTATCAGTCAGAAGCTATATCATTAGCCGTAATTCTGATGCCTCCCTAGTCCATCTTATATTCCTACATAGCCTTTCCCTATATTTCCCATACTGAGGGCAGAAGAATAAAACATGTGGCAGATCTTCAATTGCCAGAGCACAACAGGGACAAATTCTGTCATTATATGGGATTCCCTTATATCTACTTTCTATGATAGCTGAAGGTAAGATTTGGAGACGCATGGCAGTAAAAACGTTTTTGAGGCTATGAGATTTCATAGTCTAAATATAGACCACCTCCTAACTTAGGCAGCAGGAATTTGTACAGAGGGGATATCTTTGAGTCACTAGCCCATGCCCTAAGCTCCTGAATATCAATATCCTTTATCCTTTGTTTAAGGATTCTGCATGCTTCTTTTGTAGGAAGATCTGAATGAAAGGTGAAAGGGAAATCCAGTCTACAAAGAGCTTGGTTCGCAGCCTTCCACCACAAATCGTCACTCCCCATTCTTGTCTGCCTGGTCTCTCATCTTCAGTAAAGCCGTTAACCAGGTTTCTATTATTGTAACCTCAAGGGATTCTGTTCCTGTTTCTAGTCTAAGGATGGCCGCTGAAACACATCTGGGGACCCACAAGTTCCGTAAAAACGAATTTTGTACAAAATCTAGTGACTTTCAACCTGCAATTTCATGACCCCAGAGCTGTGCCCCGTATCTTATTTTGGACACTATTTTAAGCTTTAAAATGTCCAAAGCTGCTCTTATCTGGTACCCACCTTTGGTTCTAAAAAAAGTTAGATAATGCATTACCTTCAGCTTTGACCCCCTGCTTAAGTGATTGGAAGTATGATGTCCACTTTCCATTATAAGCAAATATAATGCCCAGGTACTTAAATTGTTTAACTTGCTCAATTCTTTCTCTGTTCAAATACCATTTGGGGGGGTCGGTATTTTGGCTCAAAGACCATAATCTTGGTCTTTTGAATATTGATCTTTAATTCTAATTTTTTACACTCCTCCCCAAAATCTTCCAATATTCTGCACAGACCCAAGGCGGAGACTGATAATAAAATGGTATCATCCGCATACATGAGAATTGAGCATCTGGAGGATCCCAGCCTCAGTGTCATATATTTATCTATAACTCTTAAGATTTAAGATGAGGTCATTTACATACAGATTAAATAGCTCAGGAGCTAACAGACACCCTTGCCTAACTCCTCTAGACGTAGGGATACGCTCCGTAAGCAGTTCTTTATTATTTATCCGGACCTGTATAGTGGTGTCTCTATATAAGTTCTGTATTAAAGCCAACAGCCTTCTATCTATTGACATCTGCCTTAATTTCCCCCACAGCATTTCCCTATTTAATAGGTCGAAGGCTGAGGAGAAGTCAACAAAAGCTACATGCAGCTTTAAAACCCTCAGCCTGCACCTCTTAATTGTGATAATACAAAACAATGGTCCAGGGTACTTTTCTGCACATGGAATCGGGCCTGCTCTTCTGCAATAAGCTTCTTACTATCAACCCACGTCTGTAATCTATCTAATAATAATTTGGTATATAACTTAGATATTATAGGTGTCAGGGAACACGCCACCCTGACACTTGCTGGCGGCTTGCGCGCTGTTGCTAGGCAACAGCACGGCGTGCGGAAATGCAGGGAGCGCTGTAAATGCCGCTGCCAGGGTGCGGAGCTTCCCAACGCTTGTGGGAAAATCTGGGCCCCGCCCAAACACAGAGCACGCCGTGCGCAGCGGCGGGCTTGGCGGCGTGTTGGGGCCCTGCCCTGAGCACACCAAGGCTGGAGCTATATAACATACCAGCGGGGCTGGAAGCCGCCGGCGGTAATCATTTATGAGAGGCTGGCCCTGGTGTGTCTTGTGAATCTTGTCTACTTCCCTGCCAGAGAGCGTGTATCGAGCGAGTGTGTCCTGTGTTTCCCCCTTCCCTGAGTGGATTTATGGTAAGAGTGTTCGGGTGCCTGCCTAGTTTGTATTGGTTTCTGTTCCCCGTGAGTATCTGTTGTGAGATCCTGGTGTGTGGGTTCCTTACCCCTCCGCTCCTTACCTTGACTCCGCCCCGCCTTTTCCTCACAAGCCTCCCTCCCCAGAGTGCAAGACCTATCCCTGTGACCTTCCTCCCCCTTCCTTCCCTTCCCCAGGACCATCCCCTTCCTTCCCTCATCCCCTATTCCCACGGTGCCCCAGGCCCCTATATATTCCCTCAAGTGACTGGGAAACCCTGCTGGTGTCTTTCCCCCCCTTGGGGCAATTGGCTTCCTCTCTTCTCCCCGATGATGAGTCGGGTTGCCCTCTGAATCAGGGGGAAAGCCCACCTAAGACCCTGAGGGATTTTTATACCCAGATAGATCGTCTTTCATGGAGAGGAAGTCGCCCCTTTTCCCCCTGTCCTCGTCTCCCCCCCTCCCCTCGAAGTTCCCCACTTCTCCTCCCCTCCCCTGTGACAGAATTACCGGCACACACCCCCCCCCCCCCATCCCTTAACATTATGGCCTCGGAGCAACAGGTGCAAGAGTTATTGTTTGCTGTGCAATCTCTTACCATGGAGGTCCAAGATTTAAAGGCAGAGAATAAGGAACTTCAGGCTAGGTATAGGGCCCTACAGGAATCCATGGATCAGTACCCCATTTCCCCTATGGAGGAGGAGGAAGGGGCTCCTAAGGGGGCGGTAGCCCCCGCCAGCCCTGCCACCAATTGTACCCGTCCCCAGGGAGCCTAAGGCTCCCCGACCTGATAAATTTTATGGGGACAGGAAAGCCTGCCAGGGGTTTTTAGCTCTCTGTAACCTTACCTTTCAAACCCAACCCCTTACTTATGACTCCGATCAGGCCAAGGTGGCCTATATCGTGGGACTACTAGGGGGGATAGCGCTGGACTGGGCTACCCCTCTCCTAGCTTCAGATGATAACCTGTTACGTGATTATAAGGGGTTTCTGAAACAATTCCGTTTTCTGTTCGATTACCCCCATAGGGTCAGAGATGCCGAACAAACCAGCCTCCATTTACAACAGGGGAAAACTCCTCTGCTGGATTATATAACACAATTCCGAAAGCTAGCTTTTGACTTAGATTGGAGTGACTCATCTTTTCGAGCCCTGTTTCGTCAGGGCCTTAATGACGAAATCAAAGACCAGTTAGCTTGTGCCACTACTATCCCAATCACCTTAGAGGAAATGGTTACCCTGTCCCTACAAATTGATGAGGTTCATGGAACGGAGGCGGGAGAAACGAAGGGACCAAGGTAGGGAAATGGGACTGTGGGTTCCCCGGGGGCCGGTGAGTCCCACCCCAGCCCCATCAGAACAAGGGAGTCCCGAGCCCATGCAGATAGGGGCATTACGGGGCCCCATTAGCCCTGAGGAGTGGGAGAGATGCCGCCAACTCTGCCTTTGTTTTTATTGCGGGGCGGCAACCCACTTCTCAAGGGAATGCCCCTCCAAACCTGCACGTCCCAATACACGTCTCACCGGGTCGGGAAACGCCAGGGGCCGGGAGAATGGGGGGACCTCCCAGTAACTGGTTGTGGTTCCCTCCTCGGACTAAAGAAGGAACCTTCCTCGCACCCGCAGCTATTTGTCCCACTTACCTTGCAGTGGTCCTCTCATCGGTCCCTAGTAGACTCTGGGGCATCGGGAAATTTTATGGATGTCTCCTTTGCTACCCACCATGGAATTCCCCGACAAACCTGGACCTCTGTAGAATTGGTCCAAATGATCGATGGTTCTCCTCTTGCTTCTGGTCCCCTAGTAAAGTGTTCCTCCCCTCTGGGGTGCTCTATAGGATCTCACTCAGAGACACTCCAATTTGACTTAATTTCTTCCCCTCTGTTCCCCTTGGTTCTCGGACTACCCTGGCTCCAGATCCATAACCCCTCGATCAACTGGACCACACAGGCCCTAAGGTTCACATCCCCTACCTGTCGCTCCCACCTTCTTCCTCTCCCTCATGTTGTGACCATAGCCCCTGTTATCCCGTCCCCTCCACTGGACCCCCGTATTCCTTCCCAATACCAGGACTTGGCAGCAGTCTTTAGCAAACAAGAGGCTGCTGAACTTCCGCCTCATAGGTCCTATGATTGCCCCATCGAACTTCTTCCCGAAAGCGAACCCCCGTATGGGCGGATTTATAATTTATCCCCAGGGGAGACTGAAACCTTATGAAATTATATCAAGGATAATCTAGCGAGACGGTTCATCTGCCACTCCACCTCCCCTGCAGGAGCTCCCCTCTTCTTTGTTCCAAAGAAGGAGGGAGTTCTCCGACCATGTATAGATTACCGAGGCTTGAATCGAATTACAGTCAAAAATCGATATCCCCTTCCCCTTATCCCCAAACTCCTTGGGAAACTTCAAGGAGCAACCATTTTCACCAAACTGGACCTGAGGGGTGCTTATAACCTGGTATGAATCAAAGAGGGGGATGAATGGAAAACCGCCATCCGCACGAGATTTGGGCATTTTGAATACTGCGTTATGCCCTATGGTCTTGTAAATGCTCCTGCCACCTTTCAGCATTTCATTAATGACATTGTAAGAGACTTGCTCGATTTATATGTAATAGCATATCTTTATGATATTATTTTTTCTTCCTCCTCAGAGGAACACATACAACATGTATGGACGGTCCTGGAGCGTCTGCTGCTCCACAAATTATATTGTAAACTCAAGAAATGTATTTTTCATGCCTCCTCTGTCCCCTTTCTGGGGTTCATCATCTCTTCCAAGGGGGTGCACATGGATCAGAGTAAACTCGAAGCCATTAATCACTGGCCAGCTCCTACAACAGTCAAAGCCTTGCAAAGGTTTTTGGGTAGTGCAAATTATTACCGACAATACATCCTGAAGTATGCGGACCTTACTAAGCCCCTTACTAGTCTGCTACGGAAGGGTATGCCTTTTGAGTGGGGAACCCTCCAAAATAACGCCTTTGTTCACCTGAAACAAGCCTTTATGTCCGCTCCCCTTTTACAACACCCTGATATCTCTCTACCCTTCACTGTAGAAGCTGATGCATCGGATGTAGCCATTGGAGTAGTGTTGATCCAAGTTCATGGGCCCTCGGGACATCATCTTCCTTGCGCCTTTATTCTCGCCAATTGACCCCGGCTGAGAGAAATTACCCTGTTTTGGATAAAGAGCTGTTAGCTATTAACGCAGCATTTGAGGTGTGGAGACATTTTCTGGAAGGGGGTCCCCACCCTATCCTTGTATATATGGACCACAAGAACTTAGCATATCTCCATTCTGCCCGTATTAATAATCTGAGGCATGCTAGGTGGCCTTTGTTTTTCGCATGCTTTTGTTTTTCTTTACAGTATCGTCCAGGTTCCCAAAATACGATGGCAGATGCCCTATCTCGATATTACACTCAAGCTGAGAAAGAGGGAGACCTCCAGGGACCTATACTCCACCCTCGAACTGTTGCCGCTACCTTCCCATCCCTGGCCCAACTACAAGCAGTGAGCCAGAAAGAAAAACAACGCCCAAAGTTTCAACAAAGGTACGAACTGTCCTACTATAAAGGAAGGGTGGTTATCCCTCCCAAGTTTAGGCCACAAGTACTGTGGGCCCACCATGACTCTCCCCTTGTAGGACATCCAGGGTGCCAACTGACCCTTTCAATGATTTCAAGGTCCTTCTGGTGGCCCTCCCTCTGTAACGACGTTAAACGATACGTTCAAGGATGTCCAACCTGTGCCCAGACAAAACCCCCTCGAACTCTACCTGTAGGGTTACTACAGCTCACAAATCCTCCCAAGGGTCTATGGCAGAAGACAGTCATCGATTTTATAGTAGGGCTCCCTAAATCGGCCGGACATGACTCAATTTTAGTTGTCATAGACTACTTCACGAAAATGGGACATTTTATCCCCTGCAAAGGGGTACCCTCAGCTCCAGTCATGGCACGTCTCCTTCTCCGGGACATGGTGCGCTTACATGGATTACCAAGGGAAATAGTGTCGGACAGGGGCCCCCAATTCGTGTCTCGGTTTTGGAAAGCCTTTTTTACCCTCCTACAGGTTAAACTCCTGCCCACCATGGCGTACCACCCTTGACAGGTAGAACGTGTAAATCAACACATTGAACAATATCTGCGCTGTTTTTGTGCTTACCTTCAAGATGATTGGGTAGAACACCTACCTCTTGCTGAATTTACGTACAATAATGGACCCATGCCTCCTTGGGGAGTTTTCATCCTCCCCTTTGTTTTCCAGATGCACCCCTCACGTCAGTACCAGCTGCAGGGGCCTTGGTGAAAATCATCCATAAAGCTCAGTGCGCCGCTCAATGTCATTTACTGCAGGCCCGTACCTGTTATAAAGCAGCCACTGATAGACGCCGGCTCCCGGGACTCTCCTTGCAGGTAGGTGACCTTGTATGGGTACGGCGTCAAAATTATCCATCTTTACGCCCCTCTGCTAAACTGGATGACACCTATAGGGGCCCCTTTCCCATTACCCAAAAACTGAACGAGGTCACCTACATGGTGGGATTGCCGGCCCACATGTGCATACACCCTTCCTTCCATGTATCCCTTTTAAAGAAAGCACAGACCCCTAGCTGTACCCTTCAACGTGCTGCCCCCACCCCCCCGTCCTCCTTCCTGATGGACCTGAGTATGAGTTTCGGGCCATATTGGACTCCCGTATTTCTGATTCACAGCTCTACTATCTGGTTGACTGGAACATTATAGGCCTACTGAACGATCCTGGGAACCGGCCATGAACATCCACACCCCCCGCCTTATTCGGAACTTCCACTTCCGCCATCCCTCTCGACCTGGTCTCCGAACCTTGGGAGGGGGTGGGAGGGGGTCTGGACGGGGGGGGTACTGTCAGGGCACACGCCACCCTGACACTCGCTGGCAGCTTGCGCGCTGTTGCTAGGCAACAGCACGGCATGCGGAAATGCAGGGAGCGCTGTAAACGCCACTTCCAGGGGGTGGAGCTTCCCGACGTTTGTGGGAAAATCCGGGCCCCGCCCAAACACAGAGTACGCCGTGCGCAGCGGCGGGCTTGGTGGTGGGTTGGGGCCCTGCCCTGAGCACGCCAAGGCTGGAGCTATATAACATACCGGCGGGGCCGGAAGCCGCCGGCGGTAATAATTTATGAGAGGCTGGCCCTGTTGTGTCTTGTGAATTGATCTTGTCTACTTCTTTGCCAGAGAGCGTGTATCGAGTGAGTGTGTCCTGTGTTTCCCCCTTCCCTGAGTGGATCTTCGGTAAGAGTGTTTGGGTGCCTGCCTAGTTTGTATTGTTTTCTGTTCCCCGTGAGTATCTGTTGTGAGATCCTGGTGTGTGGGTTCCTTACCCCTCCGCTCTTTACCTTGACTCTGCCCTGCCTTTTCCTCGCAAGCCTCCCTCCCCAGAGTGCAAGGCCTATCCTCTTCACGCCGCCTCCTCCCTGTGACCTTCCTCCCCCTTCCCTTCCCCAGGACCATCCCTTTCCTTCCCTCACCCCCTATTCCCATGGTGCCCCGGGCTCCTGTATATTCCCTCGAGCGACTGGGAAACCCCGCTGGTGTCTTTTCCCCCCTTGGGGCAATTGGCTTACTCTCTTCTCCCCGATGATGAGTTGAGTTGCCCTCTGAATCAGGGGGAAAGCCCACCTAAGACCCTGAGGGACTTTTATACCCAGATAGATCGTCTTTCACGGAAAGGAAGCCACCCCTTTTCCCCCTGTCCTCGTCTTTCCCCCCCTCCTCCTCGAAGTTCCCCACCCCTCCTCCCCTCCCCTGTGACAATAGGTAGCAGTGTAATGGGTCTGTAGTTATTCGGATGTTGCTTGACCTCTCTTTTATATATTGGGAACACCACACTCCTTTGGAATATGACATGAGTTGTTTATAAGGGTGAATAAAGCTGCTAAGGCTCCCACCCACCAATCAGCGCAAAGTTTAAAGAATTCTCCCAGCACAAAATCCTCTCCCAGTGTCTTCCCGTTTTTAAGAGCATTGATTGCCTCATTGATTTCTTTAGGTTGAACTGGATCCCAATCCGGGAGGGCTGCATCCTCTTTATCTACCGCTAGATGGCATGGAGTATCTATAGTATTAAAGATCTCATAGAAATGTTTTCCCCAAATAGTTGCCTCGATTTTCAGTTCAACATATGGGACTCCTCCTTTCTGTAAATATGTTACCCTTCTCCAAAACTCTCTATTATCATGGGACAGCGAGCCATCCTCAAGGTGCCCCACTGGCACCTATGGAAGTCCTGCTTCTTGGTCTTCAATAATAACTAATACTCAGTGTGTTTCTCCCTATATATCATCAATGCATCCTCCTCCAAATTCTGCCTAAGCCCCCATGCCAGATATCTAAGATTAATTTTCTCCCTTCTGCATTCCACATTCCACCAGCCTTTATCATATACATTATTCTCCTGAGGGGAGGCTGTCTTCACTAGAGATGGTCTTAATATGGCAAATAAATCCTCGAGTGCCTTATTTGCCTCATGGATATCTCGAGCGGACAAAAGCCTGTTCCGTAATTTACTGGCTAAAGATGACATAAGTACCTGGAGCACGTTACCTTCAGCTGCCTTAGACCACCAGATCCTACAGGGTCTGACTTGTTCTATCTCCTCCAAGGCGTTAGTCATGAACGGTGTTGTACATATACCTGGAATCTCAAAAGAGACTACTAAAGGGAAGAGATCACTCTCAATCCTGTATATTACCTGAAAATAAGTGATCCTACTGCAAAGGGCTGGACTTGCCATCCCATAATCAACCACACTACCTCTTCCTGCATATGGGAAGGTAATCTGTCCGGGGAAATCATTCTCACTATTTCCATTGAGGATACACAGTTCATTTTCAGTAATAATCCTACAGAAAGATTTACCAGCTTTCTTTATGGTCAAATCTTTCGATTGCCTGTCCCTATTCCAATCAATTTCCTCATCCAATAAGTTGGATAAATTCATAGCCTCCCATATCGATTGGCTATCTTTCCCGATTCTTGCGTTAAAATCCCCTAAGAGCAATAAATACTCATCGTGAGACTGGCCCTTTGATTCAAAAAAAATCTCCCCTAAGCTATCCCAAATATCCCTATTGTGGCTCAAGGGGGGAATATAAACATTGAAGATAAGAACCTCAACTGTTGCTCCAGACAAAAGGCAACGTAATACCAAAACATTGTTATCATATTCCCCAATCAGTTCAATCTTTGCATGCAAAGCCAATGTAACAAAAATGACTAACCCCCCAGCTGGTCTACCCTTATTCTCACTTTTTTTGGCAGGCACGTCCCATTTTCTATACCCCTCTAACTCTATTTGGTCATTATTTACCACCCATGTTTCCTGCAAGCAGATAAGAACCAACACCTTGAATCGATCCTGGAAGACTATAGACAGCCAGTGAAGCGAGAAGAGCACTGGTGTTATGTGCTCCCTACAGCCCAACCCCATGAGAAGACAGGCCGCCGCATCCTGCACCAGCTGCAGTCTCCAAACTGTCAGCAAGGGTAGCCTAACGTAGAGTGTGTTACAGTAGTCCAGTCTTGAGGTGATGAAAGCATGGATGATGGTGACAAGGTTGCAGTGTGAGATATATGACCGCAGCTGTCGTACCAAATGTAATTGGTAAAATGTGGCTCTTTGCCACAGCTGCCACCTGGGCATCCAAGTGGAGCTGTGAGTTAAGGAGCACTCCTAAACTACGAACCTGAGGAACTAAGGCAGGACAGACCCCATCAATGATGGGGGACACCAATCCCTCAGTCCTCCCCACCTACATTACCTCCATCTTGTCAGGATTCAGCTTCAGATGGCTCACCCTCATCCAGTCCCCCACAGTTGACAAACATCAAGTAAGCAATGAGACAACCGGGCCTGGGTCAGCTGAAAACGAGAGGTAAAGCTGGGTGTCATCAGCATACTGATGACACTGGATGCCAAACCCTTTCACAACCTTGCCCAGTGGCTGCATATATACATTGAACAGGAGAAGGGACAGGATGGAACCCTGCAGAACACCATATGTGAGATCCTGGGGAGAAGATCCTGGGGAGATGAAGAACCACACACTGAGTTCTCCCATCCAGGAAGGAATGGAATCATTCAAGAACAATTCCGCCCACCTCAGCTTGGTTCCGCAGGCACATCACCAACATCTTGTGATCAACCGTATCAAAAGCAGCTGATAGATCCAACAGGACGAGAAGGATCGCATGGCCCTGATCCAGCGCACGGCACCGACCAAAACCACAAGTGCAGGCTCAGTGCCATAATTCCGCCAGACTGTGAGACATCCAGAAAACCAGCCTGGTCCTGAAGCTGTTGAGCCACCACCTGTTCAATAACCTTCCCTAAAAAGGTTATTCCCTAAAAAGGAAAGGTCAGAGACTGGCCTGTAGCTGGTCAAGAGTCAATGTCAAGAGATAGCTTTTTGAGCAAGGGCTGCACTATGGCCTGCTTAAGACACCTGTGCCCCCCCCCCCATTTTTGGAAACCCTACAGAACCCCTGCCCAGCCCCCCACTCCTGTGCCCCACCACTATCGACAGTTACCAGTCACCTATGACCCTGCCCTCCCAAAGGGAGGCATTGACCACCTACGCCAGCAATGGCCCCAATGTCTCCCTGCTGGCCTTAACCAGCCAGGATGGGCAAGGATCTAATTCACAAGTTGTGGCTCTAACAGCCCCCAGAACATCTCCTGCGTCGACAGGTGTCACCAACTGAAACTGATCCCACAAAACAGGACAAGCCGGGGCATTCATAACCTCTGGTTTTCCTACTGTACAAGACGCAGCATTGAAGTCATAGTGAATGTGAGCGATTTTATCTGCGAAGTAGTCAATAAATTTGTCCCAGTGGGCCCGGGAAGATTCCAATTCCAGGTGGAGACAGGTTGAACTGACCAGTCCCTTCACCACCCAGAAAAGCTCAGCTGGATGAGACTTCACGGATGCTATGGTGGCAGCAAAGAAACCCTTCTTTGCTGTCCGCACAGCCACAGCATAGGCTCTCAAACTAGCTCTATGCTGCAATCTGTTGTCTTCAGCGTGAGTATGATGCCACCGTCACTCCAACTGCCTCCCTTCTTGTTTAAACCATCACAGGTCTTCCGTAAACCATGGGGACCTGTGATGCTGATGCTCAGGGAGCAGATACTTGGGAGCTGACCAGTCGATGGTCTCGGCCAACCAAGCATGCTATGGTGGCCATGAACTCATGCTTCGCCCCTTGAAGACTGGTGTCAGTGAGCATATTGAAATCCCCCAAGACCACCATCCTCAGGGACCGCAAGACCACCTCCAACACCAGCTCTGCTAAAGCATGTAGGGATACTGCCATACACGTCAGTGCACAGGATACCAGCAGGAAACCCAAACTGTCTCTGGCCAAATTTATCACAAGGTAGAGACCCTCAATATCTGGTGAGGTTTGCACCAGATACCACCTAACAGAGCATAACTCCTTAAAAATAATGGCTACACCCCCCTCCCCTGGTAGGTTTTTATGTAGGGGTAAGGGAGAAGGTGGGAGTTTTGAGGTGAGGGTGGGAGTTTTTATTGCATTCATTTTATTGTTATTGTATTATGGATTGTAAACTGCCCAGAGCCTCTGCAGGAAGGGCAGAAATAAATAATAAAATAAATAACATGGGTAGGTGGGATGAAAGAGACCTTTCCAGACCACTTTTGCTGATTCGCATACAGCCATACTCTTGGATACCCATATGTAGATCACCCCTTCTAGCCATAGCTCTTACCTTTCATCTGACGATCATGAGATTCTGCCAAGAACTGTCGGATTCGGTCAGAGGGGATTGCGAAGGAGATACCAGCTGTTACCTTCAGCGTGTTTATCCCTATGACTTCACCATCCTGTAAAGAGAAGGGAGAATACAGAAGTAGTGACCAGACCATAGACTATTGGAACTCCTGCTTCTAGGTAGGGAGGTGCATTCATTTTAGTTATGAATAACTAAAATGAAAAAATCATTTTTGTTTTAGTTATTCCTATAACTAAAACGAATAGATTAATAAATAACTAAAAAAATTACCAAAACAAAAAACATTTTCATGTTTGTTATTGAGGGACCAGCAGGTGCCTGGCACTGGCTCCAGGCTGTCTGCCTTTGCTGGTAAATAAGAGTTCAAAAGGGGATCATATAGGAAGGGGAAATCCCAGCACAGAATGAGTGACATCTCCTCTGTCCAACTGCCTGTAACAGTTGCTTGTGGCACACAAGAGATTCCCTCTGATAGGTCTTTCTTTGCACAGGCTGCTACCAATCAGAATGGCTTGGGGGTGGGTATGGTGAGTCTTTTTAAGCTAATGGCAAGCTCTGATCACTTTATGTGTCTAGTTCTCTCTTAGAACGTGTTACGGGCTCCTGTGCCTTTTTGTGTGCGGCTGTGCTGTGCTGTGCTGAACAGCCTACTCACAGCAGTACAAAAATAGATTTATATTCACTGTTCTTGAATGGTTCTGCTCTTCCCTGGCTGGGAGAATCCAGCGGGTGGTGCTCAGGGATTATTCTTCATTTCCCCGGGACCTCTCATGTGGAGTCCCGCAAGGTTCCAACCCTGTTCAATGTGTATATGCAGCTGGTGGGCAAGGTCTTGAGACAGTTTGGGGTGCAGTGTCATGATGACACCCAGCTCTACTTCTCCTTTTCATCCAACCCAGACCTGGCAGTCTTGGTGCTTATCCGATGTCTGGCGGCTGTGGGGGAGTGGATGAGGGTGAGCCAGCTGAGGCTATATCCTGACAAGATGGAGGTGATGCTGGTGGGGAGGGCGTTGGGTGTGATGTCCCCCCTCATTGATGGGGCTCATCTCTCCCCCCCCCCCATGTCTCCCAGGTTCGGAGTCTGGGAGTGCTCCTTGAACCGCAGCTCCGCCTGAATATTCAGATGGCAGCTGTGGCGAGAAGTGCTTTTTGCGTTACATCTGGTGTGACGGCTTCGGCTGTATGTCTCAGACACCGACCTGGCCACCATCATCCATGCCTTCATTACCTCAAGACTGGACTATTGTAACGCACTCTACGTGGGGCTACCCTTGGTGATGGTCCGGAGACTGCAGCTAGTGCAGAATGTGGTGACCCACCTCCTTACGGGGATGGGTCATCATGAGCCATTAAACCAATGCTGCATGCTCTGCACTGGTTGCCTATAGTCTTCTTCTGGGCCCGATTCAAGGTGTTGGTACTTACCTATAAAGCCCTATATGGTCTAGGCTCCACCTATCTGTGCGATCGCCTCGCTCTCCATGTCCTGGATTAACCCCTGTGATCTGCCAAGAGTGCCCTTCTTGAAGTCCCCAGGGTGGTCCAGGAGGCCACGATGGAGAGGGCGTTCTCAGTAGCTGTACCTAGGCTGTGGAACTCCCTTCCGGAGGAGGCCCAGGTGGCCCCGGACCTCGCCTCATTTCGATGTCAGTGCAAGATCTGGCTGTTCTACCGGGCTTTTGGCGAGGGAGATGGGTGGCAGGTGGGGTAGGATTTTATGCTACCCCCTTTTGACTTGTTTTATGAATTTTATGTTATTTATGGTTTTTAGTGATATTTTAAATATTGTTCTAAGCCACCTCGAGCTGCACGTGCAGGAGAGATGGGGTAAAAATCCTGTAAATAAATAAATAAATCTGTCTCATCCCTTCTTAGTCCCATCCTTCCCCTTGTGTCTCTGATCATTGTTCATTGTCTTTGTCCTTGTCTGCCTGTGTAATAGTTTATCTGTCTGTGTAATAGTATTCTACTGTACTACAGTACATCATAGTGTATGTCCACAACACTACACAATACACATACCTTTATGATGAGTACGAGACAGGGGAAGGGAGTTGTGTCTGCTCATGGGGCAAGAGCAAAGATAGGGCCCCCTCAGGGTAGGGAAGAGGGCTTGGGAAGAGTGGTGTGGGCCCCCTTGGCATCCACCCCTCAAGATTAAGCGCACAGCATTTTTCACAAAGCAGCAGCAGCAGCAGTGCATACTCTTTGGGGAGGAGGCTGCTGCATGAGTGTTGAGTAATAGCCCTGCAACTGTACCTGTGGTAGAGCATGTTCAGCCCCAGCAGATTGTGGCTTGGCAGCTACATGGGGTCACCAAGGGTAGCCCCACGTAAAGTGTGTTACAATAGTTCAGTCTTGAGGTGATGAAAGCATGGATGAAAGTGGCCAGGTCAGAGCCCGAGACATACGGCCAAACCAGATGTAATTGGTGGAAGCCGCTTCTTGCCACAGCCCCAACCTGAGCATCCAGGTGGAGCTGCAAATCGAGGCGCACCCCCAGGCTACGAACCTGTAAAGCCAGTGGAGGATGAACCCCATCAATGATGGGGGATGCCACACCCACCACCTCACCCACTAACATCACCTCCATCTTGTCAAGATTCAGCTTCAGTTGGCTCGCCCTCATCCAGTCTTCCACAGCTGCCAAACACTGGGGAAGCACCGAGTCTGCGGGGGCTGCAGGGCCTGGGTCAGATGAAAAGGAGAGGTAGAGTTGGGTGTCATCAGTATACTGATACAGTATACTGATGACACCGAACATCAAACTGTCTCACAACCTCACCTAGCAACTACATATACACATTGAACAGGAGAGGGGACAGAATGGAACCCTGTGGGACTCCACACGAGAGGTCTCGAAAGACAAAGAATACTCACCAAGCACCACTCATTGGGATCTCCTGGGCAGGAAAGTGCGGAACATTCAAGAACAATTCCGCCCACTCCAGCTCTATCCTGCAGACAGGCCACCAACATCTCATGGTCAACAGTATTAAAGGCAGTCGACAGATCTAATAGAATCAGCAGGGTCGAACAACCCTGATCTAATTTGCAGCAAAGGTCGTCGACCAATGCCACAAGCGCTGTCTCAGTGCCATAACCTGGATGAAAGCCGGACTGCGAGGGATCAAGGAAACTGACATGTGTTACATCTGGTATAGCAGTTGTGGCTGTATGTCTCGTGCTCTGACCTGGCCACTCTCATCCATGCTTTTGTCACCTCAAGACTGAACTATTGTAATGCGCTTTACGTGGGGCTACCCTTGGTGACGGGTCAGAGACTACAGCTGGTGCAGAATGTGGCGGCCTGTCTCCTTATGGGGATGGGTCGTTGGGAGCACATTACACCAGTGCTCTGGTCTCTGCACTGGCTGCCTATAGTCTTCCGGGCCCTATTCAAGGTGTTGACCTATAAAGCCCTAAATGGCTTTGGCCCCATGTACCTGTGGAACTGCCTCACTCCCTGGGCCCTGGATCGGCCCTTATGGTCCACTTGGAGCTCTCTGCTCGAGGTCCCCCGTGTATATTGGGAGGCTATGATGGAGAGGGCGTTCTTGGTGGCAGTGCTGTGGCTATGAAATGCCCCCCCAGCAGAGGCCCAGATGGCACCAATCCTTCCTTCTTTTAGGAAGAACTGTAAGACCTGGCTGTCCCACCAGGCGTTTGGTAAGGGAGATGGGTAGGGGGCGGACTGGGTTAGTGGGGGGGTGGGGTTGTTGGATCATATTTTTGTTGGACTCCTGGGATTGTTGGGTTTATCTGTTTTATACTGTTTTTAACTGTGATAATATTATGGCTTGTTTTATTATGTGAGCTGCCCTGAACTGCGTGTTGGGAGGGGGTGGGGTATAAATCTTGTATAAAATAAAAATCAAGCTCTGCTACTGGAGAGCCAGGTGGGCAAAGTGGGGCCCAGTAGCTTTTTCCCTTCCACTGTGTGAAGACCCTCCTCCACTGCTCAGGGCAAGGAAGAGGCAGAGCAGGCCCTGTCTTAAAACCCCCGACTGCACAGCAGCAGCACCAGGCCACCATGGAGGAGCTGGGGTGGGGGCAGCTGGCAGGGAAGGGCGGCCTCCAGCAGCAATGTGTCTCACAGACACATTGCAAAGACGTTTGCACTGGATGACCAGCCTTTCTCACTGGTGGACAATGTAGGCTTCAGGTGGTGATGGAGCTGGCCTTCTCCAAGTACAAAATCACCTTTAGTAGGAAGGTGGTGCCATCCCTATGCTGGACAGCTAAGGAAAGTTTGAAGACGCAGCTAGCCAGGGTAGAGGGAGCTACTGTGCACTTCATGGCAGACATATGGAGCAGCCGGAGTGCACAGCATGCCTACTTCTCCCTGACTTCTTACTGGTGACAGATACTGGAGGCAGGAGCAGTTGGTGGCAGCCATGAGGTGTGGGGGGCAGGATACAGGTGGACCCTGCTCCATGAGCAGTTTATGGACCAGAGCCACAGAGCTGCCAACATCTTGCAGGCAATAAACACCATGGTGGATGGGTAGCTAAGTGACAGAGCAGGAGGTGTCACTAAGGGGGTACATGGTGACAAGACAGTGGAGCCAACATATGGACGGCTGTACAGGATGGCAACTTTGTGGGCCTTTGTTTTGTTGCCCACGTGCCCCACATGGTGGTAAGCGATGCCCTAGGATGGCCTTCGTGCTCTCATATGAGTCAGGCAGGAAGATCATGGAGTACTTCAACCGCAGCATGAAGGGCAGTCATCTGCTGCGGGAGAAGCAGGTGAAGCTGGTCATGCAGCAGCACTGCCTCGTTCAGGATGTCAGCACAAGGTGGAACTCTACCTACCTCACGCTGCAGCAGCTGGTGGAGCAGGTGAGGTGCACCTCACCTGCATGAGGTGGCCCAGGTGGGTGACATTGGGGTGTGAACACCACTCACCCGGGAATGGTGGGTCATGATGTCACAGACGATGTACCTCCTGAAGCCCTTTAAGGACACCACCGAGACCCTAAGTGTTGCCACAGACACCCTGAGCCAGGCCATCCCCCTCATCAACCTTCTGGGGCAAACAGTGGTGAACTTCCTGAGCAGGCATGAGTCAGGGGCACAGAGGTAGCACCTAGTACAAGAGGTGGTTGCCCTGGTGCGCAAGTTTCAGGGGCAGATGGAGTGGCTGGCGCCACTAACCAAGAACAGGGACTGCATCTTGGCAACAAGGGGAGCCTGGCAGCGTGCTCTGCAACCTTCACCCTGTGGAGGCAGGAGCTGATGGACAGGGTGATGAAGGCACAGAGGAGCACACAGCAGCAGCATGATGAAGAAGAAATGCATTGTACCCCCAGCAGTAGTGCCAGCAGCAGTATGCCCCCCACCACTGCTGGACCATGCCTGGACAAACTATGTGGGCACAGGCCATTAAGGCAGTGGTTGAAAATGGCACCAACCACCGCATGAGGGAGCCAGATAGTGCAGAGACTTTGGCCAAGTGCTATCTGGAAGAGTCCCAGCAGTGGCCCATTGACCTACTGGGTGCAGAAGGGCCAAAGGGTCAGGTATGGTAGGCCCCGGCCAAGGTGGCCCAGGAATTCCTATCCTGCCCAACAACCAGCGTGCCCAGCAAATGTGTGTTCTTCATGGCAGGGGTCATTGTGAGTCCACACTGTTCGAGACTAGCACCTGAGTTGGTGGAGAAGTTGGTATTCCTTAAGGTCAACCTGTTGCTGCTGGATTTCCCTGAGCTGCTCTGTCAGGCGGAGTGAGTGGCACACTGTTGTCTCCAGGGTAAGCACTGCTGTTCTGTCCTCTGCTCTCTCCCCAGCCCAAATGTTGGCTGCCCCCTGCCTCTCTCTCTGTCCCCTCCCTCCCCAGGCAATCTGGGGCACTCTTTGCAAGTCAAATCTCTAATATCTGGAGTACTAAAATGCCAGTGTCAGATGAATGAGAGAGACTAGCCAGTGCCACTCAGTAGCTATCTACTAGCCACCATGCACCATGCTGCTTCTGCCTGTCTGAATAAAAGACCACCCATGTTCTCTGCTGCCACCCACCTCAACAAGATCACCTGTACCCACTGCTGCCACCCACCTGAGGCCACCTGTGCCCACTGCTGCCACCTGCCTCAATGAGTGTGCCACCAATGCACTTTGGGGTGTCACCAGTGCCTGCCCCCCTGGGGTAAGCTCTGCAATTTGATGCCCCACACACACTGGTGTGTCAACTGCCTGACAAGCTTCCCATGCCTACAGAGGTGGCAACCTCTGTGCCAACACCAGTGCTCACCTCCTACTCCTGCTGTTGCTGCCCACCAGTCTTTCTCTTTTCAAAGGCTGACCCCTGGGGCAATCTCTACAAGTTGACATCTCCACGCACTTTGGGGTGCCATCAGTGCCTGCATCCTCCTGCTTCTGCCATCCACCAGTTTCAGTCTCTCTGCAATGCCTGCCCCCTGGGGTAATTGCTGCTGTAAAGTCTGTGGGAGCATCAATGGAGGAAGAGTAGATGCCGAGTGCTCCTTTTATGAGCACTTGCAGTGAGATTGACGACTGCAGCACACAGTGCACAGTCACACACAGAGCACTGAGCCAGCCTACAAGTTACACAAGATTTAGCCATGATGGGGGCTTAGCAGCTTAGCAGAAGTTTATATTTCTTTCCAATACCCACCCCAAGCCTCTCTGATTGCAGTGATTGTGTACTGGCAAGCAGCCTGAGCAGCATCTCCAGAGAATGAACCAATACCTGGAAATCAAGATTCTCTTATGTTTGTCACAGCGGTACAAGATGTGTTTATGATGCCAGTTGGCCAGCAGAAATGTGAATCATGTATCCTCATTCTGTTCTGTGCCCACCACACCCCACACCCCTGCTTGTTACTGGGAAGTTGGAAGCATTCTGCTTAGGAAAGAGAAAATAGGGGATTCTTTTATGTCCTCTGTGACAGTGAAGCTGCAGGGTGTGTTTTGGATGCCAATTGGCCAACCTGGATGTCACAAAAGTTAAATTGTGTCTTCCAAGGACAAAATCAGGACCCTTTATTCAATCTTTCTGAAATTCGGCAGGAATGATCCCTCGGGTGAGGGGTACAATCTGTCCACATTTCATGCAAGATTTGGGCCACGATTCACAAACTACTTACTCCAGATGTGCTTCAGTGGATTTACTCCTAAGTGCTTTGTGAATAAATTCCTACTTGAAAAGGCAGTTGGGAGAAACACATCAGTCTGACAAGTATCCCATGCTTTGAGGTGGGGGTGCAGGGGACACACACAGAACTATCCCCAACTCATCCAGACCACACACACCCCACACCCCCAATTGATCTCAGGACTTCAGAAGTCTGCACTTCAGTAAGAGTGAACAGAGCTTGCTAGGGCAGTCAGAAATAGCAATCACATCCTCAGCAGCTCCCGGGCCGGTACGATCCAGTTGGACCTCTCCGCTAATAATCTGTGTTTCTGCACCAAGACTATAGCAGTGAGTAAACCTCTTCTACCCTGTGATCTACAAGGGAGGAAGATATTGGCGTGGACCATGGCTCACGTGGCAGAATGTATGTGTTGCATGTATAAGGTCCTTAAGTTCAACCCCCAGTGTCTCCAATTCAGGATCTCTGGTAGCATGCCTGGGTAAGACCTCTGTTGGGGATCCTGGAGAGTCTCAAGTAGCATGCCTGGTTGAGGGCTCTGCTGGAGAGCTGGATTTGAAACCCTGCTGTCATGTCAGGTTGTGACAGTACTGGGTTAAAATGGATCACTGGTCTGACTCAGACAGATCCTTATTTCTTCTGCTCTCTTAGCAGACAAGACCTGACCTTAGGAGGTGATGGATACCCTCAACTGTCAGCCACATTAACAAGAGTGGAAGGTGAGGCTGGGCCCATATAGTGCACAGCCACAGTAAGGCCCAAGCCATGCTTCTCCAGGAAAGAGACAGAACTGAAAGAGCCTTATGTTATGGGAAAAGATAGATAGATAGATAGATTCCTGTCATGGTTCAGAAAGGATGCTCTGTCTGTGCACATTACCATTTTCAAGACCATGGAGCATGCTGTGTGCACACTGTGTGGTAAACTCTTTTGCCAAACGGGCTTTATTGTACAGTGTCCACTCTACATCTCATCTCCCGAATGTCCCATCACAGGGGAGCTTGTTAAATACAGACAGTGCTGGATATCTGCAATCTCACATTCCTCCACCCCTCTGCTGCTCTGCACAATACAGTCAGGTTAGGCAATAGGTTACTGTTGCTCAATTTCTTTTACTACTGGGATGGATTTTTTTCAAAAAGACAACTTCTTGGGCCAAAATAGTTGATTTGCATAAATTTATATGAAACTAAATATGAAAATGTATGGCTATTGATAAAGAACTGGTGGGGCAGAAGTGAGGGGGTGAAGGGGCAGGGAAGAAAACGGGGATAAAATGAGGGGAAAGATGTAGAGTGGGAAAATTAGGGAAAGAATATGATTGATCTGGGTGGGTGGCCTGGACACAAAATGCAATATTCTCTCTCCCCGCCCCCCCCCGCTTCCTAGTACAATACAGTATTGCAGAATCATAGAGTCTTAGAGCTGGAAGGGAACTTGAGGGTCATCTAGTACAACCTCCAACTTGTTGGCCGGTGGGTGGAGAGCATTTCCCTGGGTGGAGATGGGTGGGGACGTCTGTGTAAACGCCACTTTCGGTGGGTGTTGGTGAGTGTTAGCTCCCGGCCACCACCCATCTCCACCCACACCCACCCACGGAGCAAAGGACGCCACCCACCGGCCAACACCCATCTCCACCTAGAGGAACTGGGTGGAGGCATCATGTGTGCACAGGGCCCATGGTGATTGGCTGCAGTGGTGCCCTGCAACATGTATAATAAAATGTAACACCCATTTTATGGGTGTAAGAACATCAGTGTAAAAAGGGCCTTGGATGCAGGATGACTACAGTTACAGCTAGTGATGTCCTTTACAGATTCAGATCAATCTGTAACGGCCTGAAATGGGCTGTTACAGACTGATCTGAACCAATCCAAACTCCATCTGTGCAAGTTATGAATCTGGAGTTATGGATCCCCACATGCCAGGGCCCTGGCATGTACTTACCAGCCTTGGAGGACTTGACTGAAGCTCCGCCGGCCTGCTGCTGTGCTGTGTGTGGGAGGGGGAGCCTTGGAGGACTTGACTGAAGCTCTGCCAGCCTGCTGCTGTGCTATGTGGGGGAGGGGGGCCCTCCCAGCAGGCTTCCTTGATTTGGCTTCGCAGCGCAAAATGGTGCAAAATGGCCACTGCCCTTAACCAAAATGGTGGCAGCCGAAATGATACAGATTGTAAGTCCATTGTAAAGGGACCTTTCTCCATTACTAACAATCGTATAGTACCAGGTACACTGCTTGTGCTATATAAATGCTTAATAATAATAATAACAACTCATATAGTGCTAGTGCTAGCAATGTGCCTGGCACTGAACAGGCATGATTAGAGACAGGTCCCTGTCTCAAGGGGCTTATAGTCTAGAACGGAAAAAGGGAGGGGAGTGTAGGGAAGAAGAGAGATACATTCAGGATGCTGAGATGTTGCAGGTGCAGGCACTTAGAAACAAGGAGAAGGAGGAGGAGGGATCCTGAAGGATGGGGCAGTCTGAGTAAGAAGCATAAACAAGCAATCTATGGGAGTGAGGAACTACGGGAAGCCTGATGGGAAAACTGGGTTTTTAGAAGGGATTTGAAGGTTGGGAGGGAGCAGAGCATGTGTGTTCATCAGGGAAGGATTTCCAGGCATAGAGAAGGCAACACTGGAGAAGGAGCAAAGACGGTTTACAGAGGAAGAAACTCTGGAGTGGGTGAAGATGATGGGAGAGCAGAAGCTAAGTTCCCAGGAAGAACGTAGTGGGAAATAAGGGCAGAAAGATAGGCAGGTGGAAGGTCACTAAAAATCTTGAAAGTGAGGTTGTGAATATGCTGGATGCAAAGTGGGAGAAAGTCAGTGGAGGGAGAAGTGGCAGGGTTGTACATGATCAATTCATTGGGCAGGGGGCAGGGTGGATGACCTTGGCAGTCGAGTGTTGAAGAGAAAGGTTGTGCATGCACTTTCTTCCTCTCATACACACACATACAAAAAAGTACTTATTCCCACCCCCACCTCCCTCTCTCTCTCTCTCTCTCTCACACACACACACACGGTGTGGGTGGGTTTGCTCATGCTCCCTTTTCCCCTTCTGATCATGGGGAGCAAAAAGAGTAGCCCTCCCCTTTATTGAAACTGAACTATTGTGGATCTTACAGGGAATGAGAAAGGGATGAGGCATCTTGTCTGACCAATTGGAGAATAGCATAGCTTTGCTTCTTCTCCCTCTCTCTTCATCCTGGTAGAGAGGGGGAAGAATGAGTGGGGCTAAACTCAGGTTTCAGTAGCCCAGCTTCAACAGCTTGGGCTGAGCTGCCTATGTTGACAGGGAGATACTGGGCCACAGGAACTGACTGCCCATGAGGCCGTGTATAGTGGAACATTGCAATAGGTAGACATTTACAAAGGCATCCCCGAGTTAAGGCAAGAGAGGAGCTCCTGGCATGAGGGGAGGACGCGAGTCATGAGTGACTCAGAACAGTCCATTTCACCTCAACCCAGGATGAAGCAGATTCCTGGCCCAAGAAGTAAAATCTTAAAAGAAAACTTAATAAATCTGGAATCTAATTGTGGAGGAAACATAAGGCTCAGTTCTCCCAGTGCTATCCCACTGGCCTTGGTCTGGCTACTGCACAGGCATTGCACTGAAAGAGAAGCCAGCAGAGTCTTAAATCCAGATCATACCTGCCACCACCACTGGAGCATACACAGCAGCTCTCACTTCTGTGCAGGCGCTGGGGAGACCCTGGAGAATCCTCAATACATTTTAAAGGGAATCAAGGGAAACATTTTAGAAGTGTGCAAGGAGCAGCAGTGAAAGGAAACTTACCAAATTCACCAAAGGCCCTCCTGAATTTCCATACTGCAAAGGGATATAATTAGAGCCATGTTACTAGCACATTAAGAACGCTTCTTCCCCACAACTGAAGTTGGAGGGAAGGAAATCCTCAACTTGGGGGTGTTACAGCATTAAAGAGAGTTGGAGGCATCCATGAAAGAATAAAGCAGCCCAGAACATGGAACAGATCAGGAGCCAGAGGACACATGACCATGAGCTGCACTATGCGTGCATGAACCCTCTGCAGCCACACACTTGCAGCTACCCTGTGCTACAAATAACCCATCCCTCACCGATGCACTGCTCTGAAGAATGATGGGGGCAAATGAGCACTAAAAGTATTAAGCCCAGAATTCAGCTTTTACACCCCATTGCACATAGACATGATTTTCTATTGACAAAAGCTCCAAGGTGATATAGCACCAGTCAGCAATGTCTGTGCTTGCAGCACAGGGTTGTTCTCAGCACTTCCCATTGATCTATTATTCATATGATGCCTCACAAGGAGCAGCAGAGAATTCAACTTCACGTCATAAATAGCTATATGGAGTGTTAACAAATGTGATGATGGCCCACATAGGCCTGCGAGCCACTGGCACGTTTGCTGGCCAGGCCACTAGATGTTGTCTGGGATTGCTCCCAGACATGCCCGTGGTGAGCCCGGGCTGTTATCCCACGTACCTCCCACCTGACTGGGCTAGAGTGGGCTACAGCAGGCTACTCAGATGTGAGATAGCCTGCCATGGTCCACTCTGGATCAGGTCCACTGGCCTCATGGTGGGGGGCAGGGCTGGGCAGCTACATGTTCATGTGTCTCCCTCCCTGCCTTCGCAGTCACTGGAACTTTTGTTCCACGGCCGGACCCATTCCGGACCAAGTTGGTGGCGTGTTCCCTAGCTGGGTCAGGCGGGCCACCTTCCTCTCAGCATGACATGTGGAAACACCACTTGGAGTCTGTTGTGTATCACAGCAGCTCTAAGCAGCAGCTGATGGCCCCTACTGACCTCGGGTGAGCTAACTGTTCACAAGACACTGGGGCTGTGCGTGGGGGTGGACATGATGCCCTATAATTCAATGGTCTACGAGTTGGGTTTAGCCTGGCCATTCCTGTTTTTTGCATTATCAATCACTGTGTTTGCCACAGGGATACAATGAAAACAAAAGTGGTGGTGGCCACATAGGTGTTTCTGTGGACTAAGATGTGGTTTCATAATGAAGCATTTAGGCAACCCATGGGGCATTGTCTAGTGCACATGGAAATACAATGGAATCTAACTTCTTGGCCAATCAAGTTGGTTCTGGTTTGGGCTGGGCCCCCACTTCCCAAGCCTTGTGGAAAGGAATTGGCTCTTACATTGATGATGGCATCTGTCTGGATGTACTCCATATCAGAGTCCTTCAGCCCAAGTTCCTTGCCACCCCTCTGTGTGCTGCTGACAATTCCAGTTGTCACAGTGTTTTGCAAGGAGAAGGGGCTCCCCAGAGCCACTACAAACTCCCCAGGCCGGAGTTCAGAGGATCTGCCCAGCATAAGAACAGGGAGGGCTGTCTGTAGAGGAATCAGAACATTAAAACCAGCAACTATTGTCTTACAGCAGTAGCTGTAAGGAAGTTAAATGCACAACTACTCTCCATTATAAACAGGGGACTGCTGAAGCCCTGATTTTGAGGAAACCACTTGAGCTACATTTCTGAAAATGTATCCATGGCTATAATTTTGTGAGGACCATCATATGCACAAAATTTGAAGAAGATCCATTAGGAAAATAAAATGTTGGACTGTTTAAATGTTAATTGGGTGTGGTCAAAATGTACACGTCCTCACGATTTTGAATCATCAATATCTCCTCCCCTTGGATGAGTTGAGCCCCCAAACGTCACAGGCTTGAAGCATGAGATCAATAACAACTGCTTCTGTAGTATGATAGTGATTGGTGCAGTCAAAACTGAGTTATTAATGATTAAAAAATCAATTTTGCTGACTTGCACATGCACAGTTGAGCAGCTTCTGACTGGCAAAACACAGCATAAGGAAAGTTACGTGACTCTACTTTTTAAAATCACGTAACTTTATCAGAAGCCAGCTCTGTCACAAAGACTTTAAGCTCTAGTCAGTTTCATGTCAATTACCCACTTGCCTCAGAAAGACAGCAAGAGGATGCTCTAGTCAGCTTCCTATCAATTACCCCCCTGGCCTCACACTGTACTTTTGACTCCCTATGACAAGTCTGCAACTTTTCATACCAAGTGAAAAGTCTGCACCTTTTCAAAAGTTGCAGACTTTTCACTTGGTATGAAAAGTTGCAGACTCTTGACTCCATACTTTTAAAAGTCTGCAGCTTTTGAAAAGGTGCAGACTTTTCATAGGGAGTCAAAAGTGAGGCCGGATGTGTGTGTGTGTGTGTGTGTGTGTGTTAACTGACATCAAACTGACTAGAGCTTCCTCTTGCTGGCTTTCTGAGGCAAGTGGGTAATTGACATCAAACTGACTAGAGCGTAAAGTCTTTGTGACAGAGCTCGCTCCTGATAAGGTTACGTGATTTTAAAAAGCAGAGTCACGTAACTTTCCTTATGCTGTTACACCTGGGCTCCCCTTTTCCCTGGGCCCCCTGGCAGGCTTGGGTTTTTGATATGGAGGGGTAAGGGTGGGGGGAGAGGAACTACGCTGCTTCCCTGTCACGCTGAGTAAAAAATTGTTCGTTGTTGAATTATGATAATAATTAAAGTTTAATAATGAAAAAATGTGAAACTTCAGTTATTGATAAAAATGAATAAAAGTATGTTATGGTAAGGAATTAAGTACATATATTATATTTATGCTGATGAGGATAAAATATCAAATATTCCTCAAATTCTGAAATAATTTCCATGTTTTTTGGCATTTATGTCTTGTTGCAATGTATGGAGTTGAATGGTTTTTGAACTGTAATTGTAATGAAATTGTATGTTTTTTGGAGTTTAAGCTAGAGTCAAAATGATTTTGTGATGTTTTTGAAGAGGAAAGTTTTTAGTTTTAAAAACTGTTGTGTGTTTAACATTTTTTTATACTGTAAAGTTTTTTATTTTAGTAAATCATTCTTGGCATCAGACAGTTACAAAGATTTTTAACCATCAGGGGGAAGCTATCCTCCTATTTCCATGGCCAGTGCTAGAGCCAGCAGGCTTTAGGAGAGGGAGCAACATGGTAAGAGTTGCTACTTGCAAGTTACTAGGGATGGGAATTCCGGATCTACCGGTATCCGATAATGCCGGTATCGGGCGTACCGGCATTATCGGATTCGGCCCGGTAATCCGGCCCCCGGTACCGGATTTCAGTGT
>QEPC01006523.1:1114316-1130474 GCA_003113815.1 Sphenodon punctatus | reverse complement strand
GCCTTTGGAACTCCCTTCCAGAGGAAGCTCGCCTGGCCCCAAGCCTGTTGACATTCCGGCGAAGTTGCAAAACCTGGCTGTTCGCCCAGGCCTTTGGGGAGGGAGGGAGGGTAGGATGAGGTTTTTTTTAGCTCCCCCACCTGATTTGTTATTTATTATATATTATTTATGATATTTAGCCCTGTTTTAATATTTTAATATTATTATGAAATGTTTTAAATTGTTTTTATTGTATTTTACTTGTTGGAAGCCGCCCCGGGCTGCTTTGCAGGAGGGGTGGGGTACAAATTTATTAAATAAATAAAATAAATAAATAAACTCAGCTGCTGCAGCTGCTGCCAGAGGTGCAAGAAAAAACACATTTTTTAAAAACTGAAGTTCTCAATTTTTTCAAATTCCATGGTTCTTCTCGGAAAGGGGAGGGAAATTTGGGCGAGGGGGGCTGTGGAGAGCTGTAGTATAGCATAGCACTTTGGTAAAGGCACTTTGGGGGATGAGGTTTGGAAGGGAATGGAGGTGGGTACACTGAAAACAGGGTGCTGGCAGGCAGGGGTGGGACACTACCTGGGGACTCGGTGTTGCTGCAGCTGAGCCTCAGCTCCAGTGAGAGCAGCTTTATAGACAAAACTTGGTTTTATCTTGAACGCTATGTATCACATGCCCCTCTCTCTGCTCTTGCTGGCACCTTAAAAGCCCAAGGTGGGGGTGGGAGCTGTTGGGGATTGGAGTTGGAAAGAGAAGATAATGGAGTGGGAAGCAGGGGTGAAGGGAAGGGGGAAAGGAAAAGGGGCATGGAGAATGGTAGTAGGGCATAACAATAAGCTGCTTTGGGGGCTGGGTGGAAGGGGAAGGGACGGGGTAGGAAATGGGGGTGCAGGAAAGGGGGTATAGAGAATGGTGGTAGGTCATAAAGATAAGGCACTTTGGGGACTGGGGGTTGGAAGCACTTGAGAGTGGGGGGAGGCCCAGAGAAGCTGACAGCACGCCTGTGCCTCTGTACTTCCTATTGCCATTCCCAGACCTGGCTAGCCTGCAAATGCCAACAGGAAAATGCAAAGCTTCAGGAACACTCAGACTGGCCCTGGCTAGCTCAGCAGCTCGGGCTCCCAGGGATCTGCTCTGCTTCTGAGCTGCTGGCTGTAAAGCCCAGAGGAGACACCAAATCTAGGTTGGGACACTGTGCTGCACACCCCTTTGGCATCTCCACCAGGTCCCTTGCAGGAACAGCATCTGCCCACCCGTGACTGAATGGGAGAGGGACCTAGTTCACTGGCCCTGCTGCCCATACATCACTGTGACCCAGAAACCAGGTGGTAACAACATGCAAAGACTGAGCGCTTTTGCTTTGAATTTTGACTTTCTTTCACTATAGGCACTCGATAAAGGATGTGATTTGCTCCATAAACTCAGCATTGCGTGCACAACAAAAGGTTCCTTTCCTACGCTTCTCCACAGGGATGGGTGACCGTAGTAAGTGTTTTGAACAGCTTAGAGAGCTGTGCAGCTGCCTAGCTAGGATTGGCTGTGCATTGCACTTGAGCAGTTATTGGCCACTATTGGTCACGTGACCTCCCGGAGTCATAATAGCCCAGAAGAAAGAAACAGCTGGGCCATCTTCTTCTTTCCATAGTTCACCACAAGAAGGGGGGATATAGGGGGTCAGAGCACAGTGCAGAAGAATAAACCTGAGTTTGTTAAACCTGAGTGGGAAGTGAGTGGGGGCTGCCCAAATGCACAAGAAATACATTCTGAGCTGCTGGCTGTAAAGCCCAGAGGAGACACCAAATCTAGGTTGGGACACTGTGCTGCACACCCCTTTGGCATCTCCACCAGGTCCCATTTATTAGGTTGGACATGTTAAACACATGAGTGGGTGATGCACAGACCGAGCACGAACTCCAGCGGGCTATCCTCTCATTTGAAAACACCCTTAGTTGTGCCTTTCTCAATAGCATCACCTACTGTCTGGCCCATTATGATTTACAGAGAAAATCTCACTAACCAGTCAGCTGGTAAATGCACCAGTTTAGAGAGATTTTAAACCTCAGTTCACCTCCTGCTTTGTTCTCTATTTGCCCTCTCTAGGGATCACGCTAATACTCACGTGAGCATCTATTTTGATCAGGGCAATGTCCAATTTGTGATCAATATCTTGGATTTTAGCATCATACTGATCTCCACTCTTGAGCTCCACTTTAATTCTCTGCTTGTTGGTGAGGACATGTGCATTGGTGATGATCAGTCCTTCCTCTGACACAATGAATCCGGACCCACTGGATGCAAGAACTTCTTGGCCTGAGTAGGGTACCCTGCCCAATTAAAGAATTCCATTGATGAGTGTGTACCAAGCAGTACCTTGATGGAGAGCACCTTCACATTAACAGGACTAGGAAACAAACAAGACTGGGAAGGTCTCAAAAGTTACAGATGGCCTTTGGACAGCTAACACCTTTACCAGGCAAATATTCTCTGTTCTTCCTACAACCCCTTTAAGATTATTAAAACAGTCCAGAAATAGCATTTGCTTTCTGCAGGTTATACTGCTCAATGGGTACATTTTGCTCACTCAATGAGCTAGTGCCATGTTGCAATGTTGTTATTAATTATTATTATTATTATTATTTTATTATTATTAAGTATTATAAAGCTGCTGTAGCAGCTCGATAGTTACGGCGGTTGTGAACTTTCATTTTATACCACCTGTGTTTTTCAATGGGAGACAGTAGAGCAAACACTTCCTGTTTTGGGAATTTATTGATGGGCTTTGCAGAGTCTGCAACATATTTCTTACATTTAATTGCATAAAAATTTTAAAGACACTGTATCCTAGACCCTTTTGGATCTTATTCTAAATTTACTGTTTTATTAGAAAAGTTCCAATGTTTTAAAAGTACCATTATGGCCAATGGAACTGAAATTAAGACATTCACATGTGTGGTTGTGCCTGGCTGCAGCAGCAGTCATCCAGTCACCAGGGTGGTGTAGTGGATAAGTGTGCAGTGCCTAGACCAGAAGGGAGAGGGAAGTCCCAGTTCAAGTCTCACCTTAGCCAAAAACTCACTGGGTGACCTTGAGCCAATCACATTATTCTCTCACATTATTCTTTGGACTGTGCTGGCTGAGGGGACCAGCTTCAAAATCCCCCCTGAGGCCTGGATGATATTTGCTAGAGCCAGGCAATTGGAGGGGGCATTTAAAGCATCTGTCCCTCCGCCTGATTGCTCACTCTCTTGCCTTCCCGATTGCATTGGGCAGTGGGGGGGACTGAACAATCAGGCAGGCAAGACAGTGAATGATCGAGAGGGCAGGACAGTGAATGATCAGCTGGGGGTGGACTGACCCAGTGACACTAGCGGCAGCAGCAGCTTCTCTAGCCAGCTCCATCTGGCTGCTTCCAGCCCCTCCTGATGGGGCCTCCAAGAGCGAAGCAGCCAGATGATGTCATCTGGCTGCCTTGCCCTGAGAGGCCCTATGGGGTGGACCAGGAAGCAGCCAGAAAGAGTCGTCCGGAGATCCGCCAAGAGAAGCTGCTGCCACCGCCACCACGTCAGTTGCTCTGCCAGGCTGGAGGGGGATGGGATGGGAGGGGAGGCAAGCCCTGACAGCCTCCACTCAATGCAGTCTGTCCCACAGGCACGAGCCCTGAGTGCTGCCACTTCTCTTCCTCAGTCCAGCATGACCGTCAGCTGGGCTGAAGAGGGGGAGAGTAGCAGCAGTGCACAGGAATCCTGATGCTACCACTTTTGCCTAGACCGAAGCAGGCTGTGAAGGGTGGGAGGGGGAGGCAACACCTGACCTCCCTAACGAGTCCCCTCCCAACTGGTCTCCAGGCTAGACCTCGCCTGGGCAGCACACACACACACACACCCGCAACTTGGCACTGTGTGTCTGTCTTTGAGTTTATGCATGACTGTGTGTGTCTGTGACAATAAATGTGTGTGTGTCTGTGTCCACGTGCATCTATGAATATGAATGCATGTGTGTGTGTCTATGAGAATGACTGTCTCTGTGTGAAAGAGAATGAATGCATGTTTGTGTCTGTAAGAATAATTGTCTCTGTGAAAATGAATTTTTTTGTGTGTGAGAGAGAGAGGGAGAATGAAGGTGTGTGGGTGTGTGTGTGTGAGAGAGAATGAATGTATGTGGGGGGTTGTGTGTGAGAATGAATGCATTTGTGAGAATGAATGTGTGTGTGGGGTTGTGAGAATGAATGCATTTGTGAGAATGAATGTGTGTGGGGGGTTGTGAGAATGAATGCATTTGTGAGAATGAATGTGTGTGTGAGAGAGAGAATGTGTGCATGTGTGTTTCTTCCACCCAACTCCCTCGACCTGCAACCCCCCACTCCATTTCTCTGAGCCCCTCCGACCTAAATCCCCCCCACTCCAACTCCCCCAACCCCTCCACTCCAGCCACTTCCACTTGCATCCCCACTCCAACTCCCCAGTCGTTCTCAGCCTCCCACCCACCTGCACCCCCAGCCCCTCTCCTGATTATTTATTTATTTTACTTATCAGTCACTCTTCAGGGGACCCATAATTATGGTTTCAGTCCAGGCCCTCCCCAGCCTTTGTATACCCCTGGTGGCTGCACTTGTCCAAGAAACCTTGTTCAAATTTTCTCCTGTTCTGTGCATCGTCCCTGGTACAGCCTGACAACTGGGGTGGGTGTGTTCAATCGGCTATCCCCTTCCCTGACCAAATGCACCGTAGGCTTCAATGTGGTCATATAGGGAAGGGAGACAGGTGGTTTAAATAACCCTCCCTCTCCAACTGCCTGGCTGCATCGGGGATCATCCAGCCACCAGGGGGAATTCTGAAGGATGTTCCCTCAGCCAGTGCAGCCCAAGCTGTCTGCACTGGGACAGATAACTTCGTACACAGATAAAAAACCATAGGAAATTCCATATACAAAAAAACTTCAGTTTAGAAACCTAGTTAAGCCAGCATTCCACTTCAATCAAACATCAGCACACCTGCAAAATTGCATGTTAAGGCCAATTAACTCTCCTAATCCATATCCTTCAGATTAACACACACATCTCCATCCAACATACAACTAACAAGCTTCCTCATTCTAAAAAATAAACTCCCATTAATTAATAACATTCAATCCATATCTACACTAACATTACAACAATCATACACTCACCTACTTCATCCGTCAACACAACTTCAAAATAACACAATCTTAAAATTCATGACAAAGGGAAGGAGAGAGATGGGGTAGTAACTGGAGGGGTCAGAGAGGTCAAGGGACAGCTTCTTTAGGACAGGGGAGACAGTAGCATGTTTGAAAACAGAGAGAAAAGAGCCAGTAGAGAGGGAGAGATTGACAATATGCAGCAGAGATGGTGAGACAGAAGGGGAAATAGAAGTCACTGTCAGAAGGTGGGAGGGGATGGGGTCAAGGGGACAGGTAGAGGGGTTGGATGAGGAGAGCAGGAAGTTGATCTCATCAAGGGAAGCTAGTGTGAAGGAGGAAAGGAGGGGCAAAAGAGAAGGAGGGGAGGAGGAAAGTGGGGAACGGAGAGGAGTGGGATGCAATATCCTGGTGGATTTTATCAATCTTGTTAGTGAAAAAAATAGTTTATTTTATTAAAACATTTGATATCCTGCCCCTCCTACCAAAGGCAGCTCAGGGCAGCTTCTTATATATAAAAATATGAAAATAACAAAAAAATACACAGATAACAAACATAAAACATCTAAAAAGGAGGAAGAGGGGAAAAAAGGGGGGAAACATCCCCTCCAGGAAAAGAGGAGGTAGGGAAAAAATACCCAACCCTTATCACCCCCCATCAAAATAAAAACCCACCCTCACCCATCTCCCTCGCCAAAGGCCTGGTGGAACAGCCAGGTCTTGCATTGACATCGAAAAGAGGAGAGGTCTTGGGCCACCTGGGTCTCTGCTGCGAGGGAGTTCCACAGCTTCAGCACGGCCACTGAGAACACCCTCTCCATAGTCGCCCCCCAGGATACCCGGGGGACTTTGAGAAGGGCACTCCCGGTTGACTGCAGGGGCCGATCCAGAGCACAGGGAGTGAGATGATCCCACAGATATATGAGGCCCAAGCCATATAGGGCTTTATACGTAAGAACCAGCACCTTGAATCGGACCCGGAAGACTACAGGCAGCCAGTGCAGAGAACGGAGCACTGGTGTAATATGCTCCTGGTGGCCCATTCCCATAAGGAGATGGGTCGCCACATTCTGCACCAGCTGCAGCCTCCGAATTTCATTATGGGCAGCCCCATGTAGTGTGTGTTACAATAGTCCAGTCTTGAAATGATAAGATGCATGGATGATAGTGGCCAGGTCGGAATCTGAGATGTATGGCCGAAGTCATCACACCAGGTGTAGTTGGTGGAATGCGCTCCTCGCCACAGCTCCAACCTGGGCATCTAGACAAAGCTGCGCATCAAAGAGCACTCCTCGACTCTGAAACTGGGGAACCAGGAGGGGGTGAACCCCATCAATGACAGGGGATGCCACACCCACCACCTTCCCCACTACCATCACCTCCGTCTTGTCAGGATTCAACTTCAGTTGGCTCGCCCTCATCCAGTCCCCCACAGCCTCCAGACATTGTGTAAGCACCGAGACTGTGGGGTCTGGGTCAGATGAAAAAGAGAGATATGGTTGAGTGTCATCAGTATATTGACGACAACCAACTCCAGAGCTCCTCACAACCTCACCCAGCTGCTGCATATAGACGTTGAACAGGGGAAGGAACAGAATGGAACCCTGCGGGACTCCACACAAGAGGTCCTGGAGAGATGAAAAATGGTCCCTGAGAACCACTTACTGAGTTCTTCCACCCAGGAATGAGTGGAACAATTCGAGAACAGTCCCACCCACCCCGGCACGGTCCCACAGGTGAACAACAGTATCAAAAACAGCTGACAGATCTAATAGAATGAGCAGGGTTGAGCGACCCTGATCTGATGAATGGCGAAGGTTGTCGACCCAAGCCATAAGCACAGTCTCAGTGCCATAGCCTGGACGAAGGCTGGACTGCGAGGGATCTAGAAAACTGAGTCAGTCCAGATGCTCCTGCAACTGCTGAACCACTACCCGTTCAATAACCTTCCCTAGACAGAGAAGGTTAGAGACAGGCTGATAACTGGTAAGGGAATCAATGTCCAGAGATGGTTTTTTGAGCAGGGGTCAGACCACCGCCTCTTTAAGGCAGCTCGACATCCTGCCCTCCCAAAGGGAGGAATTGACCACCCCTGCCAGCAATGGCCCCAGCATCTCCCAGCTGGCCTTAACCAGCCAGGATGGGCATGGGTCCAGTTCACAAGAGGTGGTTCTGACCAACCCAAGAATATCGTCTGCATCAGCGGGCGAGACCCACTGAAACTGATCCCATAAAGTAGGTCAAGGTGGGGCTTCCACAACCTGGTTCTCCTATTGTGCGGCATTGGTGAATGAGAGCAATTTTATCAGTGAAGTAATCAACAAACATGTCACAGCAGGCGCTGGAAGGCTCCAGTTCCAGGCAGAGGGAGGCCAGACCGACCAGCCCCCTCACCACCCAGAAAAGCTCCGCTGGACAAGACTTCACTGATACTGAGGGCAGCAAAGAACTCCTTCTTTGCTGCTCACACAGCCACGGTATAGGCTCAGAAACTGGCTCTATGGCGTAATCTGTTGACTTCAGCACAAGAGGAGCACCACTGTCGCTCCAACCACTGCCCTTCTTCCTTCAACAACAGCAGATCCTTGGTGAACCAAGGAAGCCTACGGGGCCGATGCCTAGGGAGCGGATGCCTAGGAGCCGTGCGGTCGATGGCCTCAGTCAGCAAGATGTTCCAAAATACTTAGTTAACTTTTATTTACTTAGCCAAAGGCTATCGTAAAACACAAAAACTATGTTCCAAAACAGCAATGAGGTCATTGAGCACCCTGCTGTTAAGATAAGAGGGTAATACCCCCAGAGCATTTTGGAACCTCTCTGGTTCCATCAGTCTTCGGGGGTGAACCAACTGAACTGGTTCCACACCCCTCTGAGGGCAGACATGCGCCGGAAGACAGGCCCACAGAAGGTAATGATCCATCCATGACAAGGGCACTGTTGACACCTCCCCACTATGAGGAGAGATCCTAAGCATCAAGGGAAGAAGGGGTTGGAAGGCAGGGGGTGGGGGTAAAAGGGAGTTGAAGGTAGAGTAGAGATGGCAGGGGTTGCAAGAGTGAGATTCAATGCAGGTAGCAACGTAGTGCTGCTTTGCAAGGGAAATGGCAGAGCTGAGGGCAGAGAGGATGAACTTAAAGTAGAGAAAATCAGCACGGTCATGAGATTCTGCTAGAGGTGTTCAGCAGTGTGAAAGCAGGAACAGAGGTGGTGGCAGCTGGAGTGAGTGAGTCGGGGTTGGGGATTAATGGTGCAGATAGGGTGGGAGATGAGGGGAGCAAGGGAGACTAGGGTGGAGGATAGAGAGCAGTTGAAGGTGGAGACAGCAATGTTTGCACTGGAAACCCTGCAGGGGGCAGTTTGCTTCATTTTAATAATCATTCCCAACACACTTGGGTTTGGCAAAAGCATGTTTATACAAAACTTAACTTATGGGACAAATTTGAGTGAAGAAAGTGCCCCTCTAAAAAGCTTTAAAAACATTGTTCACAAAGGTGAAGCCTGCTGATGCTGGATCCTGATTCCTACACCACCCAGGGAGCACTGTTTTCTTCTGTAGGGTTGCTCTGTGCTTTCACTGAGGAAAGTACCAGACTCCATCCACCACTCAGGAGACATGAGTTTACATGCAGAACGATAATTAGCTTCATGGAAAAGAGGGGCTCCCAGTCCCATACATATCAGCAGGAAAACACTTTTACTGACTTCTCCCTCCTTTTCCTGGTCTATTTAATCAAATGGTTTTGTCAGATTGAGAACCCACACTGGCACTTCCTAACACAGCATAACCGACAGACATTTGCAGAAAAAGTCCTTTCCATCCTGGAAAATCACTATTAGAAAAGATATCAGTGTTTAATATCAAAAGTCTTACATGGGCTCCCATACCTGTGAAAGAGCTCCAGATGGACCACAGCTGGTGCAATCTTCTCCACCACATTAGCAATGAAGTTAAACTTGTACCTCAAGCTGTCAGGGGGCACGGAGCCTAGGCATAAAGGGTTTTAGTCCTACTTATTGTTTTTCCAGGGCAAATCCATCTTAAAGTCAAAAGCAACCATGAAAAGGTTTCTGGATTTTTACCTCTCAAAAACCTCCATCCTCTTACTTTCAAACAGAATTAAAATGGAGACTGAAGCGCTGTTTAGCAAAGGGTCAGTGTCTTCAAGTTCACCTGTTTGCAAACATCTAGCTGGCACCATGGGGGTCCCAGTTCTGATTAGGAATTTGGGCACTACTAAACACCTACAAGTCTGTTGGGCATTTCTCTAAAACTGAAAGGCTCTTGGGAGCCATTTGATCATCTGAAACCCTGTCCTCTCTTCACCCTTCAACATTGCTTTGCAGAGCAGAAACCTCCTTCACACATTGTTCAACTGGCCGGTGTGCTCCTGTTTGCTCCTCAGGGGTCCGCAATATGCCAGGATGGGCACCTGTTCTGTTCCACTGCCTCGATGAATGCCCAGATTTCTTTCCCCCCTACAGAGAATGCCCGCGTCTTTTCCATTTACAATCTACTTTGAGAATTTTATTTTGTGCCAATTTTCTTACACACCATACACAGGACAGCTGATAAGTCAGGGGGACAGGTACATGGACACAAGCAGAGCCTGGCTACATCAGTGGGATCAGCAGCTATGGTGATGCTCGCTAGCATGTGACTATTGCTAGATTTGAGGTTCATAGGGAATTTTCCTTCTCAGGGGAGTACTGACAGTGTTTTGTGGGGTACTAGGCCATAAGGAACAGCGTGATTATCTGCAGTACAGGGCCTTGAGGCATAGAGTTAAATCCTATTTACATCAATATGAAAATATGACAGGCAGTGAATGGGTAACAAGAAGTTTTGCTGAATTTTGCTAGCTACAACTCTATTCAAAGCACGTAAGTGCAGTTAATGCAGAACCCAGTGGATTCAGACCTCCCACTCCCTTTTACACTCTGGGAAGCACAGGTCTTAGTATCATAGGGCTGGAAGTAAAATAGGTTCATCCCCTGGCACTGAGGGAGCAGGATTTGCTGCACCTAAATTACCCTCACCAAATTGGTGAACAGAGCCTGGGGGCTGGGCTAGATGACCCTTGAGGTCCCTTCCAAACCTAAAGTTCTATTATTCTGTGATCAAATCTTCCACAAACAGAGGCAGAAGGGACCAGGACACACCAGTGCCTGAAATGATGATATTGCTCTGGTGCAGCATCCTGCATCTTCCAATCAGAATCCCGGAAGGCAAAGCACAGCAAGCACCCCATCCCTCCCCTTCAGGAGGACACACTTGTGTCCCAGTCCAGACAGTGGGTGCCCAAGTACATGCTTTCTTCTACTCTCTAATAAGATCAGGGTTGGATTCTCCTACTGTCCTGTCATTTGGAGTCCCATTCTCCCCTGTAACTAAGCTGAGTACACCCACCTGTGACTTCTCAACCTTGTGAATGTATCCAAGTCTCGCTCTATGTTCCCTTCTCCCTTGCCTCTCCTCCCTCTTCCATCACAGATTGTAAGCTCCTCAGGGCAGGGATCTATATCTAACTAATTATTATTCAATGCCAGACACATTGCTGTCTCTGTATAAATAATTAACAATGTTTTAACACAGGGGCTTTAGGAGCTGCAGCCAGAGGCCCCTACGAGTGAACACAACCCCAGCCAGGGATGGAGCTGGAGCTATTGAGGGTGGGGAGGGATGCGGCAGAGGCGGAGGCCAAGGAGGATGGAACTGAACATGCAACCGTCCCAACCCCATCAAACTGCCCCTGCCCAAGCCCATCCCGATTGTCCCGTACTGAGTGGCGATGGGATCTGTAGCCCATCAGAGGGGTGGGGATAATGGAGACGTCGCACCCCTAACTGGGAGCGGAGCGAGGCGGAGAAACAGGGAGGGTCCCGTTGGCTCCGGGGAAGTCTGCCCTAGGGCTGCCTGCGAGGAACGGTAAACACTGGGGGATGCGCCTCGCGCTCCCGCAGCAAAGCTGGCGGCGCTGCGGCGGGCTCTGGCCGGCGCGGTGGCTGGGCGGGCCGAGTTCTTGTCTCCCTTACCTGGCTCCCAGCAGTCCCCCTTCTGCACGGCGATGACCGGGGGCTCCTCCAGGAGCGTTGCCCGCTGGTTCTCGGCCCGAAGCTGGCAGAGGCTGCGGTAGGTCTTACCGTCGCTGCCGCACACTGGCAAGTGAGACTGGGCGCAGACACAGGTGCCCCGGGCCCGTTGCTTGGCGGCTGCGGGACGCTGACAAAGCAGCCCATGGGCACAGAGCCTCCCGCTGGCGCAGGGCTGCCCTTCCCCGGGGGCGCACGCCCAGCAGCAGCCGCAGCGGTCGGGTTGGAGCACTCCTCCGGCAGCCAGGCAGGACTGGGGCGACTGGGGGCGGCAGCGAGTCGGCTCACACACCGCGGGGCAGGACGGTAGGGATGGCCGCGCCGCCGCCAGGGGGCCAGCTAACAGCAGCAGCAGTAGCCAGCGGAGCTCGACAGGGGACTCAACCATGGCCGGGGAAAGCAGGAGCGCTGCTTGGAGTATCCCCGTGCCCTGCGTCGCAGCAGAAACAGCTCAAGCCCCCGCAGCCTCCTTTTATGCCCTGGCTTTGGACAGGGGCGCCAGCCGGCCGGGCAGGGGGCAGGATCAAGCTGCCCAGCCTCACACTCCTCCCCTGTGCCACTGGTTGGAGGAGCCTGCCACCCCTTGACACTGAGCAACCAGGGGCGCCCCTTCTGCCCAGGCAGAATACCTGACACTCCCTCCCCAAGCCAAACGCCTCTCACACACCTTGGGAGCAGGGGTAGTAGCGTCCTTCCCGCCCCTTTGTGCGCTCCACCACTGCCACAGTGCCTGCCAACAGCCCAGTCCGAGCCGGGGAGCAAGCAGGCAGCGAGCGGGACTCCCTGGCGCCGGGCAGAAAGCTGGCTTTACGCATATGCCACCTGCCCCTGCACCCGTGGAGCCAGATCCGGAGAAGTTGCGACCCACACGAAATAGTGGAGGGGCCGTCTCTTATTATTACTCTTACTTTCCATGTGTGCTTCGCTTCCACCAGGCTTAGGGTGTATCACACTAGTAAAAATAACAAAATACATATATAATACTTTATATACAGTCCCCAAACTTCAACCCTCTGGCAGCTACTTTCATCTCATCCAATCTCACCCACCTCCCTAATCTTGCCATATTCAGATGAACAGATGAACTGGGGACCAGCAAAGCAACACTGCCGAGAAGGGGTTGGCCATAGGGGTGTTTTAGATGGACACTTGGTTCGCTTCTGCTCTGCTCCACCCCAGGTGGCCCATCCGTGTCAAAGTGGGTCACCCTGGGATGAGGAGGAGCAAGCAAGAATGGAGCAGGCACCGTCTGCTCCAGACCAGTTCCACTTGTGATGCTCCAGAACATGCTGGAGCACCACAAGCAGAGCGGGCCACCCAAAACCGGAGTACCAGCCAGGGGAAGAGCAGGGCTCGCAGATAGGCCACTGCAGCTCGCAGGTGGGCTGCTGCTTTTTTTTTTTTTTTTTTGTACTGAGTGTTTTAAATTGTTTTTATTGTATTTTATTCTTGTAAGCCGGCCTGGGCTGCATGGCAGGAGGGGCGGGATATAAATCTATTCAATAAATAAATAAATAAACTCCACTTCAGGCCTGGCAACAGCCATAAAGCTGTGGGCAGCAGCCTAGGGTGGCTGGCAATCTGCCTGCAGCTCTATGGTGTGGGGAAGGGGGTGCTGCATGGGCCAACTGTGGTCTGTTGCAGCCTCCATGTAAACCCACTGCAGCTGGAGCAGACCAGGGGGTGGCCACCCCTGGGTCCATCTAAAAACATCCAATGTTCACCCACAGCAGAGTGGGGGCAGAACCCTCACCTTGTTCCAGTTCTGCTTTGACACCCTAGAATGGGCAGGCTGGCCTGGCTCCATCTTGCCCTCAATCAGTGTTAATTGTTCCAGAATAACCAATACACTGCTGGAGCCATGCTCCTGATGCATGGTACTAACATCCATATAATCCCACTAATAGTGAGAGCTGCAGAGTGGTTAACATGGTATGGGTCATTCATCAGCTGAACATTATGGCTGACACCTCTTGTGGAAATGACCCTGACATTCCCATTTTGACAGTGACCTATAAGATAGTCAAGGTCATTTAATTAGGTGACAATCTTACATGAAAGCACATGCTACAGCAGTGACAGTGTGCCTACACAACACAGCTCCTCCTGCCCCAGTCTTGATATGGGAGGATTGTGCTGCTGTATATGGAATGATGGTCCACTTTCACGGCTCTGTCTGGAGATTCATTTCAATGGGCTTGTGTCAATGGCAGGCCCGGACTTAGGGGCAGGCCCCCTAGGCCCGGGCCTTGGATGGCATTTTCTGTGGGGTGGCAATCCTGGCACCAGTGCCTCCCCATTCTGGTTCCTCCCCGCCCCCTGCATACTTCTGGCCCTGCAGGGACAGCCCCACCCCAGGTGCAGGGCACCCCCCACATCATGGGGGAGTCCCCATTCCTCACCTGCCTTTGCCCTCTGCTAGAAGCACTACAGCAGAAGCCGATGGAACTGGGAGATAAAGCTGTTTGTTTACAAACAGCTCCTCTCCATGTGAGTGATCAGAAGGTTGTTGCCTTGTAAAGAAGGTTCTTTGAGATGGCCTCCAACATTCTCACAACTGAGTTGTACATGCTCACCATATTAAAATAGTAGACCACATGTTGGTCTCGAGCTCCTCTAGTATAAAAAGAACTCTCCCCCTCAAAATGACAGTTCCTTCCAACCCTTTGTAGGAATATAAGGAAAAAATTCCACGTGGGGCTGGAAGGGTGAGTGTTATGAGAATGTTTGGAACCATCTTGAAGAACCTTCTTTACAAGGCAGCAACCTTCTGTTCTTCTTCAAGTGGCTCCTCACAGGCCATTTTTACACAGCTCCACCAGGTGGGGGGTTCCATGGGCATGCCGGTGTGTGGGCAGGGTGTGCACATGGCCGCACACGCATCCCCACTCACCCCCAACTCATTCGCAGCCATGGAGCAAATGGGACGAGGGGGGTGAGTGAGTGGGGATGCATGTAGGCGGGCATGCGCACACACGCCCACTCACTGCAGGTGCGTGCGCCGCATCGTTCACACGGGGCTCCCCCACCAATGAACACACAGCATGGGGGCAGGGGTTAGCTGGGGGCAGCAGCCTGAGAAAGGCCTACGGGTGCAAAATTCCTTTGAGGCTCTGAACCAGAGCTAGGGCGGTAAGTAGATGACAGGAATTTTCTAATGAGTGTTTTCACATGGACATGTGGGAGCTCACCTCCAGCCCTGCTGTGGAGGTGCACCCCCACATCTGCCCACTTGGGTCCATTTTAAAATGACACGGGGTGGGTGGTGGGTCTGCTGTGGCCCACAATCCACCTGTGCGGCATTTCCACACACCCCCATCATAGAGTTGCAGGTGGATCGCCCGACTCTCTGGGCTGCTGCCCCCAGTTCCATGGTCTTGCCTGGGGCAACCTCCAGCCAAGAGGAGAGCTGTAGTGTCTGTCCGCCAAGCAGACAGACAGCACCCCACCAGGTTTGGGCAGCTTGCTCCACTGGCAGTGCTCTTGGAAGTTCCGGAGCACCACCGGTGGGGCTGCCCTGGAGTAGGGAAAGCCTGTCCCACCTCTGCTCCACCTGCACATTTGGCAGACTGCCTTTAAATGGCCAGCCTGCACAAGGGTGAGGAGAGGGTGCTGTCCATGTGAAAACACTCAATTTGGCAATCCCTGTGCTTCTGCATGGCTTTCTAGACATAGTTCAGGCTACTTGCCCACATTCAGTAAGGGGTGGGGACTAACATGCATTTAACTCACGTTAGCACAGTCATGTGAAACCCTCAGTTGTGGGCACAGGGTTTTAGCATTATTTTTACATTCCCCCATTAAATTCAATCATGCAAGACAGGGCTGGATTTTGAGCCCTATCACGTGTTATTGAATTTAACATGGAAATGGAAAAATAAATCTAAAACCCCTGTGCCCATGACCGGGGGTTTCATGTGACCATGCTAATGTGAGTTAAACTCATGTTAGTCCCCACCCCTCCCTGAACATCAGCAAGTACCTTTAATTGCATTTCCAAACCATAACCCCAGTTTTGGCTCTATCATTAAGGCAAAGTAGGTGGCTACCTAGGGAGGCAAATGTAAAAGGAGCGGGACCAGATGGGTGGGGCTGTGTGACGCATGCTGGGATGGGGGCTAAAATTTGCTTCTTTATTTGAGGGCAGGATGGTAGCGAATGTAAACACCAATCTTTTAAAAAGGCTCCAGAGGAGACCCTGAAAACTACCAACTGTGTTGGTTTCAGGCAAAATGGTGGAGTTGGTTGTGAAAAACAGAACTATTAGGTATATTGATAAACATGCCATAATGGGGAAGAGCCAACATGATTTTTGAAAAGGGAAGCCATGCCTCACTAATCTACTGGGATTTTTTGAGGGTTTGAACAAGCATGTTGATAAGGGTGAGCCGGCTGATATACTGTATCTGGATTTTCAGAAAGTGCTTGATAAGGTTCCTCACAAGAGACTCTTGAGGAAACTAAGTAGTCATGGGATAGGTGGTTCCCAATGCACCCCCAGGGGGTCTGCGGGCCTCCTCTTGCGTCCTGATTGGTTTTTTATTTTTTGGGGGGGGGGTTGTGTTGCTGAGGCGTGCAGCACGGTGACTGGGCTCAGTGTCGGCATGGCACAGACTCCGAGCTCAGCCACTGACACAAGCGGAAGAAGTTTAAGGCACTTCTGCCCTCAGCAATCCCTTCAAAGCAGTTGGTTTAGAAAACGAGCAGGTGCAGGCTGCAAGCAGGTGCAAACTTTGCAGTGTGGCTTGCCTTGCTCCTGGGAGGGGTGTCTGTCTACAAGCCCAGCCCAACAAGCCTGGGGCTGCAGCATGCAGCCTGGCAGGGAAGATACCACTTCCCTCCTGCCCTACTTAACCGGAGGAGCCAGCAGTAATGGAGCCACATCCTCCTGGAGCCCGACCTGCTGCGGCTGCTGGGCTGGGCTGC